>JAXFYN010000027.1:0-384392 GCA_036172215.1 Camellia granthamiana
ATTTCATAAATAATATAGTTTATAATAGTCTCTTTATTTTCAATCAAAACAATTGTTCTCATAATTTTTAAAATGTCATTGACATTTCATTCTAATAATATTTTTATAATTTTTTTATTTAAAATATTTTTTCAAAAAAAAAAAAAAAAAAAACCCAAAATCCAGGGGGGGCACGTGACCCCCCTGGCCCCTTCTTACCTCCGCCACTGATGATATGAATATAGCAAAAATACTTGTAGACATCAGTCTTTATTTATCAAAAAATAAAGGTGATGTGGTGTCTTAACTAAAATACTGCTAATCATTGGAAGCCTAATGTATCTAATGAATTGCACTCGTCCTGATATAGCTTATGCAGTCAGGTACACTAGTAACCTCGGAGAAGAACATTGGAAAGTGATCACTCGGGTTCTTAGATATCTAAGGTTTACCCATGATCATGGTTTGAACTTTACTCGATATCCTGCAGTACTAGAAGGTTATTGTGATGCCAATTGGGTATCGGATACTAAATATTCAAAATCCACTAATGGATATGTCTTTATTCTAGGAAGCGCTGTTGTTTTTTGGAAATCCATTAAACAAACATGCATTGCACGATCCAGAATGGAATCTGAGTTCATTGCTTTAGACAAAGCAGGGGAAGAAGCAGAATGGCTTCGCCATTTCTTAGAAGACATTCCAATGTGGCCAAAACCTGTACCAGCTATTTGTATTCATTGTGATAGCCAATCTGCAATAGGCAAGACACAGAGTCATATGTATAATGGTAAGTCACGACACATTCGTCGTCGGCATAATACCATAAGGAAATTGCTCTCAAATGGAATAATCTCAATAAATTATATAAAATCTAAAGAGAATATTGCGGATCCGTTAACAAAAGGTTTGACAAAAGAGCAAGTGTATAGTTCATTGAAAGGGATACGATTAAAGCCTATTATATAAGAGTCATCATAATGGTAATCCTACTTATATGATTGGAGATCCCAATAATTAAGTTCAAAAGGACAACTAAGTTATGTGTGGCTCACAAGAAATCACCAAGGGATTGAAATTCCCTACCCATTCCTATGATGAGAGTGATATCTGCAACATGTGTTATATGCAAGAGTTTAAGGATAAGCTTTGCTTTTAATGATTACTTATAGAAGATATTTTGTGTGAAATCTATTGTCTTGGCTTACATAAACGGCCGAACAATTGAAAGGCATCGCGTCTATTGGTTAGCTAGTAAGTCCGATAGGTTATCACTAAGGAAGCTTCAAGGCCGAAAGCTATCTATCCTGATACAAGATATTTTTGATTTATACTCTTTCGACAAATTCTTCATATTGTTGCATTTTCATTGTCATCAAATTCCATTAATGTGGAGGATTGTTAGAAATGGTTTTGGAAAAACAGATTTTTCCTCAACTTTGGTCTATTTTTTAGGTGGGACCCATGTGCCAAAGTTGGCGGGTCTAAGTGGTAATGTGTTCTATGCCGCATTGTGATGCACGCAGTATATTTGGTTGCTCAAAACCATTATCGAATGAATAAGAAATTGAAGCGAAAATGAGCTCCATAGAAATGGTGTTTTTGGTGAAATTTCCATAAAGGTTTGAATGAGGGGTTGTCCCACATTGGTTTGGTAGGCAAACTTTTATAGGTTTATAAGGCTTGGGTTTGCAACTTGGGGAGGACCCCAAGGGGTACCCAAGCTTTGTGGAAGGGTGAGGTTATGGGCAAAGTGGGCTAGACTTATTGGACCCAAAATAAACAAATACGCACGCGCCGCCGTCTGTCCGGTCGGTCGGGCGGGCTAGGCTGGGCCGTGGCTTGGGAGCGGGTGCATGGTGTGAGTTTGGGTTAGGCTTGTCCGGCCCAATGCTAATTCTTTTCAGGCCAAAAACATTTGAATTTTATTTTATTTTTTGGTAAAATAAAAATATGTCCAGTTTTAATTTCGAATTTTAATTGGAAAAATTCAAATTTTGCTTGACACCTCTTCAAACCGTCTACACAGATTTACACCTGTCCAAACAGGTTCAAATTCAAATCCACATCTATTTAAATTCAAACCAAACAGGTTCATACCTGTTGAGTTCAAAACTGAACAGATTTTCTATCTATTCAACACTGTCCGAACAGGTACCATAGCTGTTGGATTCAAATCGGAACAACCACATTTTCTCCTATAAATAGACAAGTTCCTCATTGGATTTTTAATTGAGAAAATTCGTCTCTACCTTTGCAATTACTCTCTGCATTTTGCTGCATAATTTTTTCCTGTGAGAAAGAGTGTAAATATTAAGTATGTTCATTGTGCGAATAATTTGTAGTGCTGCTATTATTCATTGTTGATCATTTCATCCTGTAAGGTAGACGTCCACAATCTGAAAGTACCATAGAGAGGACGAATCTGTCTTAAGGATACAGTGTTAAACACTGGACTAAATCAAAAATTTGTTTGAGAAATTAATAGGGTAAGTAATTAATTACTTTTCTATTTTATTGATTTATCTTTTTTAGATTCTAATTTTGTTTTTGTAACAAAATAAGAATCTATTTTTTTTTATTTACTAGTTTGATTTTTGTAATCAAACGGTCTCTCTCATTTCCTTTATTTCTTTTGTGTTCTGTTTGATGTTAAGTACACAAACATAATTTATTCGTAATACAGTGATGATTGTCCAACACAACCATAAGCCATTACTTCCAATAAATTAGGAGAAAGATCTGAGATAGATTGAAGACTTGTGTAGTTATTCAATCCAAGGTCTTCTAGCATGGATAGATGAGTGAAGCCATTTGGTAGGCTATGAAAATTGTTTCCGCTTAAATCCAATGCTGGCAATTTAAGATTGGCTGGAAAATCTTCTTCAGACAGATTGTGATCAATGAGATGTACCTTTGTTATGGAACACAAACCTGAAACAAAGGATGGTAAAAATCTTATGGAGTCGGCATTTTTCTCGATAAAACCCAAGATGAAATGAGAGAAAACCAGGATTTGGTTGTCAATTGCCTATTACATCCATTCAACGATAAGCTCTTGAGATTCTTCAGTAGTCCAATCGAGAAAGGTAATTGTTTAATGGTTGTTCCATCTACAAGAAGCTCTGTTAAGCTTTCCATATGTCCCAAGTGCTCTGGAAACTCCTCTAGTTTTGCACAACCAGTGAGATTTAGACGTTCAAAAAACTTGTAGATACTGCCTGGAAGATACTTGAGGTTCATGCAATCTTTCAAATTCAAGTAAACAAGTTTTTCTAGAAGTCCTATTGATTCGTGGAGCTCCATTAAACTTGTACAACATTCAAGCTGTAATTCCTCAAGCATCAATAGTGCGCAGAAGATGGGGCTTTTTGTTAGGCATTTGGAATGACTTAGATTTAGAATTTTCAAGCTCTTGAAGTGCAGTTAGAACCAAGAAAAAAGTATACAAAATTATATAATTTTTTTTTTCATCACGATCCAACTAAAAAATTTATCCAAAATCCCAAACAACAATAAATTTGATAAGAATATCATTCCTTGCCATCTATCCAAAGTGTTTTAAATCTGCTGAATTGCATGTCTAAAATAACAAGTTTCTCTAGATGAAAATTGGATGGTAAATACTCCAATGGGCAGTAATGCCAACAGAGCCACCTTAACTCTTCAAATAGACGTTCAAAATTTCCACAGAGGTGCACATGATTTATTTGAAGCAGTCTTAGCTTATACATCCCAGGAAATGCTTTATTACTCCATTGTATCTTCTTTAACATGGGTAGGGTCAGGATCACATATTCAACTGCTTCTGTTCCCTAATATTTAGAAACTGTTACCCAAAAGACAACCTAAGAGGGGGGTGAATTAGGTTTTTACAAATAAAAATAATAATACCCTAATAAAAATTATGACTAGCACAATAGATAAATATAGTTAATGAAATAAAAATAATTAAAACAAGTGTTCTAACAACTATGTCAGTTAATGATTTTAGCAGAGTGAAAATGCGAAATATAATTATGGCAATTTAAATAAAATAAAGAGATAAGTGAGAGAGAGGCAAACAAATTTATAGTGGTTCGGCTTCAACTCGACCTACGCCCATTCCTCAAGCTTCACTTGAGATTTTCCACTATACTCTAGCTTCACAGGGTGCTAGCAACCTTTTCACAGATGGAGCAATCCTCCATAGATTTTACACAGACTTTTTAAGTCAAGAACACTGAGTGTACTACACTCTTACAAGGTTGAAAAGAAGGTATTTTTGCTTTCACAGAAAGCTACAAGAATTATCTCTCAAAGATAGATATAAAAATAAAGCTCTGGATTTTCTGTAAACCTCACACAAGAAAGATGAGCTTAATGCTATAAGGCTCAGTGTATAATTTCTGAGAGAGGATGTAAACAAATATTGAAGAACATTTCTTAGAGAATTTTTCAGAAGAATAGATGTGAGTGATTATAGATCAAAGAATATTTTCTGATTTGTTTTGTAACTTGTTTACATTGGAGGCTTTGGTATATGTAATGAAACTTATAGCCGTTTATAGCCGTTGTATTCATTTGAATTTATAGCCGTTGTATTCATTTGAATCTATAGCCGTTTTATAGCTGTTGTAACGCCCTCAAAATTAAACCCATTAAATATAAAACAAGACATGCATCATTAAAAGAAAACATTATATTATTTCAATCATCAGAGTATTACGAAATAAAACATCATAATAAATGCCCTACGGGCTTACATCTTGCCAAGCCAATACTTGGACACAATTTCATGAGTTCTAACTCAAAACAAATAAAGCCCTAGGCTTGAATGTTTACATAGTTCAAGTAAAGCAAATAAAATAGAACAAGTCTTCGAGTCCAAATCCTCACAAGCTAGGTTCTTGGAGGTAGTGAACCGCCTGAACCTGAAAATGAAGTTCCCATATAGGGTGAGCCACAGCCCAGTAGAGAAATACTAAACCAAGCATAAGAATTAACTAAAGCAGTAGCATCCGATACATGATTAACACCAAATAATCAATTTACAATTTTATGACACGAATGTCTACATTGCCTATGACACTTTGTCTATGGCATAACTCACCTTCCAACTATGGCACAGAACCTGGCCAAACAACTCAACATGGATAACAAATCAGGTTAAACCTTTCTTGTAACAAAATAAACACACATACTGGTGTTATAACAATTTCAATCAAATCCACTTCTATACTTCCCAACTGATACACATGGTGGTGATGTATCATATCAACAACAAATAGATAAGCATATGAGCTGTATCTCTGCTATAGGCGCGCATAAAAGCAGCAACCCTGGGTTCATCCCCTATCTTCCCATAATCATTAACCGGTTTAGAGGTACATCCCCCATCTTCCCCTAAACCGTGGAGTACATCCCCTATCTCCTCCCATACACAAGTAATGCATATAAACATAAAGTCATATACATAATAAATCAATACATAAATTTAATGTATTATTCCAACCTTTATACTCAACAACTTAACCAAATGATTAGTTTCAATTTTTCCTAATCCACATGCAGTGTCTACAACAATCATGGCTATCCTCCACCGATAGCCCAAAACAATTATTTCTAAACAAGAAATAAATATAACAAATGTAATTTCAACATTCTCAAAGGTAAGTATTTAAACTAACCAAATACATCATTAAACCACTAAATTCCCCAATCTCATGAATTAAACCCAATATCACAATCTTCCCTTAAATTAATTATATAAATTAATCTATGACAAACCCTAAGATTTCTCCCAAAATTACCAAACTACCCCCACATACCAAAATACCACCACTTAGGATTAAAGCGTATAAATGGAGTAGGAAATCCCTACCTCGAAGATATAACTCAAAAAGAAGAAGATGAAGAGGATGCCCAAAACTTCAAAGTACTCCAAACCAATAATTGCTCCGATTAAATGAAAGCCCTCACTCTCCTCTATCTTATTTGTGAAGGAACTAGGGTAGAAATCCACTCTAGATAGATCAATCCTAGGAGAGAAGATGAGTTGGGAGAGAGAAAACTCGTAACCTAGGGTTTTATAAACTGAAAGAGGCCGAAAAACTGTTTTAAAATACGCTGCTGCGTATTTAGACTCGACAGGCCCCGCTCGAGCGCACAAAACACCGCTCGAGCGTAAAGAACAAAAACAAGGTCCGCTCGAGCGCAATGGTAACCGCTCGAGCGTAGATTCTCCCATTCCAGAACCACGCGAAGAACACACAAACCGCTCGAGCGTAAAAAATACCGCTCGAGCTCAACCCGCTCGAGCTCAGAATTCCAGCTCGAGCGTAGATATCACACCTGCAGAAGTTTTGCAGGGTTCACAAATACTGGAAGTGTGCAATATCCGCTCGAGCGCAAGGAGGTCCGCTCGAGCGGAAAGGCCGAAAAACTTCAAAAATCTGGGGTTTGATCCCAGACTCAAACCACCCACTCGAAACAAGTCTAACACACCCTAAGACTCAAACAATGACGTTAAAGGATGACAACAACAATAATATGACAACAGAATCCACGGAACATAAGTCCGGATACAATAATCCAATGGGAAAAGACCGGGGTCGCTATAGCTGTTGTACTCCATCATTACTAATTTGAATATCTTCCACTCTATTATTACTAATTTGAATATCTTCCACTTGACCCTTTTGGCATGTTGCTTTGCTGGGCTGTTTGAACCATTTGACCTGCTACTGTACTGGGCTATTTGAACCTTTTGGCCTGTTGCTGTGTTGGGCTGTTTGAATTTTTGTTTTGGGCTGTTTGAACCTCTGATTTAATCAAATATTAAATACATTCTAACAACATTTAGGATAAAAGTTTAGGTGAGAAATAATGGGACAAAATAAATTTTGATTATATTTTTCTTTTTCAAATAAATTAAAACATAATTAAATAAATCATCAAAATAAATTTTGGATTCTATTTTTCTTTTTCAAATAAATTAAAATATAATTAAATAAATCATCAAAATTAATTTTGGATTATATTTTTCTCTTTCAAATAAATTAAAACATAATTAAATAAATCATCAAAATAAATAAGTCTAACAGAAACAAAATGGAAAAATTAAAAGGAAGAAAGGCGATAAAATAACTGAAATTATTGTTCTAAACCGAAAACTTACGAACTACTAGAAAGAATTAAGATTAGACTCTTACCTTGTTTTTTTAAGTACATAGCAAACATCTTCATGAAACCACAATCGACTGTGCTTTCCAAGCTCCTTTGGGAATTCTTCACGAATAATTTCCCTCTCCATATCCCGAAGTAAATCATGCATCGTCACCTTATTTTGTAAATTAATTCTCAGTAAACATTACTAATCAAAACACTAATTCCAATTTCTGCGAAGAAACCACAACAATTCAATATAGTAATGACATAGTCTCTGTCCATTCCAATGAAAAATTATGCAATATCAAGGAAGATATCCTTCATGTTGTCATCATCTAGTGCATCAAAACTTATCCTAAGTTTTTCCTGAATTTTCTCATGAGGAATTTGTTGTAATTTATCAAATGCACTTTTCCATTCTACCATGTTTCTTCCACACAAATAAGAACCCAACACTTCAAGAGCTAGTGGCAGCCCACTAGCATAACTTACCATTTGCAAGATCTGCATAATTTTTTAATGGATTGGTTTTGCCAAGGCATGCCAAGTGAAAAGCTACAGAGACTCTATGTGATTCAATTCCTTAGCCATGTATCTTTCATCAATTTTCAGTCCCTTCAACAAGTGCTCATCTCTAGTTGTTATGACACTACAAGAAAATGCACTTTTGGCGACTAAATTTTTAGTCGCCAAAAGTAAGGTTTTTAGTTGCCGATATACTTTCCCAACTAAATATTTTGGTCGCTGGCTTTGTCGTGGGTAGATTGTCGGCGAAGGTATTGGCGACTAAAAAAAATTTAGTCACCAAAAGTCCTACAAAATGGCGACTAATGTTTTAGTAGGCAAAAGTAAAAGGTATTCGTGACAAAACAGGTTTAGTCGTCGATGAGGCAAATTGGCGACTAATATATTAATCGCCCCAAGGATACTATTTTCATTTAACTCACATCTTCAGCTACTAAATTTTTTTGTCGCCGAAACTTCAAATATCTACGACGACCAAATTGCTAGTTGCCAATAGTGTTGTTTTAGCTACTAAATTTTTAGTCGCGGAAAGTCCGATTCTTGTTTAGCTACTACACAGGTTAGTCGGCCAAAGTCTTTTTTTTTTTTTTTTGCGCTACTAAATGTTTTGTCGCCTATGATATAATTATTATGTTTTGGCGACTAAATATTTAGCTGCCAAAAGTGTTTTTCTTTTTAGCTACTAAATAATTAGTCACCTAAACTATTTTCAATTCGTTTTGGCTACTAAATATTTAGTCGCCAAAAGATTTATTTCTTTTTGGCTACCAATTGTTTTGTCGCCAAAAACATCATTTTATGTTTTTGTTTTGTTTTTTTCATTTAAACAAATTTTTTCATAACCTGTATGTATCCACCGTAACCTGTAATAGGTATACAAACAAAACAATATGTATATATTATCCCCTATTCCATAACGCATATTTCACTTACAACCATCAAACAAAAAGAGCACCTTTTAATGTAAACTTATATACAAACCAACTATATATATTCAAATTACAAATAATAACGTCATACATAACAAATACATTACCAAAACAATGTCCTCCATACACAAAGTATTTTTACTATATTATGCATTGTAATGAACATTTGGCATGGTACAAATTACCATGGTAATATGTACCATGACAAAAGGTAATCTATATATACCACAACAATTAATACAAGTTCCAAAAGTATTATGTACCCCACCAAAAATTATATGTACGATTCATCCAAATTCCACACAAAAAGTAAAGGACGACAAAAAAACTTCCGAAATGTTCAAAACTGTGAATTATCCTCTGTACAAAAAAATGGAAGATCCACATGTCAATGCCAAAAGCCACCTACAAAACAAAAATTACACCCATTAGTTCCATTGTAAACAAAAATTGTAAATAAAAAGTTACAGTCATCTACGAAACACAAATTGCAAGTATGTCAATTGTAATTGAAATTGTATTTATATATAGTTTGAATTTAGGAAGTAATGGTTAAAATTTTTTGACTGCTGAAACTAGGACATATAAAATGAATTTTCAAAAATGGGAAGTTGGAAACATAAAATGAGATGGAGAGAGTTATAAAATTTGAATTATCACTTTACAACACTTCTCATTTCAGTTTTCCTCCATCATATGTGCACGCTCCTTTCACACTTCAACCCTAACATGGTGATCACTTGGTCTTACAGAAAATCTAGGATCTAAATCTCCACAATGACAATATGTGAAAATGTGGAAAGGTATGTACTGTGTACAATATTGTACTAGAATAAAACTTAATATACTTCTAAGCACTTGGAAACTCAATGCAAAGGTATGTATTGTGTAACATTTACGTTGGCTTATAGAACAAAGTCTACGTAAATGTTTTGGTATTGTCAAAAATCTTGGCAATCATGATCGAATGAGACTTCATTTCATACCAAAGCTATTATGATGTTCACGATCAAGATTAGTTCGATTCTTGACATAAGTCATTTACACCCGTAAACATCCAAGGAGACGGTTGCCATAAGTATGATTTCTAAGTTGGCAATAACTACAACCACTAACCATCACCGAAACAAGAGCTAGTTTGTTCTGGCAGCCATTAGCAGCTGCTCACAACCATCTAAAAACTTCCACTATCTAGTTTCTCTCTCTAAAATCTATCTCTCCTCTGTAAACCTGTCCCCACAAGTCCTGTTTGACACGAGGAAGCTACCCGTGCCATCCATAGAGTGGTTCGGGGGCTGCTTTGAATTTTCGGCCCTCAGAGGCCTTTTTCGGCTAAGTTTATGGTGTTTTCCACGCCAACTCCCAACCTACGCATGCTAATTACGTCCCGTCTATCCCCACAGGTCCTATTTGACACGAGGAAGCTATCCATGCTATCCATGGAGTGGTTCGGGGGGCTGCTTTGAATTTTTGGCCCTCAAATTAATGGAAAGTTCACTTGGTTTATTCAATTAGTCTGAAATCTCAAATGACATTCAATTGGATGGGGCTCCTAATTTAGTAATTGCCCTCATATTCATAAGCTCATCGTACTCAATTCTGGGAAACTTCATATTTCATTGAAATCATGTGGTTACCTTATGGAAATCAGAATGAAGTTCTTTGCGTAATGTATCGAAACACCAGGTCGTCTGCTGTAGAGTTTACTCACATTATGCCTCAAAACCTATTCGAAGCACAGAAAAAAATAAAAATAAATAGCACAATCCCCGTAATCAATGTTCTATATAGGTTTGCATAGGAATGAACTTTAGAAAACAACTCTATGTTCATCGTACACAATAATGTAAATATGATCCATATTTTTGTAGAACTTGCATTAGCTTACCAATAAATTCGTCTTATCAAATAGTAGGATGACCATCTGAACCTTGGAAAAGGGTTGTGAGCCGTGACACCACGTCGTTCAGATGATTGAGTTGTACTTGTTGTGCCCCCCGTGGTTTTTTTTCTTCTTGGAATTGTTTCATCATCTCCTCTCTTTCCCTCATAATTTCCTCACAATCTCTTTCCCTCAATTAGGCCCTGTGGCACAGAGTAGAACCTAGTTAAATTTTAATAAATCAGCCACCTAAGAAGCTATAAATGAACATTTGTGTTGAGGGATTTAAAAAAGGCTCATGACTTTTTCTTTCATAAGTATTCATTCATGTTGTTTCAATAAAGAAACTACTGCACTACAAAAAAAATAACAACATTAATTTGCTCCTAATGTACGAGTTAATAGCTGTAAGAATTGATCAGTGGGAGGTCTAATGGACTAGAGAAGTGGATAAAACAGAAATTGTGTTGATTTAGTTATAATACTATAAAATCGCTACAACTTTAACTGTTTTTGACAAGTGCTATTAGCCGAGCTACTAATAAAAAAGATTCATCCACTGTGTTGTGAGCCTCAAATGCTAAAGCATTAGCCTAACAGTTTGCTTCTTTCCCTTCCAAGAACACAATGAAGGATTCAAGCCATTGCAAAGTATGTTAATCTCCTCCATAATGTTGCCAATAACTAAAAGATCTCAACAATTCTGGGGCAAAATCTCCAGTGCAAAACTTTATATCATAGATTTCATACAAAAGGTTGTGTTACTATAATCTAGAAAAAGATTTCCATTGAGCTAAGAAAGAACATCTAAAAGAGAAACATGTCAAATCAGGAATGCTTCTCCTCACTGAAAATACCCATTTTGGTAAGCTATTTGGTTAGTAAGAAATTATTATGGTTGCAAGCATGAAGCGAATCTTTCGAGGACCAGTTGCACCAACATTGTAACTAAAAGAGCTATGATGTGTAGACCCTTACCATGTCAACATATTGGACATTTGAAGAAAAAAAAAATTGTAACTTCTTTCCTTGTAAAGGTGCAGAAGTACATGATTGTGTTCCATAATTTTCAACTAATTTATATATCATTGCATTACTATCTGCAGTTCTTGGCAAACAAATTTAAACTTTGAAAAAGTAAACATATGCATATATGATATGAACAGATTAAGTAAAAGCCTTGTCCATGTTTCCACTTCCATTGAGGGAAAAAACCCACACATGGGATGCTACAAATGGTAAACGTGGAGGGGCACAAATTGATAAATAATTGCTCTAGGCACTTGAATTAGGACCAAATAAACTTTATAGGAACTCCTCCTATACCCCATATTGTAGAATGGAGAAGGATGAGTGCAATGATTTTACTGCACTCCCAATTCTGAGGCAATGTTTTTGTGTTTACGGATGTTGATCTCTCATTTCAATATCAATTCATTATCAAATTATTAGAAGAAATATGACCTTCTTATGGGAAAAATATTACAATCTTTCATGTTCCTATATGACATGCAAGATTGGTGTTCCATGTCAATTTTAACAACTTTTCTAATTTCTTGATGAGAACCATTTTTGACAATATTGTTGTAATAACTAGCATGGTTACTAAATGAAAGAATTGCAGAGTTAGTCTGTTTAATTTCAACCAGCAAGCAAGGTAGAGTAGAACTTAGAAGGGTTATTTCGTAGTGTCATTGGAGATCATAACCTATATATAATCCAATGAGATCTTATTATTTTTTTGCACCACTAACAATAATTATATTTCATTACCAATTAAAAACATGCGAGAATATTGGATAAAAATCTGTTATCTATATAAGGATGTTGTTTCAATTATATACAATACAGTTTTGAAATTAACTAAATATTATAAAATTATTGATTGAATATATTCTAACCTATTTATATCATTATATGCACTTACACAACGCTTTTTCAACTTATACTTCACCTTTTCAAAAACTGAGAGGGAGGAGAATGTACTATGTTGTTGAGAAGCTCACAAGAATTTTGGCTATTATGGCCAAAAGAAGACAAAAGAAAATCAATACCCTTCAAAATACTTACTATAGTTAAAGGAATTCAATCTGAACATCATGAAGACCCAAACCCTAGCAAACTATTACTGCTACAATTACCTCTCCTTTATAAACAATCACACCAACACTTCAAAAGAGCACCATCAAAATTGATTTTAAACACGCCCTCCACCTGGGAACTCTTTTTGTTGAACAGGAGCAGCCACCTTGAGCTGTGTATGTGTATTGGGATAACCTTGTAAGTAATCAGCCACATACCTAGCCACCTCCTCTGCTGATTAACTCTTCTTGTTAAAAACCCAATCATTGCGATTGTACCAAATAGTCCAACAAGTGAAAAAAAATAATCCGAAAGTTGATAGAAGAAGGGGTAGAGAGAGAGAGAGAGAGAGAGAGAGAGAGATAGAGGGAGTTAGAGCGAGACAGAGAGCGAGAGAGCAACAGAGCGAAAGGAAGTGAGAGAGCGAACCTGTTAGCGGCGGTGGCGGTGCTGATTTGCGGCGTACGGGGACCGACGGTGCTGAGGATGCGCAGTCGTGAGGTTTGATCGCTGTGAGGTTTGTTGATTTGCGGTGGTGAGATTTGCTGAGAGAGAGGTTCTGTGGCTGCGGTATATACACAGAGAGGGTAAAAATGTGAGACAGAGATGCAAATCTAAAATTATTCCCTCTATAAATTTTGGCTGTGGCGGCTAAATATGATTTTGGTTGCCAAAAAGGGTGCAAAAAATCTAACTTATAAATATTATTTAGCCTAAATTGTATACTATTGCTGACTAAAATTGTTTTAGTCACTAAAAGTAGTAATTTGGCGACTAAATATTTTGGTCGCCATTTAATTTTATAAATCTCTCCAAAATTCAAAATTTTCCCTCCAAATATTTAATTCTTTGGCGACTAAAATATTTTTAGTCGCTAAAACTAAATTTTTGGCGACCAAACTTTTGGTCGCCAAAAATAAAAAGTAAATTTTTATTGTTTATTCGGGGACAAAAAAATTTTAGTAGCCAAAACTAGCTATATAGCGACTAAAACATTTTTTGGTCGCTGAAAATAAATTTTTGGCTACCAAATTTTTGGTCGCCAAAAGTCTGAAAGTAAATTTTTATTTCTCATTCGGCGACTAAAAAATTTTAGTAGCCAAAACTATCTATACAGCGACTAAAACATTTTTTAGTTGCCAATTGTGGCATTTTTAGCGACTAAAATTTTTTTTAGTCGCCAATAATCAATATTTCCCGACTAAAAAAAATTAGTAACTAAATATTGTACTTTTGCCGACTAAAAAAATTTTTGGTCGCCAATTCCACAAGTTTTCGCGACTAAATTTTGTTTAGTCGCCAAATTTGGTCGCCAAAAGTAAATTTGGTCGCCAAAAGTGCATTTTGTTGTAGTGTGATGATTCTACTTCCTGGACTAAACCAATCACGATTTCCATTAGTTGCATGAAGCGGGAGCAGGAGTGGGCGAACGTGTCCACTTAGAGAAGTCGTAAATTGGTAGCGCTTATGTATTATTTTTATTAATTATATTTTATTTATTATAATAAATAAGGAATAATAAATTATGTTAAAATAAATAAAAATAAAAATTAGATGTTTTATTTTATAATTTTTAAAGATTTTTTTTATTATATATGATTTAAATAGATTTTTTCAAACAATTAAACGATTTATTTTATTTATTATATGTTAAAAAGTTAAGAAATAATAAATTTTGTTAAAAAATAAAAAATTTATTATATATGATAAAATACATAATTTTTATTTTAGACAGAAAAATTATATCGTTTATGACAAATTATATTATATATAATAAAATAAATTATATTTATATTATATAAAACAAATATAAAAACGGAGAGAGAGAGAGAGAACAAAGAATAGATCGAGAGTAGAGAGAAGCAAACAGAGATGAAGAGAGGGAGACGAAGAGAGAGACGAAACAAACAGAGACGAAGAGAGAGAGAAGCAAACAGAGACGAAGAGGAGATCGAGACTGAGAGAAGAAAGACAGACAATGACAGTCAAGATTGACAGTGAGAGAAGAGAGTGACGAAGACAATCGAAGTCTTGAGAGATGAAGATGATCGAGATCGACAATGAGAGAAGAGAGAAACAAAGCCGATCGAAGCCCTAGTCTCAGCCTTGATCGTGATTCTCTCGCATTAGAAGCGCGGTTCTTACGCGATTCTTCCTTGGAAGCACAAAATTGCGCTTCTTCGTCAGAAATGTGAGTCCCTTCCACGATTCCTGCTACTAAGCGATTTCCTGCCAGGGTATTTAATTGACTTAATTGATCCACATTATCAAGAACAATGAAAACCTTTTAGAATGGAGCCTTTCTTTCAACAAATCAATTCCTCTGTCAACATTGCCAATCTTTAGATTCTTTGTCCCCAATAATTCAAAACAAAGTTGTTCTTGCAATTGAACTAGGCCATTGAGTTGTCCTGCAACTTCTCTAACATTTGCAAGAAAACAACTTCCTTTAAATTGGAGGAAAATATGGTTATACATAGGTTTTACAATGGTTGTTTTGCTTATTCTACCCAAGCCGTATATACCAATCATGCAAACATCATCTGATCCAATGCTCAACATCAAATTTATGTTTTCAACATGAGAATCTATTCCAACTGGGAACACAACAACATTTAGGAATGTACGCTTCAGTTCACATAAAACCTCTTTAACAATTTTTCGGATGAACTTTGCTTCATGCCTGTCAATTTCAATCCAAATTAAAAGTAAAGCAAGTGTATATTATTGAAATACAAAACCTTACAAACCCCACTCCCAATATGCAGTTAAGAAACGTAAAATTCAAAACATCTTGAACTTATGCTTTGGTATGTTTGCGTTATATTATATCAGGCCCTGAACATGATTGGGGGAGTAAACATTCCATATATGCATGAATCAAAGCATAGCACTCATTTTGTTTTTCTGACCGTGACAGAGCTAAATAAAATTATTGATGAATGCATTGTAATTTTTAATAAAAGCTATACATGTATAAGCGTAAAAATTGATTTTTTTATTATGTTAAATCCAGAAATAAAATTCTCAATAAATATTAAAATAGACAAATGTTTTTTTTTAAAAAAAAAAAAATTATAAAATCAACAAGGATCAACATGGTATTAAAAGGAAGTTCAACACATATTACTGTAGATACCCCATTTTTAAACCGACCTCAAGACTTTGACGTCATTGGTTGTGGACTCGATGATTGCGCATGTTTGTGCTCGTTTTGAGCGCCCGAGGGTCTCGGCTGAGTGCCTTGTCTTTAAGCCTCTTAACTCTCTGTGTTTTGCCCTTGTTTTTGGGCCAAACCTTGTTGCCTCTTACCTTGAGAGGGGAGAGGCGGGGGGGGGGGGGTGGGGGGGGGGGGGAAAGGCCTTGCCAGCCACTTTTAGCACTTGCCGGCCACTTTCCTCCCTTGTAGGCCACTTAAAGTCGTCGGCCGGCTAGGGGAAGTGCAGGCCGGCCACCTTAACTGGCCGGCAGCCACTTTTTCACCTTTTTAGATATTTTTAGATCTTTTGAGCCAACTATGGCTCACTGAAATTCATCCTCCATACACGTGTATGGAGGGATCAAGCAAGCCTTTTTGTTTGCTTGCTCTCTATAAGGGGAGCTCTCTCTCCCCTATTTGAGAGTTTAGATTTTCCAGAGCGAAATCTCCCCCTCTCTCTAGAATTTTCACTCTCTCTATATTGTGCCATTTTAGCCTTGAAAGTGTGTTTTCTCTTCACTTTTGCACCAAGACACCTAGTTAAACACCTTCACTTTGGAGCTGAGGTCCATTGGAGCTTCATTTGAGGTCTTTGGATTGCTTTTGGTTCAGAATTGTTGCTGAAGTTGCCTCCTTGCTGCTGTGCTTCAAGGGTAAGGCACTTGTCCCTTTTAAAGCTTTGTTTTGGTTAATAGCTTGACCACCTTTGCATGCTATTTTGGGGCTGTTTTTAGCCTCTCAAAACTCTGATTTTAAGGCTTGAAAATGTGAGTTTGAGCTTTGTGTGGTTAGGGGGGTGGTTCCCCTCTTTTACTCTTTGGCTTGTTTAGTCTCTTGAGCCAACTCTCTAAGCTTTTGAATCACCCCTTGCTTGGCCTTTTCACCACTAAAATTCAGAGAAATTTCAATGGTAAAAAGTTAGTTCTGAGGGTCAAAATGGGAGAGGGTGGTCCCCTCTCCTCTTGGCTTGCTTGCATGCCTTGTTGGCCTATTAAGTGAGCATGCATTTCTCCTTCTTTTAAGCTGAGTTCAAGCGTGTTTTTGTGACTTTTTGGGCCTGCTCTAACTCTATTTTAGGCTGGTTTGGTTATTGCTTGCATGCTTCTTACACTTGTAGTGTAATCTTGCTAATTAGCCATGTATGCTTGATGCTTTAGCCCACTATTCTAGCTTATTTTGGCTACACTCCAGCATGCTTTTACTCATGTTTTAGCATGCTTAAGCTCTGTTTTGAGTGGTCTTGGCCATGTGAGACTTGTAGTGCATGGTTGTAGTGTGAATGCCTTGACTAGCTTTGAGTTTCAAAGCCTCTTGCATGCTTTATTTGTGGTGTTTGCATGCCTTAACCTCATTTCTCACATGATTAGTGTATATAGCATAGTCACACTCTCACATATCCCACTCTTTCATAGCTTTTGTGAGTTGTGCTTTATGCCTTGATCATGAGCCAATACATATGCATGCTTGTCTAAGCTTTTGGGCTTCCTTCTCAACATGTTTTGGCCTTTGTTTTGACATGATTGAGCTCTGTCCAGAGCTGGTTTGGCTATTTAGGCCATGTATTGCATGCCTCTTGTGTGAATGCCTTTACTAGTCTTGTGCTTTGGGCCTTCTAGCATGCCTTACTTGTGTTGTTTGTATGATATGTCATCATCTAACACATAATTTCAGAGCATATAGCCTCGTCATACTCTCATGTATATCACTCTTTAATTGTGTTTAAGAGTTGTGTCTCATGCCTTGTTGATCATGAGCATGCATTTTCTTCCCTTTTATGCTATCATCTTAGCACTTTTTGGCCATTGTTTTGGCATACATGAGGTCTGTTTAGGGCTGGTTTTGTCCACGGAGCATTATATTGCATGTCTCTAGTGTTGTGTCTTTCACTAGTTTCAATATTTTACTCCCTTAACATGTCTCGCATGCATTGCTAACATGATAGAGTCTCGTGCATGCCACTTTAGCATTGAAAGATGAGCATGTTTTTTGTATTGCATTATGTTTGCATCGGACGTCAATTCAAACCCGAGGAATATGGCACGTTTCATACTCAAAGTGATGAAACGTGTTGCGTTTCTCGGTCGCCGACACCCTTGATCATGTATGATAGGGTGGAGGCTCTTCGAGTCTTGTTTGCGCATTCACTAACATTGTGCAAGCTCAACTCTTTGGCCATCATGCATTGAGATGCGTGATTGGTGGCTTGAGAGCTGAGTACTACGCTCCTTTGAGCTTGAGAAATGATAAGGAGAGTAGTTGCACACACATTTCCTTGCAAATGCATTGCTGTGCCTTTGTTGATCTCTGTTTCAGCAAAGTTGGGATTCTAGAAAGGAAAGTGGCCGGCCGGCCACTTGAACTAGCCTGCCGACCACTTGTACTGGCCGGCCGGCCAGTTGAGGTAGCCTACTGACCAGTTGAGGTGGCCAGCCGACCACCTGCAGCAAAATTTTCCAAAATGCTCCTGTTTTGGGGCAGATGCAACCTGAAAGTGTGTTTGATGTTCTGAGGTCACCGCGAGTGCAAATAGAGGAAACTCATGGCAAGACAGTGCATTTTTGAGCGGAAGTGAACTGAGCATGCATCTCTCCCTCGCCCTCGAGGCCATTTTACCGCTTTATTTAGCTAGTTAATTTGCCGATTTTGTAATTAATTAGTTAATGTGCTTATCTAATTTAATTCGTCTTTGTAATATTCTAATTAGCTTAGTATAGCTAGTTTGAATTCGGTTTGTAATTAATTAGCTTAGCATAGTTAATTAGTGGATTTGTAATAAGTAGTTTATCTTAGCTCTTATTCATTCGGACCCTCCGTCGAGAGGGCAAATGTTGTAATAAGTGTGCGTGTGTGTGTGAATGTCTTTCAACCCCACGTCTTTCTCCTTTTTATTTATTCGCTTTCGATGGTTAGTTTTAGGGCATTTTTCGATTAGAATACCTTATGCTTTGCATGCGTGCATCATTCATTTGTCTTGCATGCACCAGGCTCAACGCATCATTCAAACTGCATTGTATTTCACTACACTTACTTGAATATGTGTTCCAAAGCATGTTATCAAGTGTTGCCTTCATATGCCATCTTAGATAGCTGAGCCTATTTAGTTGTATTATTGCATGCATTGCATTAGGCATTATAGCATAATTAGGATCATGCATTGATTTCTAACTAGCTTCTGTTTTGGCTCGGAGTACACTGTAAGTGTTTATGCTTTAGCAAACTTGCTTGAGTGTGAGTGTTGCCATGGTAGCATGCTTGCCATAAGGCTATGTGCTTATTTGATTAACAGCATGAATGCCTGTGGATGGAGGCTTTATTGCTTGAATTGGGACAATTCATTAAATGTGAGTTTAAGCCCATGTTGTGGAATGGCACATCATATTGTTTCTAAGCCCACTTGAGGGTGGAAAATCCGCGCTTTAGCCTACTTGCAAGTAGCACTTTCAAACCATTTTCAGAAACAAACATGAGATGTTTTGTTCTAATTTGAGCGATTTCGTCTATATTTGTATGTTGTGCGCATCACATAATAAAGTGAGCTAATAACCGGAATAAGAAACATATGTGTTTTCAAAACAGCATATCATGCTTAGTAGAGGCCGATCCTTTGATCGGGCGAGCGGAGGTGCTCATTTCAGGACCTTCTCCTCTCGTACCCAAGTTCCCGAGCTGAGGCAACTTTGGTGATGATGGACACGTGCCCTTAGGCACGAGTCAGGGTTTCCTAAATTTTTCAAAACAAAATATTTAGGTGGCAACTCTGAAATCTGGGAAAGCAGTCCGTGTTTGGCGTTTTTTGATTAAAATCGATTTTCCAAAACGATTTTCCGGACTTGGACTCTTTGGTGATTTATCAATCTTACAGTGCACTTTGTGAGAATAGATTCAGAACCGTGACAGGGGTCCGAACTGTAGTGGCTAGGAGACCAATTCACGCATCTCCGAAAGGGGGGCGCGCGAAGAAAGTCGAGTCTACAGTTTCTGGCGACTCTGTTGGGGATTTAGAGAACTTGACTCGAACTCATGATATGTTGTTTTATTTACACTTATGTGTTTCTTTGCATTGCATTTGCATTGGTGCGCCTAGGTCCCAGTGTTTTTCGTCTGTTATTCCTAAACGGTTTGCCGGAGGCTCGCTTGGAAAAGCATGCCACAAGGCCGACTGGTTACGGGCTCTGCCACGATGGGAACATTAACCTCAGATCCACCGAGGCACCCTTTTTGACCATTCGACCTAATTGCATATCGGAAGCCGTAGAGACCATTCCAAACTAGGACAGGTTGCTCACCCGATCGTAGTTTGTTTGAAACCACATGCGTGCGTAGTGAAACCCTAGCTCCTGATAAGATAGGATAGGGAAACCATACCCCTCCATAGGGGTGTTTTGGCTCTCACTTGCTTGCTATGTGCTTTTAGAGTGTCTCTTAGTTTGCAAGTTTGGGTATCAGTCTGAGGACATCAGTATTCGGGGGTATCAGATTTGAGGCAGTAATTAGGGGGCAGAGATCAGTCTTGAGTGCAGTTTTTCCAGCTTACGATTTATCAACTGTGTGTTGTCATCATCTAAGCCGAAATGCTATCCATTTTCTGATTGTTGTTTCTTTTTTTGCTTTATTTATCTTTTTGCAAGGTAGTATTGCATTTTTGCTTCTGAAAAGGCAGATCCCCCCCGAGCACTCTGGACTAGAGATAGAAGGCTTTATAGATCTGAGGATCTTATTGACGGACAACCAGTGTTTGCTTCATTACCCCCAGTTACTAGACGGAGGGCAGTTAGGCACATGTCATCAGTACAGCAGTCGCTAGTTCAGCGGTCGTTGTCAGTTTCACCTGTGCGCAGTAGGGTTCAATTTTCTGCTTCTGCTTCTACTTCAGAGGGAATACAGAGTCAGACAGATCAACTTTTTTTAGCCAGCATGGAGGAAATGATGCGTCAACTCTAGCAAACAGTTGAGACCGTGCAGCGTGATGTTGCTTGTCAGGCAGAAGCCGCCATTCGCCAAACAGAAGTTATAGCCCAGCAGGCTCAACTCATTACTAGGCTTCAACAACAATAGCAGCAACCATAACAAGCCGGAGCATCTGCTTCGCATCCACCCCCACCCCCACCACCACTTAGGGTTCCAATACCCAGGAAAATAGCAAACGTCCAGGAAAATACGGACATTCCAACAGGGCCAGTCCCACTGGCAATCCCACCTCAGATGTCTAAGGCACCGGCTAATCCAGTGGACACGCCATTTGAATTTGAAGTGGATCCAACCACACTGAAAGTGAGTAAGCTTGAAAAGCTGTTCAAGAGGGCTCAGGGCGTTAATTCCATCCCCGATATAGAAGATGGATACATGGATTCGACAGTGACATTGCCGGACTGGTTCAAGATGCCGCATATAGACCGTTTTGACATTTTTGGGGATCCTATGGTACATCTGCGGTTCTTCTCGGATATCTTACGGCCAATGGGGCTCTCCAGATTGCAAAAGCTTTCCCTTTTTGGTCGGACCCTGTCGGGTATCGCGGCCATTTGGTACACCAAGCTGGAGGACTCAGTGAAAAGGAATTGAGACGAGATGGCCGAGGCTTTCGTCACTCAATATTCGTACAATACCCAGATTGAGGTCATGACTCGTGATCTTGAGGCGATTCGTGATCTTGAGGCGACTCGGCAGGAGCCAAAGGAAGGCTTTTCGGGCTTTGTTACACGATGGAGGGCCAAGGCCTCCATGATGACAACTCGGCCATTTGAAAAAGATCAGATAAGAATGGTTGTGCACAACCTACAACCCAAGTTGATGCAGAAAATGATCGTCTTACCCCTCCCTACCATTGCTGACTTGCATGAGATAGGGGTACAGATTAAGGACGCTATGAAGCAAGGTCTGATCGACTCAGAAAAGGAGCAGCCCAGGAGGGCATTTGCATGCGGTTTGAATTCAGCTACAAGTAGTAGTGCAGCCTTGAGAACTTCTGATGTCGGCATGGTCACCACCACGCCAAAAACAGCTACACCCTTCACCGGGGCATCCGGAACCAGCTCATAACCAGCAAAAAATCCACCCTGGGGTCAGAGGACTTTCTCCCCGCTCTACATGTCTTTATCAGCGGCCTTGAAGGTCTTGATTAGAAAAGGGCATCTGAAGCCCCTAGAACCACGCCCACTACCAAATAACCTCCCTCCAACACATAACCCGGCCAAATATTGCACCTTTCACCAGCAGCACGATCACGACACTGACCAATGCTTCAGATTGCGTCATGAGATTCAAGATCTCATTGACAACAAGGTGATTGCACCTCCCGAGAAGCCAAATGTCACCACTAACCCTCTCCCACCACATAACAACCCTCCTTCTCCACCTAGGTAGATAAACCTGATTCAAACCACGGCCGCTCTATACAACCCTAGCATATATATCACTCCCTCCCACCTACCTAAGCCGATGGTGTTCATCTCAGAATGCACAGACTTGTGTATAATGAGCACGTCATTGACCCTACCCAAGCTAGTGGTGGTGACTGTCGAAGACAGAACTGGGGTGACCTTGGAGAAGAATGGGAATGTTAGTTCAGAATCCGAGGGATCTAGGGGTTTTACCGAGGAAGCATACAACCCGTGTGGCTATATCGTATCAACAGATTAGGCTAAGCCAAGGGTGGAGTTGCCAACTGGGGCAGAGGTCGATGTGGTTCGGGAAGACGAGCCAAGTCATGGGCTAGATGACCTAGCAGAGTTGGAGGAGGACATTGCCAATCTGCAGTTCTTTAATGAGTAGGATCCAGGGAATGTGAGCGTCAACTGGTTTGACCTGAATGAAGCGACAACTGCTACAGGGTGGCTCAGTGACGAGCTAGATGTTGTTGAGGAGTCCCAGCCAAAACAAGGGCAATCAGAAACTGGAACATCTACAGTGGCCGGAATGGTCGAGAATAAGGAAGAATCGCCGGAGAGCATCGATGCGAAGAAATTTTTTCAGGACTTGGGTAGTTTGTGCACAACAGACACAGAATAGGAGGACGCGCTGAGGCGGTTTGAACGAGAGAAAATCGAGAATGATAACAGGGCTAGAAAAGCCAAGGCCCCTGCGGGGACAGAATGTACTGTGAGTACGGAAACAACTACAGTAGAGCCAGATGGTTGTCTATTGGTTACTGAGGGCATGTGCTGGGAAGACGACGATTTGCGTCTGGCCTACACCGATGAAGACTGGGGACAGAGTCTCCCAGATGACACTTGGTACATCGAGGAAGTTGGCCATATGACCAGGAGTGGGGGGTATTTCAAGCCCCCACATTTGGACCAGCCGGAGGCATCTGGGAAAGACAAAGAAGCTGATAGGCAGAAGGACAGACTGTTAGAGGAGGAGGTAGTGCTGAAACAATTGAAGAAAATCCAAGCGGACATCTCCATCTGGGGACTGCTTATGGCCTCGAGGGTGCATAGACATGTTGTCCTTTCAGCCATGGACGGGGCTAAGCTTTCGATTGATACAACGCCCGAGCAATTGGTAGGGCTTGTTTTCCCGGGTGAGCTTCACCAACCTTAACTTTCACAGACAAAGAACTACCGCCTAAGGGCTCTGATCATAACAAGCCGCTCTATATCTCCGTGGAGTGCAAGGAGAAGTGGATATCGGTGGTCCTGGTTGATACAAGATCTGCAATCAATGTATGTCCGTCGTGAACGGCGTATGCTCTTGGGTTGAAGTCCGCAAATTTTGTTCCTAAAGCCCAGGTAATACGGGCCTATGATAACACCAGTCGGGAGGTGACGGGGACGGTACGAATTAAGACTCAGGTCGGCCCGGGGCAGCAGGACATCGAGTTTCATGTCTTAGATGTTCTGGTTACCTTCAATCTACTCCTCGGGTATTCGTGGCTACACCAGGTGAAGGCTATTTCTTCCACCTTACACCAGATGCTGAAGTACTCCTACAGGAATGGGGTGGCAATTGTTTTTGGAAACTCCTCAATACATCCGCCGCCAGAAGTTTCTACACCAGTTCTGGGGATTGAGCACGGCGTGGAAGATGTATTTTTGTCAGGATTCACCTTGGCTAAGGCTCGGGTAGTACAGAACTTGCTGGCCGTTGATGATGGACTGTACGTCAGTGCACAATCTGTCTACCTCATGAACAAGTTTCAACACATGCACGTAATGGGATTGGGGCAAAATGGCCGGAAGGGCATCGCAGCATTGACCGAAGTGCCGCATAACCCATAAACCTTTGGCTTAGGTTATTCGCCTACCAAGGACGATTGGGCGAGGAAAGGAAGGGAAATGGCCGGAAGAGCCAAGGCTAAGCAAGTCGGGAAGCCCTACGAGCTGGTACCCAGACCTATCCAAGGAACCTTGAACGGACTCTTTGTCCGGGAGGGGGAAGATTTCTCATTTTGCGGCTTTTCAGAGCCTTGGTTGAATTCAGAGAAGCAACGTTTGCCCAGCTTCGAAATCTTTTTTGACCTTCAGTTGTCAGGGGATGAAGTTGAGTAGATGGATCCACCAGCTGAGGCTGAGCAGTGCAAGAAGGAAGAGTCCAAGAGCACAGAAATTGAGATGGGGGTAGCACTGGCTTGTCTCATCTCAGATCCTGAAATTGTACCGGAGTGCTTGGGGGATAACTTCTTAGTTTCCATGATTGGGGATCAAATGGCTGTGGGCCCATCTTTTGGCATTCTCGATGCATCCATCGCACCCTCTCTCGTCTGGCAATACGAGGAGAGCTTTTTATCTAGTAGTTCTGGGTCAGGTAGTGAACCTGAATCTATGGATTCGGAATCAAATTCCGGTTCATATGAGTCGGAGTCCGGTATTCCTGGGGGTGATAACCCGGATGCCACTGTCCTGTCCAGGTCGTCATTTTCATTTTTGTTTGAGTCTGTTGTAACCGAAGAATCAAACGATCTAGAAGTTGCTAATGAAAATGGTGCTGCTGTAGCTTTTGAGTACTTTTCTGTGCCTTTAGTTTATTGCATTAATCAGGACTTTCAAAATTTTGATGAAAACGACGAGGAAGAAATTCCTCTGATTTTACAACAGTTGATTGACCGAGAGTAGGAGAGGTTTGTAAAATCTTTGGTTGATGAAATCACTTCAATTAATGTTAGTACTAAGAAGGATCCGCGGCTAGTCCAGATCGGGTCCACGTTGTCTTCTGAGGAACGCGAGCGCTTAGTCACTTTATTAAAAGATTTCAAAGATGTTTTCGCGTGATCCTACGAAGACATGCCTGGAATCGATCCTGAGATTGTACAGCACCGGATCCCTCTTGACCCAGAGGGCCGACCTGTTAAGCAGAAGCTCCGAAGGATCTGCCCGGACTGGGCCCTGAAAATCAAAGAAGAGGTCACCAAGCAGATCGATGCAGGGTTCCTATTAGTGTCTGAATACCCTACTTGGTTGGCCAACATAGTTCCGATGCTGAAGAAGGATGGCAGAATTGGGATATGTGTGGACTTCAGAGATCTGAACAAAGCCAGTCCGAAGGACGACTTTACTCTGCCGCATATCGACGAATTAGTGGACTTCATAGCAGGGCATGCGTTGCTCTCTTTCATGGATGGGTTTTTGGGGTACAACTAGATTTTGATGGCCCTTAATGATAGGGAGAAGACTGCTTTCACTACCCGTGGGTGACTTACTGTTATAGGGTGATGCCGTTCGGTTTGAAGAATGCTGGAGATACTTATCAATGGGCTGCGACCACGATCTTGCATGATATGATCCATAAAGAGGTTGAGGTGTACGTGGATGACATGATTGTCAAGTCGAAAGAAAAAGAGGGCCGCTACACCGCCTTGAAGAAAATTTCCAACGGATCAGAGAGTATCGATTGCGGCTAAATCCTCAGAAAGGTTCTTTTGGTGTTATAGCAGGGAAAATGTTGGGGTTCTTGATCACACAAAGGGGTATCGAGGTCGATCCTTCCAAAATCAAGGCCATCTTAGAAATGCCACCACTGAGGACTGAAAAGGAAATGCGAGGCTTTTTGGGTAAAGTGCAATTCATAAGATTGTTTATTGTAAAATTCACCTTGACTTGTGAACCACTGTTTGGTCTCCTGAAGAAAGGAAAGAAGTTCCAATGGGATGACCGATGCCAAGTAGCTTTCGAGCAGATCAAGCAATATTTACAGAACCCACCTATGTTGTCACCTCCTAAGCTGGGGAAACCGTTGATTCTGTACCTATCAGTGACCGAAACGACAATGGGCTGCATGCTTGCGTAGGAATCTGAGGACAAAGTGGAGAACGCTATCTATTACTTGAGCAAGAAGATGCTGGAATATGAGACCCGTTACACTCCGCTTGAGAAGGCTTGTTTGGCCTTGGTATGGGCTACTAGGAAGTTGAAGCACTACTTGTTAGCTCACTCTGTAATATTGGTTTTGAGATTAGATCCCATCAAATATCTCTTCGAGAAACCAGCACTTACGGGTAGGCTAGCTCGTTGGTTGCTTCTTCTCTCCAAATTCGATTTGAAGTATATGACTCGCAAATCTATGAAAGAGAGAGCGGTAGCGGAGTTCCTAGCCGATCACCCAGTGGAGGGAGATGAAGTAGTTGAATATCTATTCCCAGATGAGGCCATTCTGTATGTTGAAGAAGAAACCTGGACTATGTACTTTGACGGAGCGTCAAACCAGTATGGGTACGGGATAGGGGTGTTGCTGATAGCACCCGACAATTCCTGTATACATTTAGCCTTCAAACTCCGGTTCAAAGTATCGAACAATGAGGCAGAATATGAGGCATGTATTGCTGGATTGGAAGCCGCCCTTGAAGTAGGGGCAAAACGGTTGGATGTCATCGGGGACTCGAACCTTGTTGTATCCCAAGCCAAAGGAGATTGGAAAGTTAAAGAAGAAAAGATGAAGATCTATCATTAGACCTTGGACGTTCTGATTCCTTGGTTTGAAAAGCTGAACTTCGCCCATCTGTTAAGAGAGAACAACCGGTTCGCCGATTCTTTAGCAACTCTATCTTCTATCATAGACATCCTTTTTGGAGTCCGGATGCATCCAATCATCATTGAATAGAAATTCGTGCCGGCCTGCGAGTTGATTGCAGCCATATATGAGGTACAAGATAAGAACCCCTGGTATTACGATATTTGTAACTTCTTGGAAAAGGAGGCTTATCCACCAGGGGAAAATGCCAAAGATAAAAGGGCGATACGAAGAATAGCTGCTCAGTTCATCATCTGCGGGGGTAAACTGTACAAGAGGGGCCATCTGGGAATGCATAAACTGTGTGTTGATACTGAAGAGTCCAAGCACCTGATGGAGGCCATCCACGGAGGAGAGTGCGGAGTGCACATCAACGGGGTAATGCTGGCTCGGAAGATCCTTAGACACGGTTATTATTGGTCAACCATGGAGGAGGATTGTATCGGTTTTGTTTAGCGATGCCACAAATGCTAGATCTATACAAATTGCATGAACATCCCGCCGTCGAAGCTGTACAACATGACTTCGCCGTGGCCGTTTTCCGTCTGGGGAATTGATGTATTTGGGGCAATCACTCCAAAGGGGTCGAACGGGCATGAGTACATTCTGGTAGCGATAGATTACTTCACGAAGTGGGTTTGAGGCCTAATCCTATGCGGTGTTGAAGGCATCGCATGTTGCTAAGTTCATCAGAAACAACATCATCTGTCGCTATGGAGTCCCGAATGAGATTATTTCGGATAATGGTTCCCACTTCAAGAAGGAAGTGATAGACTTGTTGGAGAAATACAACGTGACTTTTCATAAGCCATCCACATATAGGCCACAAACTAACAGAGCAGTTGAGGCCGCCAATAAGAAGATCAAGCACATTCTGCAGAAGATGGTGGAAACTTACAGAGACTGGCTGGATAAGCTGCCATTTGCTCTCTGGGGCTACCGGACATCAATTTGAACATCTACTGGGGTAACTCCATATTCCTTGGTTTATGGAATGGAGGCTGTTCTTCCTATCGAAGTTGAGGTTCCATTGTTCAGAGTAATGGCTGAGTGCCAGATAGCTAAGGCAGATTGACAGCAAAGTAGATTTGAAGAACTCATGCTGTTCGACGAAAGAAGATTGAAAGCACTGTACCACATTCAAGGTTATCAACGCAGAATTGCCAGGGCTTTTAACAAGAAAGTTAAGTCCAGGAATGTGAAAGAAGGAGATCTAGTGCTTAAAGACAACTAAGCTCCCATCCACGACCCTAGGGGGCAAGTTCAGACCTAATTGGATTGGCCCTTACATCATCAAGTCAATCTGGTCGGGTGGAGTTGTCATTTTGATGGATTTAGATGGCCTTGAATTCTCCTAGCCAATCAACATGGACAAGTTGAAGAAATACTATCCCTGAGTGGCTCGCTAGCCGAAAACCCGAAAGGGCAACCTAGGCAAAAGTTAGAGCACAAAAAAATTTGAAATAAGAAAAACTGAGCTCGCAATGTTGAAAACCCAGAAAGGGCGGCCTTGGCAAAAGTTAGAGCACAAAAGAAGAGTGTTAAAACCCGAGTGAACCCGAATCGAACTACGTAAGGCTTGATTCCCATCTTTGGGATACGTAGGCAACTTCATTATGAACTCCAGCCATAAGCACCTCCAACTCAACTTTGTCCATGTGATTGTTTTGGCTATCTTTGTCTTTTCTGCATTCAAGAGCTCGGTTGTGATCTCCAGTGCAGTGCTTTTCGGACAAGGGGCAACTTTCTAGTTGCTGGATCCGGGGTTGTATGTCTCAATGATAGATCTCGGGCGTGTCCAGTTGTGATCCATATCGAAAATGGTTTTGGAAAGTTTTAATAAAAGTTGGTTTTACTCAAATTAATCTTTTACAACTTAGACTATTTTTGGACCAAAACGGAAAATTTTTAGTACCCACAACCTCCAATTTCATTGATTTCATTACAAAATTCTCCCACTCTCGATACAAATTGAAGTTGCTTTTTTTATTACATTCATAAAGAAAACTTGAAATTACTGATTAAAGCAAATAAACTCGGGGCATAGTCAGCTATTCTTGCGGCCCCTCCTAGAGCTTGTGGAAGCCTTTGATGCCAAAGTAGGCCTAACCTGCACCTCTTCATCAAGCCAAGCTATGCACTCATAAGAGAGGGTGCAACTGAAAGTGGGACTGGGGGCCAGAAGCTCTCTCGTCCTCCATGATGTGGCATAACTAGCTAGCTGTGCGCCTCGGACTGGAAATGCAGTATGGTACTCTATCCAAGTCTGATCATGCCCAAATTGGTGCCGGAATCGAAACGGGAATCCCAGGCTGAATCCAAGGCTGCCGGGACATGCTGTAGCTCTTCACCGGCAGATTAAGCCAGGGACAGCGCCAAGCAATGTTGACGGCGGATAGGCTACACATCCATTCGCACCACCATCCCTCATCTGGGGCATCAACTAGTAGTTGCCGGAAGAAATAGCCGCGTGTTGAATATGCTGGGCATGAGTCCACTACTTTCAACTTATCCATCAGCTATATCTGGGGAGGAATGAAAAACAAGAGAGATTAAAGAATAGAGAGGTGTACGTGGAGAGAAAAAAGAGAAAAGGGTTTTGAGAGAAAAATAGAGTCTGAAGGCCGAGTGATGTGTGATACACATGTGAGAAGAGTGGGAAACATTACCTGTAGCAGTAGTGGACTCCCCGCGAATCTAGTTGTCTCCTGGCAATGGAAGGCATCCAAACCCATCAGTGTCTCAGCTAGTGTCATGGCAATGTAGCTCTTGCCCTCCTTTAAGCTTGGGCAACCTCAATCAAATGGGAGTTAGACGCTCCAGAGCCTGGGGCAAGCAAGAAATGTGATAGCAAGCACAAGCCGAGGGCGTGTCGCCGAAAACTCTGCCAAAGATGGTCGCCGCGGTCACCGGCGTCAGAAAACTGATGTATCAAGCTCGGAATGTCCAGTTCTCCGTCGCGAATCAATGACCAAGTGTCACGTAAAGTAAGCCCACACATCCGTCCTAAGGCTTGAATGTGGCCAAAACGGAATTGGGGCAAGATCTCTTCATCGCGCTGAGATTCCATTAAAGCTTGGAAGTCGTCAAAAGTGGGACATATCTCTTGTCCGCCAAAGCTAAAAACATGAGTTACTGGATTCCAACACCTGGCCACGACATGGAGGAATGGAAAACGCAGCGAGGTGCGGCTCAGAGTGAATAGTGCATTTATTCTGAAACCCCGAAAATTCAACTTTTCCGAGCCATCTAAGCTTGCAATCCAATTTCTGAGGTTTTTGGCAAGAAATGCTTCCATTTGGGGCAAATATGGGGTTGGGATGAGGAACTCACAAAGCTGGAACCTTTATAGAAGATAGATCATCGAGTGGAGGACAGATGGCAGAAATCTGGAGATTCCTAGAATTACTGGCCGGCCGGCCAGTTCAAGTAGCCGACCGACCACCGTAAGTGGCCGGCCGGCCACTTAAGTGGTCCATAGAAGCAAAAAGTGGCCGGCAATGGCTATAAGTGGCCGGCAGCCACTGTTTGTCCCTAATAGATTTGTCTTAGTCTGTCTATGTGCTAGGAGTGCTGAAAATCTGTGTTTTGTTCCACTCTGGATGCGTTCTGCTGTGGTTTTATCGACTTATCCTCAAGATTGTCACTTTTATTTATTGAGTTGTTGAACCTTGCTTATCAAGTTGTTGAACTTTGCTTATCGAGTTGTTGCAATTTGTTTATCGAATCATTTTGCTTATCAAGTTGTTCTTTAAGTTGTTTTGTTTTGTTTGTTATGGTGGTTCACTACCTGACTGTTCAATAAACAAATGTTCAATTTCCATCAATCTCATTTTTGTGCAAAATGGTGCGATGCGATGCTTAGATTACAAATGCAACACTTTTTTTTTAATCAAAAAGATGTTTTCATTCCATCATGGTTTCTCTTTACAAAAGGTACAAGTTTTAAAGAAAATGAAACTGCCTAAGGCTGTGCAATGTACCATACTACTAGCAAAAAGAAAACAAAGCAAAAAGCATCTGAATCGATGTCATCCAACTCAGGACTGAGAGGCCCTCTTCATCCTCTTCCTCGACTGAGAGGACTCTGGAGCATCGTCGCCATCAGCACCGTCGTCTGAACCAGAGTCATCTTCGCTCTCATCGTCAGAGCCCTCTTCGGCTGACTCTGACTGAGGACTCGCTACCTCTTCGTCCTCACCAGACTCGTCGTCATCACCGCGTTTGGTAGGCCTCCTACGTCTCCTTTGGCTGTGTGCTGTTGGAGGTGGTACTGAAGGTCCTGCCGCCACTCCTGCTAAGGCACCTGATGGAGCTGACGTCTCGAAAGGGATCTGAAAAAAAGAAGAGCTTGTCAGAATGTATTAATTGCGATATATAGCAGATGCAATATATTATACGCAAAAGATGGTGTGCCGTGAGCAGTAAATGGTTGCAGTGTGTATGCTATGAGCAGTGTATGAGAACAATGTATCAATGTAGTGTTTTAGTGCAAAGTATCAAATCAGTGTAATGTGGAACTGTGTAAGTGTTAGTGTGTCAACAGGAGGTTTTGTGGCATGAAATACAGTGGGAAGGAACTTACCGGGATTCTGTAGAGGCTGAGCAGACTCAAGCTCATTTGTACCATCTTCGTCAAGGAAGCCACTAGCTCAAGGGCCTGTCCTGTGTACTCTATTGGTACCTGCAAGTGCATTGAAGGGATTACAATTCTATACAGCATAATTGAAACAAAGCGAATATGCAGAATTGAAATGTAAAGTTTGATACATACTGGAGTCGGGCCTCGAACTCCAACAAGTGCACGCCCAGCTAATGTGGGCTCGATGGGGATCTGGCAAGTTTCCCCAGAACGTCTCTGGTAAGTCAGTGAGGTAGGTAGGTCTGGCCATCCGACACTCTATCTGGCAGTGGACATCTCCCTAGCTCTACCTCTCGCTATCCGGGCCCTACTCATCGAGGGAGTGCCTACCACCCGAGCTCCGCTCGACGAAGTAGTAGCAGCTGTCCTCCACGCAGGAGCGCGAGCACCTACCAACAGAGGCATGAGGTATGTCTCGATGTAAGCTGTGTAGTCCCCCTCCCCAATGAATCGATCTACATCCGTGCTCAGCATAACATCAGTGAGCTCCTGAGGGGATATGCTCTCTGTGTCCCGCATAGATGGTGGAGGTGGCAAAGGGATCGACTGTAACTGCAAGCCTAATGTCTGGTGCCTGAAGCGCTCACCTAAGAACCAGGCTCGTCCCACTGGTCCCTCGAACAAGATCCGGTATTGGGAGGCGCCCTGGGCTCCAGCAAAATGAAATCGGGCAAACCCTAGCATCACCTCCTAGGGCTGCCATGTGATCTGCAGACAGCAAAAGCATTAGTTGCCAGTAGATATGCAAAGTGAATTAAAGATGAAAACAAGAAAAACTGTGGGTTTTGTGTTACCTCAGTCACCCGCACAGTGTCAAAATACTGGCGCAAGTACAAGAGGCTCTCTCGGGTCCTGGGTTGACACCTACCATCATACCTATGTGAATAGGGTACCGCAAGAGGCGTCTCGACCTCCGGCTCGGGGGCAAGTGTGGGGAAATAGGCATATACCCACAACTGTGAAAAGTAAGACAATGGCAGTGAGAATATAGAATACGAAAAATGTAGAAAGCAGAGTATTTCGTAGTGTATAGAAAGTACAAGTGTAGAGTGGAGTATAGACTATGTGTGTGCAGTGTACAGAAAGTGCAAATCAGAAAGCACGGTAGAGAATGTAAAGCAGAAATGTAAAACGTACCTCCCAGGCTCGCCAGTAACCGCCCACTTTGTTCCCGCTCCTGAGAGAGGTCGAGCTTATGTAACAGTAGAGGGTAGCGAGGCCAGCGCCTCCCCAGTCATAGTGTCGTACTTGTGATAGGTCTACTAAGGCACTCAGCAAATATAGCCCAACGGTGTTCCCCCTGTCGGAAAACAAAGTAGTGCCGAAGAGGAACATGAGGAAGCCCCGAGCGTACTACTCTGTCTCCTCGACCATCGTAGGCTCTCTCCCTCAGAAATGGCTGGTGAACTAGGTATACCGGACCGAGCCCGATGATCGGTAAATAGGCAGGTGCACTCCCAATAGATACGTCCAAGCTGCCTCCTACTTACCCATATCAATATCATAGGGGATCGGCTGGCCTCCCACCTCCATGCTCGTCAGCATAGCAAAGTCGTATGGGGTCATGGTCAGGTCCCCAGTGGCAGAGAAATGGAAGGAGTTAGTGGTGTCTCACCATCTCTCTGCCAATGCTTCTAGCAGAGTCCTACTCACAAAGAGACCCGATAGCCCCGAGCAGAATAGGCTGAACCCTGCCTCGTCGACAATCTGCTGGACGCCACCGGGGAGCTCCAAGTACCACTCCCTAGCTGTGGTGGCCCCGTACCCGCGAGTGAAACGGGAGGTAACTTGTGTGAATGGGCAGAAATCCACTGTGAATGTGTTCAGAGCAAGCAGAAATACAGTGTGTGTATGTGAACTACAGTATGTATGTGTGTTCATAATGAACAGCTGAAATACAGTGTAAAAAGTGCAAACTATACAAGAAATGTAAAGTACATCGCAGGAAATATAACAGTGCAGTGTGTACCTCAGGGGTGTCATGGGATAAATGGGACTCTAGCTCCCATAGTAGCAGATCCACGGGTGCACGCTGCACAAATCCAGTCAAATGGCACACCATGCTAGGTGGTAGCACGTGTACCTTAGGGTGGTATGCCGCTCGATCAAATGGCCGGACTCGGGGCAGCAATGGGAAATGCTCCGGCTCCTCCTCCATCCTCGGAGGATCCCCACTATGTGGTGCGTCATCTGCCAACTGAAAAGAGGGTGAAAGACAGACAACATGAGCATGATGAGTAAAAAAATGCAAAAAGTCAACTCTCGGGAAGAGAAAAAGTCAAAAAGTCAAAGCACGGGAAAAAGGCGCAAAACTCAAGTCAAAGTTGGGGCAAACAAACCTCAAATGGTGGAAAGGAAAGAAAAGGCTCCGAAAACAACTTCTGTTCGGTTCAAAACGAAGAGAATCGAAAGTTTTTCGCGAATCAACTTCGCGGGGACGTTGGAACACGCGTATAAAGTGTGGATCTGAGGGGGAAAAAAAAGTCTAGGGATGAAGAACACGGATTTTCGGCAATAGGTATGTGAGGAAAAGTGTTTGGGGTTTGAGTTTTTAAAGACCCGTGTGCAAAAGGTCAAAACTGCCCCAATTTCCTTAAACTGGCCGGCCGGCTAGCTTTTGTGGCCGGCAGTTGATAAAAGTGGCCGGCAATGTTTTAAAGTGGCCGGTAGATGCCCAATGTACTCTCTAAGTGTGTTCAGACTGTTATGTGTCCTTGGGTTCCAAGAAATGCAAAGAATGCTCAAAGTTTGATTCAAAGTGCCTCCGCAAAAGTCGGTGATCATTGCCTTTCAACACACATAAAGTGTATCCTCTTTAACATAGTGCAACTCTCCGAGAGGTAAATAGGGAGTTCTTTTGAGTTGTCTCTATCATATGCTTTTGTCATTGCGTAGAATGAACATCGCTTTTATTATTGCATGGAGTATGCATTATGAATTGTTGCATTGAACATGCATTATTTGGCATCGAATATGCACTATTGATTATATTACATTGAATATGCGCTGTTGGTTATCTTGCATTAGATATGCATCATTGTCGTTTGTCTCGCCAGAGACATGCATGGTATTGCATTGTACCTATCGAGTTTCTTTCTCATACATGCACGATATTGTATGTATGGTTCATTTAGAGGGAGTCCGGGTAAGATCATTCGTGTCCTTTGAACACCTTGTTTTGGTTAGAAGCATCCGGGTATGCCCGGTGCTTACACCACACCTCATTGGTTAGAGACATTCGGGTACACCCGATGTCTACACCGACATCTTGTAGGTGCTCCCCCTCTCTCGCGTGTGATACGCTGAGTGGTGTTGCCTTTCCCTCTCTCACGTGTGATACGCTGAGAGATGTTGCCTTCCCCCTCTCTCGCGTGTGATACGCTAAGAGGTGTTGCCTTTCCCTCTTTCGCGTGTGATACGCCGTGAGGTGTTGCCTTTCCGTCTCTCGTGTGTGATACGCTGAGAGGTGCTTTCTTTTACCTCTCTTGCGTGTGATACGCTGAGTGGTGTTTTCTTTCCCTCTCTCGCGTGTGATACGCTAAGAGGTGCTTTCTTTCCCTTTCTCGCATGTGATACGCTAAGAGGTGTTTCGTTTGAGACTTCGGGTTTTCCTGGTAGTCGCTTCTAGCCTTACCTGCATGAGGCGCAGTGAAGATTGCATAATTTTCTTACATCCTTTCTGTTGAAATGTGTGAGACTTCTGTAACTTGTCGGTTTGCTTAGAATGTTGTATTTATTTTGCATAAATGCTCCATTACAGCCCTCTTTGCATAATCATAAGTTATGATCTGCATCGTGCATGTCATTTGCATTTTTCCCCTGCCTGCGGCTGCCTGCGGGCGCATCTTTTTTGTTTTCTTGCCTATTTGTCTAAGTCTTTAGCCTTGTCAAAAATGGGTCATCTCTGGGCTTTGACATTCACTCCCGTCATTTTATGACTTCCGAGTTCTGTCAAAGAAGGGCAACTGTAGGCACCCCATTTTTGACTGGCCTCAAGACTTTGACGTCATCGGTTGTGCACTCGATGATTGCGCATGTTTATGCTCATTTTGAGCACCCGAGGGTCTTGGCTGAGTGCCTTGTCTTTGAGCCTCTTAACTCTCTGTGTTTTGCCCTTGTTTTTGGGCCAAACCTTGTTGCCTCTTTCCTGGGGAAGGGGGGGGGGGGGAGAAGGCCTTGCCGGCCACTTTCCTCCCTTGTAGGCCACTTAAAGTGGTCGGTCGGCTAGGGAAAGTGGCTGGCCGGCCACCTTAACTGGCTAGCAGCCACTTTTTCACCTTTTTAGATATTTTTAGATCTTTTGAGCCAGCTGTGGGTCACTGAAACTCATCCTCCATACACGTGTATGAAGGGATCAAGCAAGCCTTTTTGCTTGCTTGCTCTATATAAGTGGAGCTCCCTCCCCCTATTTGAGAGTTCAGATTTTCCAGAGCAAAAATTTCCCTCTCCCTCTAGAATTCTCACTCTCTCTCTCTATATTGTGCCATTTTAGACTTGAAAATGTGTTTTCTCTTCACTTTTGCACTAAGACACCTAGTTAAACACCTTCACTTTGGAGCTGAGGTCCATTGGAACTTCATTTGAGGTCTTTGGATTGCTTTTGGTTCAGAATTGTTGCTGAAGTTGCCTCCTTGCTGCTGTGCTTCAAGGGTAAGGCACTTGTCCCTTTTAAAACTTTGTTTTGGTTAATAGCTTGACCACCTTTGCATGCTACTTTGGGGCTGTTTTTAGCCTCTCAAAACTCTAATTTTAAGGCTTGAAAATGTGGGTTTGAGCTTTGTGTGGTTAGGGGGGTGGTTCCCCTCTTTTACTCTTTGGCTTGTTTAGTCTCTTGAGCCAACTCTCTAAGCTTTTGAATCACTCCTTGCTTAGCCTTTTAACCACTGAAATTCAGAGAAATTTCAATGGTAAAAAGTTGGTTTTGAGGGTCAAAATGGGAGAGGGTGGTCCCCTCTCCTCTTGCCTTGCTTGCATGTCTTGTTGGCCTACTAAGTGAGCATGCATTTCTCCTTCTTTTCAGCTGAGTTCAAGCGGGTTTTTGTGACTTTTTGGGCCTACTCTAACTCTGTTTTAGGCTGGTTTGGTTATTGCTTGCATGCTTCTTACACTTGTAGTGTAATCTTGCTAATTAGCCTTGTATGCTTGATGCTTTAGCCCACTATTCTAGCTTATTTTGGCTACACTCCAGCATGTTTTTACTCATGTTTTAGCATGCTTAAGCTCTATTTTGAGTGGTCTTGGCCATGTGAGACTTGTAGTGCATGGTTGTAGTGTGAATGCCTTGACTAGCTTTAAGTTTCAAAGCCTCTTGTATGCTTTACTTGTGGTGTTTGCATGCCTTAGCCTCATTTCTCACATGATTTTAATGTATATAGCATAGTCACACTCTAACATATCCCACTCTTTCATAGCTTTTGTGAGTTGTGCTTTATGCCTTGATCATGAGCCAATAAGTATGCATGCTTGTCTAAGCTTTTGGGCTTCCTTCTCAGCATGTTTTGGCCTTTGTTTTGACATGATTGAGCTCTGTCCAGAGCTAGTTTGGCTGTTTAGGCCATGTATTGCATGCCTCTTGTGTGAATGCCTTTACTAGTCTTGTGCTTTGGGCCTTCTAGCATGGCTTACTTGTGTTGTTTGTATGATATGTCATCATCTAACACATAATTTCTGAGCATATAGCCTCGTCATACTCTCACGTATATCACTCTTTAATTGTGTTTAACAGTTGTGTCTCATGCCTTGTTGATGAGCCAATGCATGAGCATGCATTTTCTTTCCTTTTATGCTATCATCTTAGCACTTTTTGGCCATTGTTTTGGCATGCATGAGGTCTGTTTAGGGCTGGTTTTGTCCACAGAGCATTATATTGCATGTCTCTAGTATTGTATCCTTCACTAGTTTTATCATTTTAGTCCCTTAACATGTCTTGCATGCATTGCTAACATGATAGAGTCTCGTGCATGCCACTTTAGCATTGAAAGATGAGCATGTTTTTTGCATTGCATTATGTTTGGATCGGACGTCAATTCAAACACGAGGAATGTGGCACGTTTCATACTCAAAGTGATGAAACGTGTTGCATTTCTCGGTCGCCGACACCGTTGATCATATATGATAGGGTGGAGGCTCTTCGGGTCTTGTTTGCACATTCACTAACATTGTGCAAGCTCGACTCTTTGGCCATCATGCATTGAGATGCGTGATTTGTGGCTTGAGAGCCGAGTACTACGCTCCTTTGAGCTTGAGAAATGATAAGGAGAGTAGTTGCACACACATTTCCTTGCAAATGCATTGATGTGCCTTTGTTGATCTCTGTTGCAGCAAAGTTGGGATTCTGGAAAGGAAAGTGGCCGGCCGGCCAGTTGAACTAGCCTGCCGACCACTTGTACTGGCCAGCCGGCTAGTTGAGGTAGCCTACCGACCAGTTGAGGTGGCCGACCGGCCACCTGTAGCAAAATTTTCCAAAATGCTCCTGTTTTGGGGCAGATGCAACCTGAAAGTGTGTTTGATGTTCTGAGATCACCGCGAGTGCAAACAGAGGCAACTCATGGCAAGGCAATGCATTTCCGAGCGAAAGTGAACCGAGCATGCATCTCTCCCTCGCCCTCGAGGTCATTTTACCGCTTTACTTAGCTAGTTAATTTGCCGATTTTGTAATTAATTAGTTAATGTGCTTAGCTAATTTAATTTGTCTTTGTAATATTCTAATTAGCTTAGCATAGCTAGTTTGAATTCGGTTTGTAATTAATTAGCTTAGCATAGTTAATTAATGGATTTGTAATAAGTAGCTTAGCTTAGCTCTTATTCATTCGGACCCTCCGTCGAGAGGGCAAATGTTGTAATAAGTGTGCGTGTGTGTGTGAATGTCTTCCAATCCCACGTCTTTCTCCCTTTTATTTATCCGCTTTCGATGGTCAGTTTTAGGGCATTTTTCGATTAGCATACATTATGCTTTGCACGCGTGCATCATTCATTTGTCTTGCATGCACCAGGCTCAGCGCATCATTCAAACTGCATTGTATTTCAATACACTTACTTGAATACGTGTTCCAAAGCATGTTATCAAGTGTTGCCTTCATATGCCATCTTAGATAGCCGAGCCTATTTAGTTGTATTATTGCATGCATTGCATTAGGCATTATAGCATAATTAGGATCATGCATTGATTTCTAACTAGCTTCTATTTTGGCTCGGAGTACACTGTAAGCAAGGTTTTGAAACGCGGTTGCAGTCTCCATAACGGCGGCGGTGGCGCGGTTGCGGTTGCGGTTGCGATGTATAAAGGCCGTAGCATAACGGTTGTGGTAACCGGAATCGTGAATTTTTTTATTTTTCGCACAATTTGAAAAAAACTTACCAATACGCATATTTTTTTCCCATAATCATATTTAGTGGGTTTTAAAATAAATATTGATCAATTTTTATAAATTTTTAGTATGATCCAATATATTTTATATTTTTAACTATAAATTGAGTTTTTTACATTTTATTGTAATAATTAATGACTTTATATGTCATAAACTCATATTACATTTGTGGGAAATTTTTTTTTATTGGAGTTAGATGTGTAAAATTATTATTTTTAATTAATATACTTGTGGAAGCATATGCAAATTTTAATTTGAATAGTTTTAAAAAATAAATTATACATTATAACAAATCAATAACATGTTTTTCATCTTCCCTCTTCTCTCTCTATCTCTTACTCCTCTATCTTCCTCTTCATCTTCTCTCTTCTCTCTTTATCCCTCTTCTCCAATTTTCAGTTTTTTTTTTTTATTTTAAAAAAGAACAGTTTAGAATCGTTATGTAACGGTGCGTAACAGGCCGTTACGGCACCGTTACGACCGTTACGGCAGCCGCTACGACCGACACACCTATAAATCTCAATCACACCGCAAAAGCGACCGTAACGGGTGGCAGTAACTGCCACAACCGTTACGTAACGGTTGCGACCGCTTTTTAAAACCTTGACTGTAAGTGTTTATGCTTTAGCATACTTGCATGAGTGTAAGTGTTGCCATGATAGCATGCTTGCCATGAGGCTATGTGCTTATTTGATTAATTGCATGAATGCCTGTGGATGGAGGCTTTATTGCTTGAATTGGGACAATTCATTAAATGTGAGTTTTAAGCCCACGTTGCAGAGTGGCACATCATATTGTTTCTAAGCCCACTTGAGGGTGGAAAATCCGCACTTTAGCCTACTTGCAAGTAGCACTTTCAAACCATTTTCAGAAACAAACATGAGATGTTTTGTTCTAATTTGAGCGATTTAGTCTATACTTGTATGCTGTGCGCATCACATAGTAAAGTTAGCTAATAACGGAATGAGAAACACATGTGTTTTCAAAACAACATATTATGCTTAGTAGAGGCCGATCCTTTGATCGGGCGAGCAGGGTTGCTCATTTCAGGACCTTCCCCTCTCGTACCCAAGTTCCCAAGCCGAGGCAACTTTGGTGATGACGGACACGTGGCCTTAGGCATGAGTCAAGGTTTCCTAAATTTCCCAAAACAAAATATTTAGCTGGCGACTCTGAAATCTGGCAAAGCAGTCCATGTTTGGCACTTTTTGATTAAAATCGATTTTCAAAAACGATTTGCCGGATTTGGACTCTTTGGTGATTTCTCAGTCTTACATTGCACTTTGTGAGACTAGATTCAGAACCGTGACAGGAGTTCGAACGGTAGTAGCTAGGAGACCAATTCACGCCTCTCCGAAAGGGGGTCGCGCAAAGAAAGTCGAGTCTACAATTACCCATTTGCAACATTTTGCAAATCCCAGCCTTATAAATTAGCAGCTTCAGAGAAGGCAGGTCTCCACCCCTCCACCTTCTCCATCTCATCCACATTAAGCTTTCGTGTCTCGCAAATGCTTCTGCAAAACACTCTGTTTGGTGCCGTACGTTGGATGGATCAACATTGTATAAAATTAGGAGAATTAATTGCCCATTTGTTTTATTACATTCAATGATCTTCACGAGCTCATCAAGGTACCATCTCGAAGACACATAGTTTCTTGAGAAAACAATAATGGAGATCCTCAATTCTTCGACTGATTTTAGCAGGGTCGAAGATATGCCATGTCCTCTTGGCAATTCATCATCATCCCTGAAGTGTGAATTCCACGACTTGAACCAAAGCAGCGTAGAGATGATCGGTAAAGTTTTTGCGGGTATCTTCACCTCTGAAACTCAAGAACATGTCATGGATCCAGCAAGGTTGCATTGAAGATGATGAAGAAGCAGAGTCATCTTGGGGGCTTTTAGCAGCCATGGATTAACTTAAGATTAGATATCAAAATCAATTGTAGGCAGGAGGAACACAGTGAACAAGGTGGCTGCAGACTCAGATCTCGGCCTCTTTGACTGAACGGTTTCAGAGGGGTTAACCTCAACAGGCCTCTTATTAGTAGCAGAGCTTGTTTTCTCAATCTCAGTATGCTTTGCGATTGGTACTGTATCTTCAGACTCAACTTGGGTGAAAGAGGTTTTTGCCTTGGCCCTCTTTACCGATTTTTGCCTTGGCTTAGGTTGGGATTGTGATGGGGAGGATTGGACTGTCACAACACCAAGGATGTCGGCCAAGAGGTCTTCTACGATAGCCTTGTTGTGTCCCATCTCGTCGGCGGTAGCAGCGACAGTGACCTGGGTGCCGAAGTCGATTACTAGAAGTGCAGTGGGTGGGTTGGCTGGATCGTAAGCTAATGCCTCAGTACTTTGGCATTTTCGGCTACGAGTTCCGTCGGTAGGGGCATAGATTAGAACTCGGCGACGGCGTTGGCGTTGGGCAGGAGGAATCAGTTGTGGAGCGAATGTTGATGGCTTCTCCGCTGGATCGGAGGTTGAGGCTTGGTCAGGCCGTGGTGATAAAGTGTTAGGGGGAGTTGTTGCTGAAGGTGGAGACTTGCTTTTCTTGGGGACTTCGGGCAACACGGATTTGTAGATTGGAATGTAGTTGAGCAGCAGATGGGCTTTCCGCTGGTCAACTTGCAGCAGAGGACTTTCCGCTGGTCAACTGGCAAACCCAGCAGTTTCTTGAAGTCTTTGCTGGGGAAGAAGGTCTTACAGAAGTCCTTTGATGGCGGAGGAAGAGCTCAAGTACAAAAATCAAACATTAGAACATATAAAGGTAATAAAGTGATAAGACTTAAAAGCATGAAAAGTGACACTTGGTTCTTACCATTACCATCTTTATACACTGTTCGGCTCAAAGGATAGAGGTGGAGGTCATCATCAGATGGGAACTCCCAGTTGCCTGAGACGATGAAATAATAATCTCTAGCACCTTTGTTGGAGTCAGGGAGGTCGGCTATGAGTTTGTATTCGATGAATCTCGGCTTGAGGTAATAGATGTAGCCTTTTTCAAATTTCAGGCCGCACATGGTATAATAGTATTGGATATCAGCTAGAGTTATCCTAGCATTTTCTTGGCTAGGTAGGGCAATTATACTGTTAATGACTCTATAAGAGTTAATAGCCAGCTGCATTGGGTTAAGTTTGTAATAATGAAGGACTTGTTGAAAAAGGATGTTGATTGGGAACATAAGTCCACACTTTATGAAAGCCACTACGGGGAAAGGCATAGAGTCCCCATCAGGCATGATGGAGTCCTCCTCCCCTGCCAGCCTAAGGTGAACATCAGCTGGGATAGAGAACTCCATCCTAAAGTACCCAAGTTTTTCTGGGGTGTCTACCCTCCATCTGAACATACCCATTATGTCGACTAAAAGGGGAAGGTGTAAGATTTTCAGAAGGGAGTGGTTGATGTGGTTTCGATGGACCTCAGCTAAAACCCTAAACAGGAATGTTTGCAAGGGTTTTTCAAGATTTTGGATGGTTTTAGTTCAGTTTTCCTAAAGCAAAGGGTTTTAGAACAAATCCCAAGTCTAAAATCTATGCAGATACAGGAAATTATAAGCAAGAATCTGGAAATAAAAGCAAGAAAAATAGAAAAGAACAATGGTTCAGACTCAAGAAAAAAAATAGAAATTCAAGAACATTGAGTAAAGTGTGTGTGCAGACGTGTAAAAGCCAAAGACAGTGGCAAATTACAAAAACAAGTGTATGAGCAGTATGTGTGTGCATATGTAGACCCAGATACAGGTTGGACAAACACGAAATCCCAAACAGACATGCTTAACATGAGAATGATAAAGTTTAAAACACATGCAAAGATTGAAGAACACGAATGGATTCACAATGGCAACAAACAAAAGAAACAGAGTTTGAAATAAATCAAGAACTGAAAAGAGGGAGAACAGTGATTTACCGAGGAGAATGACGCCGAACGAATATTGCCGGAGTCAGATGATGTGAGTTGTCTCAAGTGGACGGTGAAAAGTTCGCCAGAGAAGGTGATCGATGCAAGCTGCATAAAGGTTTGAAAGTACGAAAATGGAGGTTTTTTACAGGGAGAGAAAATTTTGAGAGAGTGAAGAGATGCAAAGGTGAAGAGACGGAGAGAGAAGGATATTTTGTTAAAACACGGAAAGGGCGGCAAATCATAATAATGTGCCTTGAACGACGTGTCTGTCAGACGGTGTGTGCAGACGCAACGCGACCTGATGGCGCGTGTCAAGTACGAATCAATGAGAAAAAGACACGTGGATAAAACGGTTAGGAAAACCATGCGTGACAGCTCATGCGCAATTAGAACTCTTGGAGTTCTTGATTTAATGAAGCGAGAACCTCAGCTAGAGGGGCGATCGGTTATGGGACTTGAAGAACTTGGTTCCCAGTTCCTCGTCATTGGTAAAGTAGACTGCAAAGTCTTGGTCATATGAAGCCGACGTGTTATGATCTCAGTCATGAAGGATGGAGTAAGCCCTAGCCGATGTGCTATATGGACAAACGGTATAGGTTCCATCACCTCAGGATGCCGAGGTAATAGAACCTAGGGGGCAGTTGTGGGGGCATATTTTGTGAATGACAGCACGTGGCCGAGATGATGCCAACGTGCCAGCCAGAGTGTCACGTGTCTTGGTCATGACGCCGAGCTGATCTCGGCTAGGCCGAGGTTATCTGTGGAGATACCAGAATCCGAGATCAGCGGATAAGGGACAAGAGTCCTAGAATAGGGAAGGACCTCAGTCTAGATAAAGATAAAGCTCTTAGGGAGTTTATGTCTATCTGTATTGGAGTCCTAGATAAACATTGAGCCAGAGTCCATTGAAGCTAGGCTTCTACAGGGATCAGGTTAGTGCTGGCTATAAAAGTATGGCACCCCCGTGGGTCTAAGGTATGTTTTTGGTATTCTGGTTTGTGAGTTAAGCACTATTTGCTATCTTTGAGAGATAAACTGAGTACTGACTTGATCGTCGGAGTGCCCCCGGGTGGACGAGCCATCGTCGGATTCTTATCTTTCTGTAACAAGTTGTTTGGGCTTAATCTATTCTGCCTGTACTCTCCTGCTGAGTACCTATTAGGCAGTGTGGTCAGAAATCATCACCCACAATTTGGCGCTGTCTGTAGGAAGCGTAAGAAGAATAGATGGCTAACGACGGGCAAAACGAAAGAATTGGAGGCGACATCCCTAGTGGGAGTGATAAGAACGGCAAACCTAACCTAGAGGAGGACAACTGTAACGAAGAACCTCGGGATAAGAATCCTAGGAGAAAAAGACGTCGACCAAGAGGGAGGCATACCGAAGAAAGCATGTCCGGGTGGGTATTACAATGAAAGTGACCTCCAGGTATGGAAAGATAGATGCGCGAAGAGGGATGGCAAGATGAAGGGAATGGTAAGCAAATTGGCAGACCTGTAATCGGTTGTCAATTTCATGATGCAGGGCAATGTCATGTAGCCACCGTTTCCATTGGAGGACATGTTGATTCCAGCAGCCAAGAATGATGCCCAGAAAGGGAGGCAAAAAGTAATCCTCGCAGTCCCTCAGCATGATAGGGCAAGGGAGCGTTCGCATCGGCCTTCACGGGAGGTCGGGTGAGGAGAATCAATGAGAGGAGAGTCTCAGAAGACACATCATGCCAAAGAAGCCTACACTACAGAACATCGGTATGTTCAAGGGAAGGAGCTTTGTTTTGACACGACGAATGGAGAGAGGTCCAAAAGGACTCATAACGACACCGGGAGTAGTGCACCAAAAAGGATGAAATCCGTTGACAACCGAGCTCCTGGACAGACCAAGGAGGATTTGAGGGATTACCTTCAGAGGAAACGACAAGATGTTGAGGTAACATCTTCGGTCAAGCCGAGAATGTCATTTTCGGTAGAATTGGACAAGTTTGAGGCCCTGAAAAGGTTCCACATGCCGAAATTCCAAATATACGATGGTTAAGTCTGATCCCAACTTTCATGTCAGGTTATACTTGAACCCAATGGCATTGTACACCGGGAACGAGCCGTTGCTCTGCAAGGTGTTCCCCTTATCCTTTGGGGAAATCGCATCAGATTGGTTTCATACGTTGCCGAAAGGAACGGTGAAAAGCTGGGAAGGCCTAGCCGAGAAGTTTCTGACCAGGTTTGTTACAAACAAACTACAGTCGTTGAGGGTAGACTCCTTGATGGCTTTGAGAATTGGCGAGGATGAAGGCCTCAGGGCTTATGCCAAGAGGTATTATGAGGTGTGTAACTAAATACCAGGGTGCAACCAAGAGGTGGCGGTCGTATCTTTTAAAAACAGCTTGAACGATGACTGTCTACTTCGAAAATCACTAGTAAAGACACTGCCAAAAAGTATGGAGGAATTTATGGCCAGAATTGAGAAATATGCGAGAGCGGGGGAAGACACGCCGCGGACAAAGGCGTCAAAGCAAGAGAATAGGAACGACTCACCGAAGCGAGGCCGAGGTAATACAAACTTTAACAGACAAGAAACGGGACTGAGGGCTGCACAGGCAGTCACCACAGTGTTCCGGATCCAGGTTTATAAAGTCCTGGAAAAGAATCAGGAACCAGCGTTACTATAGAGCACCAGAGAAGATTCCTGACGAATTTATGGGACGAAGCCTTGGGAAGCACTGTGCCTACCACAATGAGGACAGGCATCTGACCCAGGGGTGCAGAGCCCTAAAGACACATTTGGAAGATCTAATAAGGCAAGGTCACTTAAGGGACCTAGTAGATGAAACCAGAACAAGGGAAGAGCAAGCAAGGCTGCCGCAGGCACTGGCAGCACCATCTCCCCCAGCACCACAACCGTAAGCAGACGGACCTCGAGTGATCAATGTGATTCACTCGAAGGTCAATGAGAATGAGGTATATGGAGAGACTTAGAGGCTGAAACACTTACAACATGTGTATAAGGTCGAGCAAAAGAGGCCTAGGGTAGACGAGTACCAGGAACCAATTGTGTCCTTTAATGAAGCTGACCTAGATATGGTGCAGCATCCACACAACAATGCTCTGGTAATATCCCTCAAGATTGGAGAGTGCCAGGTAAGGCGCATTCTAGTTGACCAAGGCAGCTCATGTGACATCATGTATGTCAAATGTTACAAGGAACTCGACCTTCACCAAGATGATTTGGAGCAGTCCAACAGTCCAATGGTCGGGTTCAATAGAACGCCGACGTGGCCCCTGAGAGCAATAAGTTTGGAGGTGCAGGCAGGTACCAAGAAGGTAAGCATAGAGTTCACAGTAATTGACACACATTCCCCTTACAATGTTATCTTGGGAAGGCCATGGTTGCACGTAATGAGGGATGTTCCCTCAACACTGCACCAGCTATTGCAGTTCCCAACATAGCATGGAATTAAGGAGGTCAGAGGGGATCAAGTGTAGGCAAAGAACTGTTCCATGGCAGCAATGAAATCCACCTGCAACGTGCGAGAGGTAGAGACAATAGAGATTGAGGACGAGGACATGGAGGTCCTAGATGATGTCGACAAAGAGCTTGCCGACAAAAGCGAGGAAGCCTTAAAGAAAATTCTGGTCCAGCAAGGGGATAAAAAGCACTTCTTCCTCCTCGGCTCAGGTTTGGCCGAGAAAAAGGAAAGGGAGTTAGAAGTGTTCTTGTGAGCAAACATAGAAGTGTTCACCTGGATGCCATACGAGATGCCTGGCATTGACCCCGATGTCACATGTTACAAACTAAACGTAGATAGGTTAGGAAAACCTGTCATTCAACGAGCGAGGAGGCCGACGTTGGTTCATGTGGAGGCAGTAGAGGAGGAAGTGGACAAATTGTTAGAGGCCAAAGCCATCCAAGAGGTAAACTACCCTACCTGGTTGTCCAACACTATGGTTGTCAAATAGAAGAATAGGAAGTGGAGGTTCTGCGTGGACTTTACCAGCCTGAATAAGGCTTGTCCCAAAGACAGTTTCCCACTCCCCAAGATCGATCAATTAGTGGATGCCACTTCAGGACATGGAAGGATGAGATTCCTAGACGCTTATAGGGGGTACTATTAGATAGCAATGTACCCCCCTGATGAAGAGAAGACTGTATTTATCACCCCAAAAGGGCTGTATTGCTGTAAAGTGATGCCTTTCGGGTTGAAAAATACAGGAGCAATGTACCAGAGGTTGGTGACCAAGATGTTCAGACATCAGATTGGCAAAAGAGTGGAAGTATACATTGATGACATGGTCGTGAAGACCAAAGAACCTGAGAATCATTTGGCTGACTTGAAGGCAGTTTTCAACATTCTTAGAAAATATTGGCTCTGACTCAACGCCTCGAAGTGCGCATTCGGAGTCGGGTCTGGTAAGTTCTTGGGATACTTGGTTACCAGAAGGGGCATTGAGGCAAGCCCAGATCAAATCAAGGCCGTCTTTGACTTGAAAAGCCCAATATCGGCAAAGCAACTACAGATGTTGACTAGAAAGGCTGCAACCCTGAATAGGTTTATAAGCAAAAGTTCTAACAAATGCAGACCACTTTTTAGTTTTGTGAGAAAGGCCACTGATTTTTTATAGACAGAAGAATGTGAAGTCGCCTTGGCCGACTTGAAAAGATACCTAACCATAGCTCCAGTTCTCTCGAATCCAGTACCTGGAGAGGAGCTATCCTGTACTTGCTGGTTTCAAAGCATGCAGTGAGTGCAGTTATAATTAGAGAAGAGAAGGGAGAACAAACGGCAGTATACTATGTGAGTAAAACCCTAGCAGGCGCAGAGACCATGTACTTGCCCCTGGAGAAATTGACACTAGCTCTAATGATGGCTTCTAAGAAGTTGAATCATTACTTCCCAGCCCACAAGATTGTGGTATTGACTGAGCATCCCTTGAAGTCCCTGCTACAACAAGGAGATCTGACAGGCAGGGTAGCCAGATGGGCAGTAGTATTGGGCCAATACGACCTGGAATTTAGGCCCATAGCAGCGATCAAAGGCCAGGTTCTGGCTGACTTCGTGGCCGAGTTCACACCTGGTGCCATCCTACGTCAGGCTCCGATGAGCCACGGTTTAGGATGTCCAGGAGAATAGGAAGAGACCCAATTGGGAATGAAAAGCCCCACAGTAGAGTAGAAGAAAGAAGAGAAACTCAAGCCCTGCGATATTTATATCGACGACTCCTTCCGCCTGTTTGTTGATGGGAGTTCAAACCGACAAGGAGCGGGGGCAGGAGTAGTGCTAGTATCGCCAAATGGACGGATGCTAGAACAATCTATTCGACTAGGGTTTGAAGCCTCAAATAATGAAGTAGAATATAAAGCACTGATCGTCGGATTGAAATTGGCAGCAACAATGGAAGCCGAAGAGGTAGTGGTCTTCTATGACTCCCAACTTATTGTGAACCAAGCAACAGGTGAGTATGTAGCCTGAGGTGAAAGAATAATAGCCTACGTTAAGGAGGTTGTCAGACTGCTAGCCTTGTTTCAAGACTGGTGACTACAATAGGTTAGCTGAGATGACAACATCCATGCTGATGCCTTGGCTAACATGGCTAGTGCAATGAAATCAGAGGAGGCAAGGACAATAATGGTTGACTATTTGTTAGGCCCAAGTGTGGAACCACTAATCACAGAGTACGAAACAATGTGCGTGGAGATGGGACCAAGTTGAATGGATGCAATAGTAATATTCCTTAGAGATGGGAAGCTGTCAGACGATCGCAAAGAAGCACACAAGACCAGACTGAAGTCGGCGAGGTTCAATCTGACAGTAGAGGGACATCTCTACAGAAGGTCTTTTACTGGTCCTCTTTTGAGATGTGTGCATCCTTCACAAGTTGAAGACTTCTTGTATGAAATACACGAAGGAGTATGTGGAAGCCACACTGGGAGCAGGTCACTTGCTCATAGGGCCATTATTCAGGGGTACTAGTTACCCTACATGTAGAAAGATATTGAAGCTTATGTCAGAAAGTGTGAGAAGTGTAAGAGGTTCGCACCTTTGATACATCAACCAGTAGCAGATTTAAACCCATTGTCCAGCCCTTGGCCATTTTCCCAGTGGGGCATGGATCTTGTTGGATAACTACCTCAAACGACTGGACAAAGAAATTCTTGCTTGTAGCAACTGACTATTTCACAAAATGGGTAGAAGTTGAACCCCTCGCGAAGATCCGGGATGTTGATGTGAAGAACTTCATATGGAAAAACATCATCACCAAGTTTGGTATCTCAAGGGCAATAGTAGCAAACAATGGTACACAATTTGACAGTAAGCTAATCAAAAGTTTCTGTACAAAGTACAATATCAAGAACTATTACTCCACTCCAAGTTTCCCTCAGAATAATGGTTAGGAAGAAGCATCTAACATGACTATCTTGGATGGGATCAAGAAGAGGCTGGAAGCAGCTAAAGGAAAATGGGTGGAAGAATTGCCCAATGTACTCTGGGCATATTGGACTACGCCTAAAAGATCAATTGGGGAATCCCTATTTGCCATGGCTTATGGCACATAAGCAGTTACTCCACGGGAAGTCGGCATCCCTGGGATCAGAATCCAGGGAATAGAGAATGGGACTAACGAGGCATTCCTGGCCCAAGATCTGTACCTACTGGAAGAAAAAAAGAGAGAGAGCAGTAATTTGGCTGGGGGCATACTAGCAGCAGCTTGCTAGGGCTTACAATAAGAAGGTCTACCCAAGAGAGTTTCAAGTTGGGGACCTCGTCCTAAGAAAGGTCGTCGGCAACAAGAAGGATCCCAGAGAGGGAAAGCTAGGGCCAAATTGGGAGGGGCCTTAAAAAATCATTTCGGTCGCCGGCAATGGGGCATATCGGCTTGAAGATAGTGAAGGCAAGGAGTTGCCAAGACCTTGGAACCCTTGCAACTTAAAGTTTTTTTATCATTAGAGTTTTTTGTCTTTCGAAATTTATATCATGATTTTCTTAGCTGAGGTAGTAATAAAAAAAAATTTAGCCTGATTTTTTAAGAATTTGAAAATTTGTGTAATTGGACTGACTAGTTCTTTGGCGATGTTTCTGATTGAAACATGACGAATAACTTAGACTTAGGCCTCGTTTGGGAACAGGCTAATTTAGTAACTTTTTTGGCTATTTGGCTAAAATATGAGCTAAAAAAAACTAATATGTTTGGAATGACTTTTTACTTTTTACGAAAAGATGTGCAAAAAGTAGAGAGAAAAGAGAATCTTTGACTTTTTGGTATGGGTTGTTGGCTTTTTGGCTTTTTTAGTAACTTTTGACTTTTTGGCTAAACCGGTCTGTTGCCAAATGAGGCCTTATTATATAGCAGAGTTGAATTATACTTGCATATAATAGAGTTGAACTAAGTTGGCCATGTTTCTGATTAAAACATGACGAATAACTTAGACTCATTATATGGCAGAGATGAAACTGGACTTGCATATAATGGAGTTGAACTAAATTGGTTTAGCATAGCCTTACCATATCGGCAGAATTAAGCTCAGAATGAAACTATTAGATTAACAAAGAAACAAAGGGTTAGAACCTCGGCTAGTCTTTGTTTGAATCTGACTTCGGCAAAAACTATACGTACTTAATGTGGACATAAGTAAAACTTAAGTTCACATTAGGAGGCAAGGAGCTGGAGAATGATAAGTAAAAATTTAAAGTTAAAGTGCTTAAGAGTTGGAATTTCATAAAGAAATTTACAAGCTAGAGTTGGCTTAACACTTGTTGAAATTTTCAGAAGAATTTACAAGTTGAAGTTAAGCCGAGGTAATGTTAGAAGTACATACGTACTTGCCGAGATGACCAGGTTGCCAAACTTGGGAAATATAGAAGACAAAAGTCTTGATAACTAAGAGTGAAGTGGAAAGTTTAAAACAACACTTGTGAGAATATTTTTACAATGTTTTCAAGTGTTAAGCCAAGGTCGAGATAAACAATTAGAAGTTATGTTCGAGGCATTTTACTAGGAAGGAGTTATACAGATAAAGGTATACTTTGAAGACATGCAAAATTATTCCAAGTATGAAAGTAGTAAAACTTGTATAGAAAGGGAAAAGGCGTTCAACACTTAGAAGAAAAAGGAAGACTTGCAAAAGATAACTTGTTCAGAAGCTAACATTGTTCAAAAGCAAAAACAAAAAAGTACGAAGTACAGAAATAAAAGCTTCTAGTTAAGCTACTCGGCGTCAGTGGCTAGCTGTTTTTCGGCTTCAGAAGACAACTAGGAAATCTTCTCAGCAGTCTTCTCAGCCTTGAGCTCGACGTCAATTTCTTGGAGAGTTTGATTGAGGCTCTTCTCGGCAGTATGCATCTCGAAAGCAGTCTTCTTGGAGGAGGAACTTTTTGAGACCTCATCCTCCTCATCCTGAGTCAAGTCTAGGACTTGCTCATTTAGAGTTGGAGACTTGGCCCCAGCAGAACCCTTAGTGCCAGCTACCACCTTGGCTTCTTCTTCTTCTTTGTCTTCTTCTTCTCCTTCTTCACCCCCAGCCTCACCCTCAGATTAGCTTGGGGCAGGAGGGAATGGCACTGCGAGTCGGCTTTCATTGCAAAGGGGAGAGTCCTCGGGGACAGCTAGCTTTTTCAAAGCAGCCATCCAACCAAATCTGTAACCCTTGTTGCATGCCTGTCTGACTTGTTTTTTGTACTCCTCACGGACGTCGGCTATCCCCTCGGCATAAGCCTTTTCGTCCGCCGCTTTGATTTCAGCCTTTTTTGTGGCCAGGGCTTTTCAGAGCTCTACTTGGGCTTCTGTAGTTTTTGCTTTAGCCTCTTTTATTTCAGCTTTGAGAACCTTAGCCACAGTCTTCGCAGCACCTGCCTTTTTCTTAGCTTGATCTTGGGCTCGCTTAGTTGCCTTGGCCTGATCCAGCAAGACTTTCATCTTGGCCTCAGCGTTGTTTAACGATTTAAGCAAGCTAGTAGCCTCCTTGGTCTTATGGACCAACTCCTTCTTCAAGTCCTTAGCTTTCATCGCAAAAGAGTGGGCATGCTGGATCGCCTAGAGAAAACAGAATGAACAAAGTTAGTAAACTTTTTGTAGTATGAAGAACTTAAAAACAAAAAATAAAGAGTACCAAGTGTTAGGAATTTAATAATATGGAGTGTTGCATCATCATAGTGAAATTTTCATATTCACTGACCTCCGGTTAAGGTTAGCGGGAAGGAGTAATGCAGTGGAAAAGGCGATGCCGACTTTGATGTTGTCGCCGGCTTTGACTGGCTTGTCCTCAATCGTGATAGATAGGACCCAGGGGTCATTAGTTTTAATTGAACCCGAGGTGGCTGCAGACTCAAATCTCGGCCTCTCTAATTGAATGGTTTCAGAGGGGTCAACCTCAGTAAGCCTCTTGACTGCAGTAGAGCTTGTTTTCTCAATCTCGGCAAGCTTTGAGATTGGTACTGTATCTTCAGACTCAACTTGGGTGAAAAAGGCTTTTGTCTTGGCCCTCTTTACCCTTTTTTGCCTTGGCTTAGGTTGGGATTGTGATGGGGAGGATTGGAGTGTCACAACACTGGGGATATCGGCCAAGAGGTCTTCCACAACAGCCTTGTTGCATCTTATCTCATCGGCAGTAGCGGCAACAGTGACTTTGGTGCCGAAGTGGATTGCTGGAAGTGTAGTGGGTGGGTTGGCTGGATCGTAAGCCGACGCCTCAGTACTTTGGCAATTTCGACAATGGGTTCTGCCGGCAGGGGCTGAGATTGGAACTCGGTGACGGCGTTGGCGCTGGGTAGCAGGAATCAGTTGTGGAGCGGATGTTGATAGCTACTCCGCTGGATCGGAGGTTGAGGCTTGGTCAGGCCATGGTGATGAAGTGTTAGGGGGAGTTGTTGCTGAAGGTAGAGACTTGTTTTTCTTGGGGACATTGGGTAACACGGATTTGTAGGTTAGAATGTAGTTGAGCGGCAGAGGGCTTTCTACTGGTCAACTGGCAGACCCAGTAGCTTCTTGAAGTCTTTGTTGGGGAAGAAGGTCTTGCGGAAGTCCTTTGATGGCTGAGAAAGAGCTGCAAGTACAAAAATCAATCATTAGAACATACAAAGGGAATAAAGTGATAAGACTTAAAAGCATGAAAAGTGACACTTGGTTCTTATCATTACCCTCTTTAAACACTATTCGGCTTAAAGGATAGAGGTGGAGGTCGTCATCAAATGGGAACTCCCAGTTGCCTGAGACCATGAAATAATCATCTCTAGCACCTTTGTTGGAGTCAGAGAGGTCGGCTATCAGTTTGTATTTAGTGGATCTCGACTTGAGGTGATAGACGTAGCCTTTTTCGAATTTCAGGCCACACATGGCATAACAGTATTGGATATCGGCTAGAGTTATCCTAGCATTTTCTCGGCTAGCTAGGGCAATTATACCGTTAATGACTCTATAAGAGTTAATAGTCAGCTGCATTGGATTAAGTTTGTAATAATGAAGGACTTGTTGGAAAAGGATGTTGAGAGGGAACCTAAGTCCACACTCTATGAAAACCACTACGGGGAAAGGCATAGAGTCCCCATGAGGCATGATGGAGTCCTCCTCCCTTGCCAGCCTAAGGTGAACATCAGCTGGGATAGAGAACTCCATCCTAAAGTACCCAAGTTTTTCTGGGGTGTCTACCCTCCATCTGAACATACCCATTATGTCGACTAAAAGAGAAAGGTGTAAGATTTTTAGAAGGGAGTGGTTGATGCAGTTTCGAAGGACCTCGGCTAAAACCCTAAACAGGAATGTTGGTAAGGGCTTTTCAAGATTTTGAAGGGTTTCTGTTCAGTTTTCCAAAAGCAAAGGGTTCTAGAACAAATCCCAACCCTAAAATCTATAGAGATACAGGAAATCAGAAGCAAGACTCTGGAAATAAAAGCAAGAAAAATAGAAAAGAACAATGGTTCAGACTCAAGAAAACAAATAGAAATTCAAGAACATTGAGTAAAGTGTGTGCAGATATACAAAAGCCAAGGACGGTGGCAAATTACAAAAACAAGTGTACGAGCAGTTGTGTGTGCATATGTAGACCCAGATACAGGTTGGACAAACACGAAATTGCAAACAGACATGCTTAACACGCGAATGATAAAGTTTAAAACATAGGCAAAGATTGAAGAACACGAATGGATTCACAATGGCAACACACAAATGCAACAGAGTTTGAAATAAATCAAGAACTGAAAAGAGGGAGAACAATGACTTACCGAGGAGAATGACGCCGGATGAATATTGTCGAAGTCAGATGATGTGAGTTGTCTCAAGTGGACGGTGAAAAGTTCGCCGGAGGAGGTGATCGATGCAAGCTGCAGAAAGCTTTGAAAGAACGAAAATGGAGGTTTTTTTACAGAGTGAGAAAATTTTGAGAGAGTGGAGAGATGCAAAGGTGAAGAGATGGAGAGAGAAGGATATTTTGTTAAAACACGGAAAGGGCGGCAAATCATAATAATGTACCTTGGACGACGTGTCTATCAAGCAGTATATGCAGATGCAATGCGACCTGATGGCGCGTGTCAGGTACGAATCAATGAGAAAAGGACGCGTGGATAAAACGGTTGGGAAAACCATGCGTGACAGCTCATGCGCAGTTAGAACTCTTGGAGTTCTTGATTTAATGAAGCGAGAACCTCGGCTAGAGGGGCGATCGGTTAAGGGACTTGAAGAACTTGGTTCTCAGTTCTTGGTCATTGGTAAAGTAGACTGCAAAGTCTTGGTCATGTGAAGCCACCGTGTTATGATCTCGGTCATGAAGGATGGAGTAAGCCCTAGCTGATGTGTTATATAGACAAACAGTATAGGTTCCATCACCTTAGGATGCCGAGTTAATAGAACCTAGGGGCAGTTGTGGGGGCATATTTTGTGAATGACAGCATGTGGCCAAGATGATGCCAACGTGCCAGCCAAAGTGCCATGTGTCTTGGTCATGACGCCGAGGTGATCTCAGGTAGGCCGAGATTATCTATGGAGATACCGAAATCCGAGATGAGTGGATAAGGGACAAGAGTCCTAGATTGGGGAAGGACCTCCGTCTGGATAAAGATAAAGCTCTTAGGGAGTTTATGTCTATCAGGCTGGGAGTCCTAGATAAACATTGAGCCAAAGTCCATTGAAGCTAGGCTTCTATAAGGATCAGGTTAGTGCTAGCTATAAAAGTAAGGCACCCTCGTGGGTCTAAGGTACGCTTTTGGTATTCTAGCTTGTGAGTTAAGCATTATTTGCTATCTTTGAGAGATAAATGGAGTACTGACTTGATCGTCGGAGTGCCGCCTGGTGGACGAACAACCGCCGAATTCTTGTCTTTCTGTAATAGGTTGTTTGGACTTAATCTATTCTGCCTATGCTCTCATGCTGAGTACCTGTTGAGCAATGTGGTCAGAAATATAGCGACCCCGATCTTTTCCTTTTGATTATTGTATCCGGACTTAGGTTCCGTAGATGCTGTCATTGAATAATGGTTGTTGTTATCTTTTATTTTCTCTCTTAGAGTTATGGAATGTATTGGGCAGGTTGTTTCAGGTTGGTTGGGTTCGGAAATCTAATGTTGCTGTCCAGTTTTTGGGTTGGTCGCTCGAGCGAGGACTTGGTCGCTCGAGCGAGGGTATTTTGTTTCTGGTCGCTCGAGCCAGCTTTTCTTCGCTCGAGCGAGCGATTGCGTCTAGTATAGACCTGAAAGTTGAGATTCTTCGCTCGAGCGAGCTTTTCTTCGCTCGAGCGAGCGAGGTGTATGTTTTCGAGTTCTTCGCTCGAGCGAGCATTTTGTCGCTCGAGCATGCTTCTGGGTTGCAGACCTGAAGCATTGCATCCTTGGCTCGAGCGAGCTTTTCGTCGCTCGAGTGAGACTTTCTTGTGTCTGGTCGCTCGAGCGAGATTTCCTTCGCTCGAGCGAGCCTATTAAGTTTAAATAGGCAGCAGCGGGTTTTTGAACAGTTTTTCATCTTCTTTTGTTTCCAAACCCTAAGGTCCGACTTTTCTCTCTCCCTGCACACCTTCTACCCTAGGTTTCATCTAGTTTTAGGGTGTTTCTACCCTAGATCCTTTATTAAAAAGTTCGAGTGAGTCGAGGGCTTCGTTTTGATCCGAACGTTTTTGGATTTGGAGCATTTTGGATTTTGGGTCGTCATCTCCATCTTCTCCATTTTTGTTGATTTCTTCGAGGTAGGGATTTCCTACTCCAAAATATATGTTTTGTTCTAAGTTCTGGTATTTTAATATGTTGGGGGTATTTTGGTAATTTCAGTAAAAACCCTAGTTGTTTAAATAAATTGTATTGTATATTTAATTTAAGGAACATTGGGAAATTAGTTAAATTCATGAGATTGAGGAATTTATTGATTAAATGGGGTAATTGGTTAATTTAAATCACTCGTCTATTTAATTGTTGAATTATTTATTTCCAAGTCTAGAAATAACTGTTTTGGGCTATCGGTAGAGGATAAGTCGTGATTGTTGTAGACATTGCATGTTGATTAGGGATAACTGAAGCTAATCATTGGTTAAGTCATTAATTTTGACTGTTGAATTAATACAGACATTACGTGTATTGATTGTGTGTTGTTATGTTATGTGTTTACATAAATTGTTTTGTGTGGGAGGAGATAGGGGATGTACTCCACGGTTTAGGGAAGATAGGGGATGGACCTCTAAACCGGATTTTGTTTGGGAGGAGATAGGGGATGGACTCCATTAGCACCACTTTTGTGTGTGCTTATTATATTGAAGTGTTTTATTGATACAGCACTAAAATGTGTATCAAACTGGAAGTATGAAGTGTTTTGTTATGAGCTTGAGTCTCATTTGTGTTGTTGATATTGGAAGTAAATGTGAAATTGATATATATATCACTGTTGTAAGTTTGGCCAGGTTCTGAGCCATATTGGTGATAATGAAAAGTGAAACATGTCATAGATAATGTTATAGTGATCATCTTGTTTAACCATCTATTAAATGCTATTGCTTTATTCAATGCTTATATTTGGTTTAGTATATTTCTGCTGGGCTGTGGCTCACCCTATCTGGGAACATCATTTTCAGGTCCAGGTGCTTCACTACCTCCAAGGACTTAGTTTGGCAGGATTTGGATTATGAAGCCTTATCTTTAGTTATTTGTTTTCTTCGAATTATATGTAAACCTTTAAGCCTAGGGCTTTAATTGTAATTGAGTTAGAACTCATAATTTTGTGACCAAGTGTTGGCTTGGCAAGATGTAAGCCCCTAGGGCATTTATTTTGATGTTACATGTAATGTTTTTATTTAGAAATACTCTGATGAATGAAATGTGATTTCTTTACTTCAATAATGCATCTTACTATTATGTATGTTATGGGATAATTTTGAGGGCGTTACAACTTGGTATTAGAGCGTACCGGGTTTGAATACTTTGGGTACGTGGGAAGTGATTAGTATCACAATGGGTTCGTCTCGTTTGATAGAGACTTAGTGTAATGTTATATGTTTATTTGATAACATGTTTATGTGATTATGTGGGTATGGAATGTAGTTTCTAGGATGTTGATTGGACCCTTGAGTTTCTAGTAGCCTTGTTGGAAAGGCACTTGATCACTGCTGCTTCCAACCGGAACTATAGTAACGCTTTGGGACTATCATTATCCGGGAATGAAATTCGTAGGTGCTTATGTGATTATGTGCTTACGTGGAATGAATTATTGTTGTCCAATGCATTAGGACGTGAGTGTTTAGCTTCGGCACATTTATTAATGTGCTAATGTCTTTGTTTTCCTTTATTAGGATGTCAGGAAGAGGACGAGGACGCGGTAGGCGTGGTAGGCCGGGTAGGCAGGAAGTGCCTGTGCCAGAGGAGATTCCGGCAGTGCAGGAGGGTGTTGGCCAGGCCAATGTGGCCGAGCCAGTAGGCCAGCAGGCTATGGGCGCTCTAGCCCGAGAGATAGCAGGGGCATTCAGAGAATCAGTTGGCATTCTGAGGGCTGCGAATCCAGCCCAAGTTGTTGTTACAGATGCTGGACCTTCTTTTCTGAAGAGGGAGTTTTTCCGGTCCAATCCAGATGAATTTGTGGGTGACCCTAAAGAGCCGTTTAAGGCAGATGAATGGCTCGAACAGACAACGAAAACGTTTGAGATGCTGGGCATCGAGGACGAGGGGTTGAAGGTGACTTTGGCATCTTTTCAGTTGAAGGGGGACGCAGGTCAGTGGTGGAAGTTCACCAAAGGGCGTATAGGAGGTACATGGGAGGCTTTTGTGAATGCTTTCCAGGAGAGGTTCTTATCTTCGGCAGTTAAGGAGAAGCTGAGAGACCAGTTCTGTCAGCTTAAGCAATCCAGTTCTTCTGTGGCCGAGTTTGAGGCTGCATTCACTAGTTTGTCCAGGTTTGCACCTGAGTTGGTGGCGTCTGAAGAACGCCGTTGCATTGAGTTTGAGAAGAGGTTGAGGCGAGGCCTCAAGTTGAGAGTTGTAGGGTCTATGATTCGGGATTATGGGCGTCTGGTTGATGCTGCAGCCCATACCGAGATCGTGATGCAGGAAGAGGAGGAAGGGCAGAAAGGCTCCAAGAGAAGTCAGGAGGGCCAAGGTGATGGCAAGAGGCAGAGAGGTTTTACTCCTCAACAGTCTCAGGGTAGCTTTTCTAGATCGACTTTTCCTGTGCCGAGTGCTAGTTCGGGGAAAGGCAGCCAGGGAGACATTACCTGTTTCAAGTGTGGCCAGCTGGGCCACAAGTCTCTAGTTTGTCCTCAGAGGGGAGAAGGGCAGAGAACAGCATCTTCTTCGGCTCGATCTCAGAGCCAGAGTCAGAGTAGAGGCCAGTCGCTCACTTGCTTTCAGTGCGGTCAGCCAGGGCACATGAAGAGGTATTGCCCGCAGTTGGGTGGCATACCTAGTGCATTTGGTTTGAGGCAGACTCAGGGTCAGCAGCCAGCTCAGTCGGGTCAGGCCTCGAGGGCCAATCAGGGGGCTTCATCGTCCCAGTCAGTGCAACAGTCGTATGCTCCTAGGGGTGAGCAGGTTGATCAGAGGTCATCTGGGCGCGTGTATGCTGTTACAGCGCAGGATCTGGTACCGGCTCCATCTGTTGTGAGAGGTACCTTCTTGTTTTGCAATTCTGTCGCTAGTGTTTTGATTGATACGGGTGCATCTCATTCCTTTGTGTCTGCTGCATTTGCATCTGTTTTGGAGTTGGAGTTAGCATAGTTAGCGTCTCCTATTTGTGTAGTGTCACCTCTTGGGGGTGAATTGATCTTAAAACAAGGTGTTAGGAGTTGTGATATAGAGGTTGATGATCATAGAATCCCATTTTCTTTTGTGGTTATGCCTATGAAGGGCTTTGATGTTATTTTGGGTATGGACTGGTTATCATCATACCGGGCAGTTATTGATTGCTACCGTCAGAGGGTCACTTGTTGTACCGTTAGCGGAGAGTATTTCCATTTTCTGGGGGACCGGGTTGGTAGTGTTTTGCCACTGGGGTATGTTTCACGAGGGAGGAGTGAGCTTAGTGGTCTACTTGCTAATCTTTCGATTAGTGAGGTTGATGAGGCTCAGATTGTATTGCCAAGGGTGGTTTGTGAATACCCGGACGTCTTTCCCGAGGATCTTGTTGGTTTGCCACCACATCGAGAGATTGAGTTCTCTATTGACCTAGTGCCCGGCACGGCGCCAATTTCTATGGCACCTTATCGTTTTGCCCCAGCCGAGTTAGTTGAGTTGAAGATTCAGCTCCAGGAGTTGCTAGATAAGGGCTATATCCGTCCTAGTGTTTCGCCGTGGGGAGCACTGGCCCTCTTTGTTAAAAAGAAAGGTGGTGCTTTGAGACTTTGTATAGATTACCGGAAATTGAATCGGGCTACGGTTAAGAATAAGTACCCTATGCCTCGTATAGATGATTTATTTGATCAGCTGAAGGGTTCCCGTTGTTTCTCTAAGATAGACTTGAGATCGGGTTATCATCAGTTGAGAGTCAGGGAGGAGGATATTCCGAAGACGGCATTCCGTACGCGGTATGGCCACTATGAGTTTCTGGTGATGCCATTTGGGCTCACCAATGCACCGGCAGTGTTTATGGATTTGATGAACCGCATCTTCCGGGAATTCTTAGATCGTTTTGTAGTCGTTTTCGTAGACCACATTCTTATCTATTCACCGTCAGAGGAGGAGCACAAGGAACACTTGAGAGTGGTGCTTGAGTTACTTAGAGCCCATAAGCTTTATGCTAAGTTTGGGAAGTGTGAGTTCTGGCTAGAAGAGGTGAAATTCTTGGGCCATGTCGTTTCTGGGGAAGGGGTGTCGGTTGATACATCTAAGACGGAGGCAGTGCAAGATTGGGCACAACCTAAGAGTGTGTTTGAGATCCGCAGTTTTCTGGGATTAGCTGGGTACTATCGTCGATTTGTGAAGGATTTCTCCAGGTTAGCTTCGCCGTTGACTAGATTGACTCGGAAGGGAGTCAAATTTGTATGGAGTGAGACTTGTGAAAAGTCATTTCAAGAGTTGAAAGTTAGACTGACCACCGCTCCAGTATTGATTATTCCAGAGAGAGGGTTGGGTTATGCAGTCTATTGTGACGCCTCACGAGAGGGTCTAGGTTGTGTGTTGATGCAAGAGGGGAAAGTGGTTGCCTATGGCTCACGTCAGTTGAAAATTCACGAGAAGAATTACCCTACGCATGATTTAGAGTTAGCAGCTGTGATATTTGCCTTGAAGATTTGGAGGCATTATCTTTACGGTGAAAGGTTCGAGGTATTCTCGGATCATAAGAGTCTGAAATATCTATTCACACAGAAAGACTTGAACTTGAGGCAGAGGAGGTGGATGGAGTTTATTGAAGATTATGATTTCGAGTTGCATTATCATCCGGGGAAGGCCAATGTGGTGGCCGATGCCCTTAGCAGGAAACCTGTTGGTGACATAGCTAGTATAGCCATCCGGGAGTGGGAGATGTTGGGTGCAATTGGGGAGTTTGATTTGCTTCTGGGCGAATCAGTAGAGGCTGCGGCATTGTTTTCTGTCGTTGCACAGCCTACACTTGTGACTCGAGTGTTAGAGGCTCAGAGAGGTGACCTTGAGGTAGATTCCCTCCGTGAGAAGATTTCCAGTGGGAAGGTTGAGAAGGGTTTGACGGTGTATCCCGACCTGAGTGTGAGATACCGAGACCGTCTGTTTGTGCCAGAGTCTTGCCGAGAGGAGGTACTCCGAGAGTTTCATCATTTGCGCCTTGCGGTGCATCCAGGAGGTACTAAGATGTATCGGGATTTAGGTCGCCAGTTTTGGTGGCGGGGTATGAAGAGAGATGTGGCAGCTTTCGTATCTAAGTGCCTTACTTGCCAGCAAGTGAAGGCCGAGCATCAGAGGCCAGCGGGTTTGTTGCAACCCTTGCCTATTGCAGAGTGGAAGTGGGAGCATGTCACTATGGACTTCGTTGTGGGCCTTCCGAGGACTCAGCGGGGTAGTGATGCTATTTGGGTGGTTGTAGACCGATTGACTAAATCAGTGCACTTTATTCCTATGCGGGTGAAAGATTCAGTAGATCATCTAGCTGACTTGTATATCCGGGACATAGTGAGGTTGCACGGGATCCCAGTAACGATTGTCTTAGATAGAGATCCTCATTTTACTGCTAGGTTGTAGCAGAGTTTACAGAGTGCTTTAGGCACCAAGTTGACCTTTAGCACGGCTTATCATCCTCAGACTGACGGGCAGTCCGAGTGTACTATTCAGATCCTTGAGGATATGCTTCGGGGTTGTGTTCTTGATTTCAGTGGATCTTGGGAGAGGCACTTGCCTTTGGTAGAGTTTGCCTACAACAACAGCTTCCAGTCCAGTATCGGTATGGCACCATTTGAGGCCTTGTACGGCCGACCTTGTAGGTCTCCAGTTTGTTGGGCCGAGGTGGGTGATGCACCACTGTTGGGTCCGGAGTTAGTGAGGGAAACGACGGAGAAAGTTGAGCTTATCCGTAAGAGACTTGTTACAGCCCAGAGTCGCCAGAAATCTTATGCCGACCGTAGGAGGAGACCCTTGGTGTTTGAGGTGGGTGATCATGTCTTTCTGAAGATATCACCTAGACGGGGTTTGATGAGGTTTGGGAAGAGCGGGAAGTTGTCCCCCCGATTCATTGGTCCCTTTAAGATCCTCGAGAGAATTGGCGAGGCTGCTTATCGTTTAGCTTTACCACCACAGTTGTCCGGAGTACATGATGTGTTTCATGTGAGTATGCTTCGGAAGTATGAGCCGGATCCATCACATGTGTTGGATTGGACTGATTTAGTGGTTGATGAGGATGTCTCATATGAGGAGAGACCGATTCGAGTTTTGGATAGACGGGATCAAGTTTTGCGAGGCAAGACCATTCCATTGGTAAAGGTTCTGTGGAAACATCACGGGGTGGAGGAAGCCACTTGGGAACGTGAATTGGAAGTCTGCGAGAAATATCCGGACATGTTTAGTGATTTGTAATTTTGTATTTCGATTATGTAATATTGTTGAACTTAAGAATTTTATATATGTCTTGAGTTAGAAAACATTAAGAATGTTTTGGTTTAATGTAAATATTTTGAAACTTGCCTTATAATGGAAGTTTAGTATAACATTGATTATGTTGAATATATTGTTGGATTCGAATTCTATCATGAAATTGAATATGATATTGAAACTGTTGAGATTGAAAGGAAAATTACATAATATTGTTGCAGGTTGTAATATATGTTGTTTTATATACATATTGTGAGATGCCTCTTGATAAGAGATGAATTGACCGGTATTGGGTCAAGTGGTTTATTATTATATTGTCATGTTGTTGGAATTGGAGAAAAACCTGTTTTCAAAAACTTATGCTTAATTTCGGGGACGAAATTCTTTTAAGGAGGGGAGGTTATAGCGACCCCGGTCTTTTCCTTTTGATTATTGTATCCGGACTTAGGTTCCGTAGATGCTGTCATTGAATAATGGTTGTTGTTATCTTTTATTTTCTCTCTTAGAGTTATGGAATGTATTGGGCAGGTTGTTTCAGGTTGGTTGGGTTCGGAAATCTAATGTTGCTGTCCAGTTTTTGGGTTGGTCGCTCGAGCGAGGACTTGGTTGCTCGAGCGAGGGTATTTTGTTTCTGGTCGCTCGAGCCAGCTTTTCTTCGCTCGAGAGAGCGATTGCGTCTAGTATAGACCTGAAAGTTGAGATTCTTCGCTCGAGCGAGCTTTTCTTCGCTCGAGCGAGCGAGGTGTATGTTTTCGAGTTCTTCGCTCGAGCGAGCATTTTGTCGCTCGAGCATGCTTCTGGGTTGCAGACCTGAAGCATTGCATCCTTGGCTCGAGCGAGCTTTTCGTCGCTCGAGCGAGACTTTCTTGTGTCTGGTCGCTCGAGCGAGATTTCCTTCGCTCGAGCGAGCCTATTCAGTTTAAATAGGCAGCAGCGGGTTTTTGAACAGTTTTTCATCTTCTTTTGTTTCCAAACCCTAAGGTCCGACTTTTCTCTCTCCCTGCACACCTTCTACCCTAGGTTTCATCTAGTTTTAGGGTGTTTCTACCCTAGATCCTTTATTAAAAAGTTCGAGTGAGTCGAGGGCTTCGTTTTGATCCGAACGTTTTTGGATTTGGAGCATTTTGGATTTTGGGTCGTCATCTCCATCTTCTCCATTTTTGTTGATTTCTTCGAGGTAGGGATTTCCTACTCCAAAATATATGTTTTGTTCTAAGTTCTGGTATTTTAATATGTTGGGGGTATTTTGGTAATTTCAGTAAAAACCCTAGTTGTTTAAATAAATTGTATTGTATATTTAATTTAAGGAACATTGGGAAATTAGTTAAATTCATGAGATTGAGGAATTTATTGATTAAATGGGGTAATTGGTTAATTTAAATCACTCGTCTATTTAATTGTTGAATTATTTATTTCCAAGTCTAGAAATAACTGTTTTGGGCTATCGGTAGAGGATAGTCGTGATTGTTGTAGACATTGCATGTTGATTAGGGATAACTGAAGCTAATCATTGGTTAAGTCATTAATTTTGACTGTTGAATTAATACAGACATTACGTGTATTGATTGTGTGTTGTTATGTTATGTGTTTACATAAATTGTTTTGTGTGGGAGGAGATAGGGGATGTACTCCACGGTTTAGGGGAAGATAGGGAATGGACCTCTAAACCGGATTTTGTTTGGGAGGAGATAGGGGATGGACTCCATTAGCACCACTTTTGTGTGTGCTTATTATATTGAAGTGTTTTATTGATACAGCACTAAAATGTGTATCAAACTGGAAGTATGAAGTGTTTTGTTATGAGCTTGAGTCTCATTTGTGTTGTTGATATTGGAAGTAAATGTGAAATTGATATATATATCACTGTTGTAAGTTTGGCCAGGTTCTGAGCCATATTGGTGATAATGAAAAGTGAAACATGTCATAGATAATGTTATAGTGATCATCTTGTTTAACCATCTATTAAATGCTATTGCTTTATTCAATGCTTATATTTGGTTTAGTATATTTCTGCTGGGCTGTGGCTCACCCTATATGGGAACATCATTTTCAGGTCCAGGTGCTTCACTACCTCCAAGGACTTAGTTTGGCAGGATTTGGATTATGAAGCCTTATCTTTAGTTATTTGTTTTCTTCGAATTATATGTAAACCTTTAAGCCTAGGGCTTTAATTGTAATTGAGTTAGAACTCATAATTTTGTGACCAAGTGTTGGCTTGGCAAGATGTAAGCCCCTAGGGCATTTATTTTGATGTTACATGTAATGTTTTTATTTAGAAATACTCTGATGAATGAAATGTGATTTCTTTACTTCAATAATGCATCTTACTATTATGTATGTTATGGGATAATTTTGAGGGCGTTACAACTTGGTATCAGAGCGTACCGGGTTTGAATACTTTGGGTACGTGGGAAGTGATTAGTATCACAATGGGTTCGTCTCGTTTGATAGAGACTTAGTGTAATGTTATATGTTTATTTGATAACATGTTTATGTGATTATGTGGGTATGGAATGTAGTTTCTAGGATGTTGATTGGACCCTTGAGTTTCTAGTAGCCTTGTTGGAAAGGCACTTGATCACTGCTGCTTCCAACCGGAACTATAGTAACGCTTTGGGACTATCATTATCCGGGAATGAAATTCGTAGGTGCTTATGTGATTATGTGCTTACGTGGAATGAATTATTGTTGTCCAATGCATTAGGACGTGAGTGTTTAGCTTCGGCACATTTATTAATGTGCTAATGTCTTTGTTTTCCTTTATTAGGATGTCAGGAAGAGGACGAGGACGCGGTAGGCGTGGTAGGCCGGGTAGGCAGGAAGTGCCTGTGCCAGAGGAGATTCCGGCAGTGCAGGAGGGTGTTGGCCAGGCCAATGTGACCGAGCCAGTAGGCCAGCAGGCTATGGGCGCTCTAGCCCGAGAGATAGCAGGGGCATTCAGAGAATCAGTTGGCATTCTGAGGGCTGCGAATCCAGCCCAAGTTGTTGTTACAGATACTGGACCTTCTTTTCTGAAGAGGGAGTTTTTCCGGTCCAATCCAGATGAATTTGTGGGTGACCCTAAAGAGCCGTTTAAGGCAGATGAATGGCTCGAACAGACAACGAAAACGTTTGAGATGCTGGGCATCGAGGACGAGGGGTTGAAGGTGACTTTGGCATCTTTTCAGTTGAAGGGGGACGCAGGTCAGTGGTGGAAGTTCACCAAAGGGCGTATAGGAGGTACATGGGAGGCTTTTGTGAATGCTTTCCAGGAGAGGTTCTTATCTTCGGCAGTTAAGGAGAAGCTGAGAGACCAGTTCTGTCAGCTTAAGCAATCCAGTTCTTCTGTGGCCGAGTTTGAGGCTGCATTCACTAGTTTGTCCAGGTTTGCACCTGAGTTGGTGGCGTCTGAAGAACGCCGTTGCATTGAGTTTGAGAAGAGGTTGAGGCGAGGCCTCAAGTTGAGAGTTGTAGGGTCTATGATTCGGGATTATGGGCGGCTGGTTGATGCTGCAGCCCATACCGAGATCGTGATGCAGGAAGAGGAGGAAGGGCAGAAAGGCTCCAAGAGAAGTCAGGAGGGCCAGGGTGATGGCAAGAGGCAGAGAGGTTTTACTCCTCAACAGTCTCAGGGTAGCTTTCCTAGATCGACTTTTCCTGTGCCGAGTGCTAGTTCGGGGAAAGGCAGCCAGGGAGACATTACCTGTTTCAAGTGTGGCCAGCTGGGCCACAAGTCTCCAGTTTGTCCTCAGAGGGGAGAAGGGCAGAGAACAGCATCTTCTTCGGCTCGATCTCAGAGCCAGAGTCAGAGTAGAGGCCAGTCGCTCACTTGCTTTCAGTGCGGTCAGCCAGGGCACATGAAGAGGTATTGCCCGCAGTTGGGTGGCATACCTAGTGCATTTGGTTTGAGGCAGACTCAGGGTCAGCAGCCAGCTCAGTCGGGTCAGGCCTCGAGGGCCAATCAGGGGGCTTCATCGTCCCAGTCAGTGCAACAGTCGTATGCTCCTAGGGGTGAGCAGGTTGATCAGAGGTCATCTGGGCGCGTGTATGCTGTTACAGCGCAGGATCTGGTACCGGCTCCATCTGTTGTGAGAGGTACCTTCTTGTTTTGCAATTCTGTCGCTAGTGTTTTGATTGATACGGGTGCATCTCATTCCTTTGTGTCTGCTGCATTTGCATCTGTTTTGGAGTTGGAGTTAGCATAGTTAGCGTCTCCTATTTGTGTAGTGTCACCTCTTGGGGGTGAATTGATCTTAAAACAAGGTGTTAGGAGTTGTGATATAGAGGTTGATGATCATAGAATCCCATTTTCTTTTGTGGTTATGCCTATGAAGGGCTTTGATGTTATTTTGGGTATGGACTGGTTATCATCATACCGGGCAGTTATTGATTGCTACCGTCAGAGGGTCACTTGTTGTACCGTTAGCGGAGAGTATTTCCATTTTCTGGGGGACCGGGTTGGTAGTGTTTTGCCACTGGGGTATGTTTCACGAGGGAGGAGTGAGCTTAGTGGTCTACTTGCTAATCTTTCGATTAGTGAGGTTGATGAGGCTCAGATTGTATTGCCAAGGGTGGTTTGTGAATACCCGGACGTCTTTCCCGAGGATCTTGTTGGTTTGCCACCACATCGAGAGATTGAGTTCTCTATTGACCTAGTGCCCGGCACGGCGCCAATTTCTATGGCACCTTATCGTTTTGCCCCAGCCGAGTTAGTTGAGTTGAAGATTCAGCTCCAGGAGTTGCTAGATAAGGGCTATATCCGTCCTAGTGTTTCGCCGTGGGGAGCACTGGCCCTCTTTGTTAAAAAGAAAGGTGGTGCTTTGAGACTTTGTATAGATTACCGGAAATTGAATCGGGCTACGGTTAAGAATAAGTACCCTATGCCTCGTATAGATGATTTATTTGATCAGCTGAAGGGTTCCCGTTGTTTCTCTAAGATAGACTTGAGATCGGGTTATCATCAGTTGAGAGTCAGGGAGGAGGATATTCCGAAGACGGCATTCCGTACGCGGTATGGCCACTATGAGTTTCTGGTGATGCCATTTGGGCTCACCAATGCACCGGCAGTGTTTATGGATTTGATGAACCGCATCTTCCGGGAATTCTTAGATCGTTTTGTAGTCGTTTTCGTAGACCACATTCTTATCTATTCACCGTCAGAGGAGGAGCACAAGGAACACTTGAGAGTGGTGCTTGAGTTACTTAGAGCCCATAAGCTTTATGCTAAGTTTGGGAAGTGTGAGTTCTGGCTAGAAGAGGTGAAATTCTTGGGCCATGTCGTTTCTGGGGAAGGGGTGTCGGTTGATACATCTAAGACGGAGGCAGTGCAAGATTGGGCACAACCTAAGAGTGTGTTTGAGATCCGCAGTTTTCTGGGATTAGCTGGGTACTATCGTCGATTTGTGAAGGATTTCTCCAGGTTAGCTTCGCCGTTGACTAGATTGACTCGGAAGGGAGTCAAATTTGTATGGAGTGAGACTTGTGAAAAGTCATTTCAAGAGTTGAAAGTTAGACTGACCACCGCTCCAGTATTGATTATTCCAGAGAGAGGGTTGGGTTATGCAGTCTATTGTGACGCCTCACGAGAGGGTCTAGGTTGTGTGTTGATGCAAGAGGGGAAAGTGGTTGCCTATGGCTCACGTCAGTTGAAAATTCACGAGAAGAATTACCCTACGCATGATTTAGAGTTAGCAGCTGTGATATTTGCCTTGAAGATTTAGAGGCATTATCTTTACGGTGAAAGGTTCGAGGTATTCTCGGATCATAAGAGTCTGAAATATCTATTCACACAGAAAGACTTGAACTTGAGGCAGAGGAGGTGGATGGAGTTTATTGAAGATTATGATTTCGAGTTGCATTATCATCCGGGGAAGGCCAATGTGGTGGCCGATGCCCTTAGCAGGAAACCTGTTGGTGACATAGCTAGTATAGCCATCCGGGAGTGGGAGATGTTGGGTGCAATTGGGGAGTTTGATTTGCTTCTGGGCGAATCAGTAGAGGCTGCGGCATTGTTTTCTGTCGTTGCACAGCCTACACTTGTGACTCGAGTGTTAGAGGCTCAGAGAGGTGACCTTGAGGTAGATTCCCTCCGTGAGAAGATTTCCAGTGGGAAGGTTGAGAAGGGTTTGACGGTGTATCCCGACCTGAGTGTGAGATACCGAGACCGTCTGTTTGTGCCGGAGTCTTGCCGAGAGGAGGTACTCCGAGAGTTTCATCATTCGCGCCTTGCGGTGCATCCAGGAGGTACTAAGATGTATCGGGATTTAGGTCGCCAGTTTTGGTGGCGGGGTATGAAGAGAGATGTGGCAGTTTTCGTATCTAAGTGCCTTACTTGCCAGCAAGTGAAGGCCGAGCATCAGAGGCCAGCGGGTTTGTTGCAACCCTTGCCTATTGCAGAGTGGAAGTGGGAGCATGTCACTATGGACTTCGTTGTGGGCCTTCCGAGGACTCAGCGGGGTAGTGATGCTATTTGGGTGGTTGTAGACCGATTGACTAAATCAGCGCACTTTATTCCTATGCGGGTGAAAGATTCAGTAGATCATCTAGCTGACTTGTATATCCGGGACATAGTGAGGTTGCACGGGATCCCAGTAACGATTGTCTCAGATAGAGATCCTCATTTTACTGCTAGGTTGTGGCAGAGTTTACAGAGTGCTTTAGGCACCAAGTTGACCTTTAGCACGGCTTATCATCCTCAGACTGACGGGCAGTCCGAGTGTACTATTCAGATCCTTGAGGATATGCTTCGGGGTTGTGTTCTTGATTTCAGTGGATCTTGGGAGAGGCACTTGCCTTTGGTAGAGTTTGCCTACAACAACAGCTTCCAGTCCAGTATCGGTATGGCACCGTTTGAGGCCTTGTACGGCCGACCTTGTAGGTCTCCAGTTTGTTGGGCCGAGGTGGGTGATGCACCACTGTTGGGTCCGGAGTTAGTGAGGGAAACGACGGAGAAAGTTGAGCTTATCCGTAAGAGACTTGTTACAGCCCAGAGTCGCCAGAAATCTTATGCCGACCGTAGGAGGAGACCCTTGGTGTTTGAGGTGGGTGATCATGTCTTTCTGAAGATATCACCTAGACGGGGTTTGATGAGGTTTGGGAAGAGCGGGAAGTTGTCCCCCCGATTCATTGGTCCCTTTGAGATCCTCGAGAGAATTGGCGAGGCTGCTTATTGTTTAGCTTTACCACCACAGTTGTCCGGAGTACATGATGTGTTTCATGTGAGTATGCTTCGGAAGTATGAGCCGGATCCATCACATGTGTTGGATTGGACTGATTTAGTGGTTGATGAGGATGTCTCATATGAGGAGAGACCGATTCAAGTTTTGGATAGACGGGATCAAGTTTTGCGAGGCAAGACCATTCCATTGGTAAAGGTTCTGTGGAAACATCACGGGGTGGAGGAAGCCACTTGGGAACGTGAATTGGAAGTCTGCGAGAAATATCCGGACATGTTTAGTGATTTGTAATTTTGTATTTAGATTATGTAATATTGTTCAACTTACGAATTTTATATATGTCTTGAGTTAGAAAACATTAAGAATGTTTTGGTTTAATGTAAATATTTTGAAACTTGCCTTATAATGGAAGTTTAGTATAACATTGATTATGTTGAATATATTGTTGGATTCGAATTCTATCATGAAATTGAATATGATATTGAAACTGTTGAGATTGAAAGGAAAATTACATAATATTGTTGCAGGTTGTAATATATGTTGTTTTATATACATATTGTGAGATGCCTCTTGATAAGAGATGAATTGACCGGTATTGGGTCAAGTGGTTTATTATTATATTGTCATGTTGTTGGAATTGGAGAAAAACCTGTTTTCAAAAACTTATGCTTAATTTCGGGGACGAAATTCTTTTAAGGGGGGGAGGTTATAGCGACCCCGGTCTTTTCCTTTTGATTATTGTATCCGGACTTAGGTTCCGTAGATGCTGTCATTGAATAATGGTTGTTGTTATCTTTTATTTTCTCTCTTAGAGTTATGGAATGTATTGGGCAGGTTGTTTCAGGTTGGTTGGGTTCGGAAATCTAATGTTGCTGTCCAGTTTTTGGGTTGGTCGCTCAAGCGAGGACTTGGTCGCTCGAGCGAGGGTATTTTGTTTCTGGTCGCTCGAGCCAGCTTTTCTTCGCTCGAGCGAGCGATTGCGTCTAGTATAGACCTGAAAGTTGAGATTCTTCGCTCGAGCGAGCGAGGTGTATGTTTTCGAGTTCTTCGCTCGAGCGAGCATTTTGTCGCTCGAGCATGCTTCTGGGTTGCAGACCTGAAGCATTGCATCCTTGGCTCGAGCGAGCTTTTCGTCGCTCGAGCGAGACTTTCTTGTGTCTGGTCGCTCGAGCGAGATTTCCTTCGCTCGAGCGAGCCTATTCAGTTTAAATAGGCAGCAGCGGGTTTTTGAACAGTTTTTCATCTTCTTTTGTTTCCAAACCCTAAGGTCCGACTTTTCTCTCTCCCTGCACACCTTCTACCCTTGGTTTCATCTAGTTTTAGGGTGTTTCTACCCTAGATCCTTTATTAAAAAGTTCGAGTGAGTCGAGGGCTTCGTTTTGATCCGAACGTTTTTGGATTTGGAGCATTTTGGATTTTGGGTCGTCATCTCCATCTTCTCCATTTTTGTTGATTTCTTCGAGGTAGGGATTTCCTACTCCAAAATATATGTTTTGTTCTAAGTTCTGGTATTTTAATTTGTTGGGGGTATTTTGGTAATTTCAGTAAAAACCCTAGTTGTTTAAATAAATTGTATTGTATATTTAATTTAAGGAACATTGGGAAATTAGTTAAATTCATGAGATTGAGGAATTTATTGATTAAATGGGGTAATTGGTTAATTTAAATCACTCGTCTATTTAATTGTTGAATTATTTATTTCCAAGTCTAGAAATAACTGTTTTGGGCTATCGGTAGAGGATAGTCGTGATTGTTGTAGACATTGCATGTTGATTAGGGATAACTGAAGCTAATCATTGGTTAAGTCATTAATTTTGACTGTTGAATTAATACAGACATTACGTGTATTGATTGTGTGTTGTTATGTTATGTGTTTACATAAATTGTTTTGTGTGGGAGGAGATAGGGGATGTACTCCACGGTTTAGGAGAAGATAGGGGATGGACCTCTAAACCGGATTTTGTTTGGGAGGAGATAGGGGATGGACTCCATTAGCACCACTTTTGTGTGTGCTTATTATATTGAAGTGTTTTATTGATACAGCACTAAAATGTGTATCAAACTGGAAGTATGAAGTGTTTTGTTATGAGCTTGAGTCTCATTTGTGTTGTTGATATTGGAAGTAAATGTGAAATTGATATATATATCACTGTTGTAAGTTTGGCCAGGTTCTGAGCCATATTGGTGATAATGAAAAGTGAAACATGTCATAGATAATGTTATAGTGATCATCTTGTTTAACCATCTATTAAATGCTATTGCTTTATTCAATGCTTATATTTGGTTTAGTATATTTCTGCTGGGCTGTGGCTCACCCTATATGGGAACATCATTTTCAGGTCCAGGTGCTTCACTACCTCCAAGGACTTAGTTTGGCAGGATTTGGATTATGAAGCCTTATCTTTAGTTATTTGTTTTCTTCGAATTATATGTAAACCTTTAAGCCTAGGGCTTTAATTGTAATTGAGTTAGAACTCATAATTTTGTGACCAAGTGTTGGCTTGGCAAGATGTAAGCCCCTAGGGCATTTATTTTGATGTTACATGTAATGTTTTTATTTAGAAATACTCTGATGAATGAAATGTGATTTCTTTACTTCAATAATGCATCTTACTATTATGTATGTTATGGGATAATTTTGAGGGCGTTACAAGAAATCAGCACACACACAAAACATCTTGAACTTATGCTTTGGTATGTTTGGTTATATTATATCTGGCCTGAACATGATTGGGGGAGTAAACATTCCATATATGCATGAATCAAAGCATAGCACTCATTTTGTTTTTCTAACCATGACAGAGCTAAATAAAATTATTGACGAATGCATTGTAAGTTTTAATAAAAGCTATACATGTATAAGCGTAAAAATTGATTTTTTTATTATGTTAAATCCATAAATAAAATTCTCAATAAATATTAAAATAGACAAATGCTTTTTTTTAAATAAAAAAAAAAAATTCTAAAGTCAACAAGGATCAACATGGTATTAAAAGGAAGTTCAGCACATATTACCCATTTGCAACATTTTGCAAATCCCAGCCTCATAAATTAGCAACTTCAGAGAGGGCAGGTCTCCACCCCTCCACCTTCTCCATCTCATCCACATTAAGCTTTTGTGTCTCGCAAATGCTTCTACAAAACACCCTGTTTGGTGCCATACGTTGGATGGATCAACATCGTAGAAAATGGGGAGAATTAATTGCCCATTTGTTTTATTGCATTCAATGATCTTCACGTGTTCATCAAGGCACCATCTCGAAGAAACATAGTTTCTTGAGAAAACAACAATGGAGATCCTCAATTCTTTGATTGATTTTAGCAGGGTCGAAGATATGCCATGTCCTCTTGGTAGTTCATCATCATCCCTGAAGTGTGAATTCCACAGCTTGAACCAAAGCAGCATAGAGATGATCGGTAAAGTTTTTGCAGGTATCTTCAGCTCTGAAACTCAAGAACATGTCATGGATCCAGCAAGGTTATATTGAAGATGATGAAGAAGCAGAGTCATCTTGGGTTCTTTTAGCAGCCAAGGATTAACTTAAGATTAGATATCAAAATCAATTGTAGGCAGGAGGAATACAGTGAATGGGGTGGCTCTGCCGAAGGTAAGAAAGCGTTTATTTGCTGGCGCTCCAACTGATGGACTTTGGATCTTAATATATAGATTGGAAAAAAAAAAACTATAGTTAAGAAAAATAATTACACAAATACCGTCTCATTTTAAAACGTTATCAACTTTGGACTGTCCTTCTGTCCATCCATCCAGTATGAGTTGTTCGTTGGGCTTGTGAGATTTATTACGAATTTTGTTTTAATTAACTGAGAGAGAAAAGTAAGAGAGAGGGTGAAGGAAACATGAGAAAGTAGTGAGAGGGGTAGTTTTGTATTAAAATTATGAGATTCTAATCACTTTTGTAATAAAGATTAATGTTTCCATGTCTAGTGTAATTTTAAATTTGTTACTGTTGAATTGTAATTAAAAGCCCCAAAATATCACAATCATGATATTTTCTTCTTTTGTTTTAATGTTAGGGAAAGGAAAAAAGAAAAGAAAAAAAGAAAAAAAAACAAGTGAGAACATTTAAGAGTAAGTGATAAAATTTAAAATCGCAATTCCAAAACTCGTTATAAATATGTGAGGGTAGTTTGAATGGTAAGAGAATATATAATGAGAACTTTTTAACAAAATAAATATTAGAAGGGCCAAATTGTGAAACATTTATTGAAAAAAATAGAAGGGAAAGGGCTATAAAAGTTTAAGGGGTATATATGCAATATAAAAGGGAGCAAAATGAAAAACTTCAATAAAACTATTGGTAAAATTTTAATTTTCATTAACTTAAGGAGGTGCTTCTTACAATCCCAACATCAGAGCCTCTTGGAAGTTGGAACCCCAATTCAAATGGGACTATTATTGTTGCTTCTTGGAGGAATTTTTAAGTGTGATGTCATGTAATATATTTTTTTTATTAAACAAGTCGGGTTTGTATTCACGTTTTTAACTTCTTAACACAAAATGACTCGACCTAACATGACATCATAGCCTTGTGTTGATTGGTTGACTATCACATAATGAATGATGTTTGTAAAAAGTGAGATGTAAGGTAGGGTGGTTTAGTAGTTTAATAGAAAAATATTTCATCAATCGTAATTCAATTTCTTGTTTTTCATTATTATTACAATTAAAATAAATTTGGATAAATTACACGTACCTCTCTTGAGGTTTCTGACAATTACAGAGACTTCTCTTGGGATTTTGGAAATTACACTGACTTCTACAAATACCTCCCTTCTAATAACTTTTCCCTTGACATCGTTAATTTTTGTAATAAAATATCAAAAAGACCCTCCATTTGCTCTTTTCTTATCTCTTTTCCATCACTAACCATTACCTAAAGTGAAATTATTGTGTTTTAAAAAACATTTGATGATACAATTATATATTTTTATTATGATATAATCTATTATGATTGAGTAACATTTTGTTAAAAAAATAACACTATCATAAAAGTACATAACCGTATAACAATTATTATAACAAACAATATCTAATAATAAATTATCATCATACTATCAGAAAATTGGATTATATCATATTTCAAATTATTGAGCAACAATTCGATATAAAAAGGTGTAATATTATCATAAAAATACATAAAAAAATTAACATATTAATTTCACTTTAGAAATTGAGCCACAAGCAAGAAGCAATGGATATGATAGCTGCAAATTAGAGGGATGAATAATTAATGGTTGATGGACACTACTAAAAAAATGACCTTTTGCTACCATATAATTTGTGACCACATGATTATCAATCTCAAATAACCAATTTATTCTCTATTTTCTTTTCTTTTTTTTTCCCCATTCTCTTTATATTTGCCATAGTACCTTCACAAACTCTGATCATTCTCTCTCTCTCTCTCTCTCTCTCTCGGTCTCACGGTATGAATCTCTTTAGCTTCTCAATCTCGTTCTCTCTCTACCTCTCTCTCTCAATCGTGTGCTCTCTCTTTGATGTTCTTCTCAGATCAGCACCTCTGCTATGCGATATCCTTAATCCTCCACAGTAAGCAGACATGTATATGTACCTCTATATATTATGTATATGTGAATTTCAAAATTGAAATTGAATTTATTATGTTGAGGTCCAAGTAAGAATCGAAGTACCTATCCTCAACTTGCTCAAGATCTTGAACTCTTCGACTCTAGCAATCTCATGTCTCTTTGGTTTGCAATTTTGCTTCAAATCTCTACTCTCGAAATATGTATGCATGTGTTTGTGTGTGTTAAGCATTGAATCATTGTTGATTTTAAGTAGATGAATTTGGGGATTTTTTAGTGTGTTACAAATTGATAGAAGATGGAGTAATAGCAAAGTGAGTTAGGATTTGTTGACTGATGATTCGCGGATTTTTCTCACTTGTTTTGCACGAGGTCTTTGATGAGAGTTAACACTGCTCAATCCTTCATCAGAGGTAATAATAGGATCATCATCATCTCTCTTTCTCATTTGCCTTCTTAATCTTATCTTTTTTAAAAATTTCCACTCACTAATATATAGATACAGATAATACAAACAAAGCCTCCCTTTGCTTCTTCTAAAAAATGAGAATTTGTAATTTTTTTACTCAGTCTAATTTGTAATTTTCATTTAATTTTATGTTCATTTAGTTCATTAATGCCTAAATCCTTCAATTTAATTTTGGCCATATAGTGATCCTGGTTTTTCCTTCCTTGTTTCTTGTATTCTGGACTCGGTTCCGTGGATGTGCTGTTGTCGTATTCTCATTCCCATCCTTTAATCTTGTATTTGAGTCTTGGGTTGTGTTGGGCAAGTTTGAAACAGGTCGGTTGTGTTTGGAAACCAAGAGTTTATGCCCAATTTTTGGCCTTCACGCTCGAGCGGGGCTTTTGACGCTCGAGTGGGCCCTTTGTTTTTGCTTCTCCGCTCGAGCGGGCGTTTTGATGCTCGAGCGTGATTTTTCATCTCCCAACATTTTGTTCTGCAGGTCATCGGACGCTCGAGCGTCTACTTTCACGCTCGAGTGGGGACCCTCGTCTGCAAAACTTCTGGAAGTGTGCAATCAACGCTCGAGCGGTGCTTTTCACTCTTGAGCGTGAGTCTGTGTGTGACGCTCGAGCGGGGAGTTCCACGCTCGAGCGGGGGCGAGTTCTATATCAGTCCGAAATTCAGCTTTTGGATCACTTTTTCGGCACCTTCTCTATCTCTACCTTTTCAAAACCCAAACTTGGGAGCTTCTCACTCTAAACTTCATCTTCTCTCTAAGAAATCATCTAGCTCTAGTGATCTCCTACCTTTGGGCCTTTGTAAAAAGTGTGGAGCTTGGTGAGAGCTACATTTTGATCCGAAAATCTTGGGGTTTGGGGCACTTTCAAATTTCTTCACCTTCTCCTTTGAGCTCCAAATTTGAGGTAGGGATAACTACTCATGTATATGATTTTTGACATAAGCTTTTGGTCATTTTGATTTAATGTTGATGTTGGGTAATTTCGGGTGTTAGGGTTTCAAAAGTTATAAAGAGGGGTTTTGTTATTTTGACCCACCCTTGTGTATTTTGGGTCATAAAATGAGGGTATTGATGTTATTGATGATATTTTGAGCCTTTGGGTCAATATGGAGAAAGGGGGAGAAAAGCCCTAATTTATCATTATGAATTAATTAGTATAATTAATTTGGGGAATTTATGGAAATATGGAATTGGGTTGGAATTAATGAAATTGATTGATTATGAGATTGAATGGTGGAGTTAGATTTATTAATCACCAACCTTTGAAAATATTGATAATTTATCTGTTGGATGAAATTATTATCTGTTTAGAAATAATTGCTTTGGGCTATCGATGGAGAATAGTCTTGATTGTTGTAGACACTGCATGAAAATTAGGTGAATTAAAACTAATCAATTGAGCATGTCAATGAATATGACGGTTGGAATAATACATCGAATATCTGTATTGATTGAGTATGTATATGATAATTGTTTATATAAATTGTATTGTATGGGAGGAGATAGGGGATAGACTCCATTGATACAGCAAATCTGTGTATCATTTGTGAAGTATGGAAGTGTTTTATTATGAGTTGTTATCTCATTTGAAATGGAAGTATTGTTGATATGAGATGTATTCTCATTTGAATTGTTGATATTGGAAATGTTTTAATATGAGTTGGGGTCCCATGGAAATTGTTTGGCCAGGTTCTGAGTCTTTTTTATAAAATGAAAATTGGATTGTGTTATAAGTTGGTTTGTGTGAGTTAAACATTTATCAAATGCTAATGTTTTAGTCATTGCTCATATTATGTTTAGCATATCTGTACTAGGCGTTGACTCACCCTATATGGGACATCATTTTCAGGTACAGGTGATATGCCGCCTCCACGGATGTAGCTTGGGAGGTTGTAGAAGCTGAGGGCTTCCTTTTTGTGATTATTTTGTGTTTTGAGTTAGTACTCCTTTTTTTTGTAACCAAGTGTTGGCTTGGAAAGTTGTAAGCCCGTAACTTTTGATGTCAACATGTAATACTTTTGTAATGAATACTCTGATAAATAGAAATTATGCTTTATTCTCTTAAGTTTATGGATGTCTTGGATGTATGATTTATGGGTTTATTTTGAGGGTGTTGCAGGCCATTTCATTTTTGTTTCTTTTCTTCAATTTAGTATAAATTAAGCCTCTGTGTGTGTTTGGTTATCATGAATTGTTTATTGTTTCTGTTGAATGAGTGCTTTGCTTTGTGTTTTGGATATCTAATTAGGGTCTTTTATTTGTATTTTGAACATATTATACATTTTTTAAGTTCATGCTTGTGCACAATGAGAGCAACTCACATTCTTTTGAATGGGAAATAATATATCCTATAGAACATATATAAAAAAAAAACTTCAAACCTTGACTTTGTTTGAATGAGAAATAATAATGTGTTATCTTTATCTGTTTTGATCTTTATAGTAAACTAAAAATCGTTCAAAACATAATTTAGGAAGATGCATATATTGTAAATCTAATTGTGCCTTGTTAATGTTTTAGTTTTGAATGTTTGTAAACTTAATCTAGACTTGATGGTTTTGTTTGACTCTATACTATTGCGATCCATACTTAAGACTGCATTTCTTTGCTTGGTTACCCATGTTGAAAAGTTTTTATGTTATTTTTCCCAATGGTGCATATAGTTGAGTGTTTTAGGGCCACTTTCAAGGGTTTTAAATCACCCATAAAACTGCTAATGTCTACATAAAGTCTAATGAGATTTCCTTATGTAGAGAATGCCTTTCTTCTAGGGCAGAACTTTTGTTGTCTTGTTTGAACACTTGAACAGGGCACCTATGTATAATGACATCTTGTTCCTCTTAATGAGATTTCATTCTTGATTCTTTATTTTGTTGTTCTAATGGGACTAATAGTTATGACAATCCTATCACCGAAATGAAATTTGTTTAGTCGCCGCTTCTCCATGTAGATGTATCAATTTGTATTAAATTTAATTGGTGGACATCTTATTTGGCCATAAAGTGAGACTATTATAATGGATGTTATTAGACTTTTGTTGGCCACAGATTATTTTTATGTATTTCGTCAAACAATTAGAAATTAGAGCTATAATACTGTTATCATCGTTTTATACCATCATTGTCCAACTTGTTACTTCATTTCACTTCTTGATGCTATTAAGTTTCACTGAGTTTTGTGCTTATTTTGATTCTCTATTTTTTCTCTTCTCTTTTTTACTAGAAAGGGAATGGAGTGATGAAAGCCTGCGGTATTATTTTCAAATGGGTTTATCTATTTTCTTTCATAGGATTTGTTACAAACACTTTTTGGGCTGATTTGACTTTTGTCTCTTGAAGGTCTCAAGGAACATTGATATAGTCTATGGAGGAGGTAAGGTAGGCCTCATGGGTTTAATTTCACAAGATGTTATTGATGGTGGTTGGCATGTTATTGGGTGAGACTTCCTTCACTTCAAATTCTTCAATTTGTGGCCTCACAAATTTGAAAAAAAAAAAAATTGATATAAACTTGTTCCTCCAATTACATTTGATTAATTTTTCCATATATGTTGATTGCAGTCCAACAACAACACCAATTTCCATAATTTCTGTTGCACCAATTTTTGTTGCTTTATGTTGCTTTGAATTTGGTGCAAATTTATCTTCAAGACTTTTGTGAGGTTTGCCTGGAAAATTTGCCAAACTGTGAAGAAAAAATCAAAAACTTCTTTGAAGAACACCTTCATATTGACGAAGAGATCCGCGACTGTGTGGTAGGAAACGATAAATTTAGTTAAGATTTGAATTGATTTTGTAATTTTTGTCTGCCAAGTTGGGCCTTTTAATTTTTACACTGTGGTAAAGGTTATTTTGATGTGAGGGATTGCAATGATGCTTAGATCCATGTCTTGGTAAAGAAAGGTAGAATGGTTGTCCTGCCTATTGGAATTTATCATCGCTTTACACTCGATTCCAACAATTATCTAAAGGTAATTTCATAAGATATTGATAGCGATGTTGCTTGATCATACACACACACACACACACACAAAGCAGTAGTTCCTTTTTGCCGTTGACCCTGTGAACCTTAATCTTTATGGAAGAGCAAAAAATAAAGAATTTTTATAATAGTTTCTTGTTATTGTTGGATAGTCACTGAATAGCATGGATGATTCAGTCCCAAAATTATAGGATTAAAGCTTCTTGATTTCTATGCCAATACACCATAACTGAATACTTGCTAGCTACCATAAAACTTTGTAAATCAATTGCATTCATGTTTTTTGCTTTTAAGTCATTGTTGTTGGACTTCTTTACATATCATCCCTACTAGCAAGTTATGAACTGAATACCATTTGCAAAAGGCTACCCATGTTTAAAAAATGATTATTGCCATCAAGAAAAATGTAAATTTGTTTTTGATGAAGAATTTAATTTTGTAGGCAATGACTTTTTATTGGTGATCCTATTTGGACTCTGAAAATCCTAAGTGATTCATGATTAGATCAAGATTAAAATATTCCAAATCCCAATTATTCAAAACACGCAATCTAAATCATCAAGCACTTACGAAAGTGATTTAGATTGTTGTTTTTCTGAATAAACAACAAATCGACACAAACAATTTTTACGTGGAAAAAATCACAATTGAAGAACCTTCAATTGTAATAAAAAACCACGGGAGAAACGCCACTAATCAATCCATTACTGAAGAAAAAAGATTACAAAGATAACACACAAATTACCCAACTCAATCAATTTGTCTTTGAATCTTCTGTAACTCTTTCACCATGCCTTCATCTCGGAATTGATCAATCCTGAAGTTGAATCTACAACTTCACTTGTCGAATTAACGACTACGTACAGAATCAAACGCCTTTTGAAACTCTACGTTTGAATCTTCGGAATCCACCGAAGAATAACACTCTTGTATGTATATGAACAATCTCCTTGATATGTGCTTCCCAATTCATGAGTTGAATACTCATTCAATTTTATCAAGGAAAACTCACAAAAACCTCAGAAGAAAACCTCAAACAAAACCATAGGACTCTTGAATAAGATCTAGGAAAAGTAATCCTAAACTTGACCCAATACGCGAATATATAGAGGCTGAGTTCGCGTGGTCCGCTCGAGCGTGGGATTTTTCGATCGAGCAGAGACTGCAAATTTTGTGACTCATATAAGGTCCACGCTCGAGCAGAAGTTTCCACGCTCGAGCGTCGAATCACACCATCCAGTATATTTGCAGGCTTGACAGAAATGCTGTGAGGGTCCAATCCCCGCTCGAGCGGGAAGACCAAAAACTGAAAAATCTGGAAAATTATAACAAGTTACAACCTTGGTTTTGATCCATGGAATTTGACAACAAAGGGTCCTAACAACCTCCCCCTTTGTCAAATCCCGGACAAAACCATTCTAAAACAAGTTTCCTATCAGAAAAAAAAAAAAAAAAAAAAAAGACTAACAACACCAACAATTATGAGCCAACATGAACATCCATGAAAATCTGAAATCCAAGCTTTTGAACAATCACCCTGAAAGAGAAACAACTACACAATACCAACTATTAACGAACAAAATATAAATCCATCCACAAAACAAAAATATACTATCCAAAATATTCAACCATCCAACTGTACCAAGGAAGGATATAAACCAAAGGAAAACAGCAATGTAAACCAAAAACAAAAACAACTGTACCAACTGAAATCAACTGTACCAACTGAAATCAACTATACCAACTGAACCAACTGAACACCAATATCACTCCCCCTTTTTGTCCAGGAGCAAAAATAAGAGAAACAGAATATAAACAAAGATCATGGAGTCGGTGGTGGAAACTACAATTGAAGCATAGATAAAATCTGATCCAGCTAAGATGAAGACTGTGCCACAGATGCCTCAATCCGCTGGGAAGAAGCCTCCAAGGCACTGAACCAGGTACTCAAGATCTGTGAGCCTGGCCTCAAAGATATCCATTCTCTCCTCGAGATGGTCAAACCGAGAAGTAACAGATCTCTCAAAGGACTGAAGCTGACCATGAACCGTACGAACAGGAGGATGCTGCTCCCCCTCACCAATATCTCCACCACTACCACCAGCATCATACTCTGCCTCCTTTGCCATGGCTGCGGCATCACTAGGACCTGTACCAGATCGACCTGAACCAGAAGAAACCCCCTGAATATGAGACTAACTCCGGGAGACAGTCTTCTTGGTGAAAGGCCGGGAAGGAGAGGCAAACTCATCCTCATCGAAAGCAGGGACCTCAAGTTTGGCAAGAAGCTGGTTTATAAGGCAGCCATAGGGTAAACCAAGATTGTTGCGCTCAAAATCAGCAACCATCTTTTGAATGATCAATGTGGCAAGATCGATGGAACGATTTTGAGCAAGGCACTAAACGACAAACCCTTGGTCTTGATTAATTTCGAAGCTATGGGTGGTAACAATGATATTGGCACACACAATTAGGTTAAGCAACCTAAATTGGGGAAGTAGCTCATGCTGTTTGATCAAAGAACCAGTAGGCCAAGAATGAGGAAAACCACACAAAGTATGGGCTACCCCATCGAAGTCACAAGTAGGGCGCATTGGAAAAGGATAAAAGATGGGAAATCTTTCACTAATTCCTAAGAGCTGCCAAATAAGGTCGGTGGTAACAAGAATAGATTGAGACCTAACCCAAGTTTTGAAGGAGGGCCCAATATTGTCAAGACTATTTATGTTGCAATAGAATTCTCGCACCCAAGTGAGGTTTTGAGAACCAGAAAATAAAAGAACGTTATCCCCACCCAAGGGATCAAACAGTGAGCGGATAGGGATAGACTCAAATGTGGAGGGTTGAACATTACGTTCAAGGTGAATGGAGCGGGCGGGATAAAACTTGCGGTACAACTGGGCTTTCTCGGCCGAGGGAAAACGGTCAGTGTTATATGAAGGGCGAGAGGCAGTAGACTTTCGTCTTTTAAAGGTGGACATGACTAAACCAAGTCAAAGAACCAAAACAGAAAAATACCACAGACAACCCCCAACCCAAAAACCAAAAAAAAAAACAACACAAAACATTAGTACCACAGTGTTATATAGCAACATGAGGCATGTAAATAAGACTATGATGCAATAATAGAGTAACACAGGAAGCATAGTAAAAACCTTAGCATGAGTTAAATGGAATGACAACCAAGGCTAAGGGAACATCAATCAAGCACACATGTGGCCAACAATGATTAGAGACGCACTGAGCAATGCAAGAAAAAAAATCACAAAACCATAGAGCAATATATGTAACAAAAAGAAAATCCCCTATGGAAACCAAAAAAAAAAAAACTAGCAAAATCCCCAAATTATTAACCCTAAACATGTGGAACAAAACACAAAATAGACCCATCTACCCCAAATCACTAATCCTAGAAGCCAGAGAGAGATAAAGCAAAATGATAGAGCAAAGACAAAAGAAACAAAGGAGAAGGAGAAGAGAGACATACCTTAGAGGGGCACACACACGGAGAGCACCAAGAAGTCACCAAGGAAGAAAAAATGGACTGGAATCGCAAAGGATGCCCTAGGAGAGAGAGACCAATGAGCAAAAAATGAATTGAAGGGTCGAAGGAGGGAGATTTAAACAAAAACCAGTCCGCTCGAGCGTGGGTTGTAACGCTCGAGCGGGAGACAAAACACGCAGAGACCCGCTCGAGCGCGAAATAGGACGCTCCAGTACCAAATCACCCCTCGCAGAACTGTAAAGCTAAGTGCAAAATGCTGCAAGACTCAAAACCACGCTCAAGCGTGGGAATGTCCGCTCAAGCGGGGACAAAACAAAAAATATATATATATTTTTTTAAAAAAAAAAAAAAACAACTAAGATGACCTGTAATCAGCAGAGAGTCCAAGTGGATGACTGTATTTCTAGGATAAAAGAATCCATCAATCATGAATCTTGAAGATTTGAAAAAAAATTGTAACCCCAGATCATGAACAAGACAGATAGACTTTAATCAATGACATAAGCAACATATGAATGCATAACTCAGAAACACGCATAAGAGCTCACAAAGAGAATGTGTGTGTAATCCTTGAGAGCCACAAAGCTAGAGTTAATCCTCGTAGTGATCGGATGGCTGGACCTCCGACAAGAGTAACGGACCATCACAGAGAAAAGCCAAACCACTAGGAATCACGGGATATATGTTGAGTAAACGCGGAGGCTCCCCCTCAATCAATGATTCCCCCTTTCTTTTTTTTAAAAATTTTTTTTTGAAACTTTTCTTTCTTGTGGGCACTCACTAGTGGCATGCACGCTCAAGAGTATGGAGACCAAACAAGAGAAGAACGAAATCAAAAAGGATGGCCTGGTTGGTGCCTCTGAGGTAGCCTTTTCCTAATGCCCGAATTTCAATGGACTGAAGGAGAAACCATGGAAGTGAAAAAAGATGGTAGATGGTAGATGGTTAAGAGACTCAACATCACCCATGATATACTAGTATAGGTCAATTCCTCTGAAAAAGTACCAGAAACACTGTTAGTGGTCCATAGAGAACTTTGATCACTTGTGCGAAAACCCCTGCAACAGTTTATCTCAAGAATGTGTATAGAATGAGATCATGAAGTAAATGAGTATGGGCATTCAGAATGAGCTATGAACAAAGAAGATTGAGATCTAGTAAGAAACATGAGCAGTGTTCATATAAATTTTTGATGCAAAGATATCAGGACTCAATGACAATGAAATTATAACATCCAAGTATACAAGAAGCCAACCACTTATACCCATTTTAGAAAATAGGAAACACCCTAGTTACTGAGCACGACACCTAAGGTCTTTCTAAGAAATTCAAATCGAAGAAGATCAAGGGGTTTTGTAAAAATATCAGCTTTTTGATGCTCAGTGGGTACATGTTCCAGAACAACAAGGCCTTCTTCCACTAACTCTTGAATAAAATGATGACGAATGTCAATGTGTTTGGTGCCGAGAGTGTTGGACAGGATTTTTTGAAATGTTTATGGCACTTGTGTTATCACAGAAAAGAGTGAGAGTGTTCTGTTCTATCCCATAGTCATGAAGCATTTGCTTTATCCATAGTATTTGTGCACAACAACTCCCTGCAGCAATGTACTTAGCCTCAGCAGTCGAAAGGGAGATGGCATTTTGCTTTTTCCTATGCCAGGAAACCAGATTATTCCCAAGGTAAAAACACCTCCCGGATGTACTTTTCTTATCATCAGCACACCCTGCCCAGTCGGCATCAGAAAAATCAGTAATTTCAGTAAAAAACCAGACCCCATACCCCAATGTCCGATTAACATATTTGATGATGCGTTTGACCGCAAGAAGGTGAGACTCTTTAGGACTGGCTTGGTAACAGGCACAAACACCGACACTGAAGGAATTATCAGGACGACTAGCTGTAAGATACAGAAGACTCCCTATCATACTCCTATAATGGGTAGGATCTACATCAATTCCGGAGGAGTCTTTGGAGAGGTGAAGACTGGTGCTCATATGAGTACGTGCATGTTTGGCAGACTCAAGACCAAACTTTGACACGAGATTTTTGGCATACTTAGACTGAGAAACAAACATACCTGAAGGAGACTGTTTAATTTGAAGACCCAAAAAATAAGACAACTCTCCCATCATGCTCATCTCAAACTCATGTGTCATGCAATCCGAAAAATATTTCACAAGATGTTCAGCAGTGGATCCAAACACAATATCATCAACATAAATCTCAGCAACAAGAATATGAGACTTAGTATGTTTCACAAATAAGGTCTTATCCGCACTACCCCTTTGAAAATCATTATCAAGAAGAAAGGTAGTAAGTCTATCATACCAAGCTCGAGGGGCTTATTTCAACCCATACAAAGCCTTGTCTAACTTGTAGACATGATTTGGACATTTAGGGTCCTCAAACCCTTTTGGTTGCTCAACATATGCCTCTTCTTTCAAGTACCCATTCAGGAAGGCACTTTTCACATCCATTTGAAACAATTTGAAACCAAGATAACATGCAACACCAAGCAAAATATGAATAGATTCGAGACGTGCAACTGGGGCAAACGTCTCATCATAGTCAACACCCTCTACTTGTGCGTAGCCTTGAGCAACCAACCTGGCTTTATTCCTAACCACAGTACCATTCTCATCAGATTTATTTTTAAAGATCCACTTGGTACCTATCACATTCATGTCTCTAGGTCTGGGAACTAGAATCCAAACATTGTTACGTTCAAATTGACCTAATTCTTCATGCATAGCATTGACCCAACTATCATTTAGCAAGACTTCTTTAACATTCTTAGGTTCAATTAAAGAAACATAACACATATGTGATACCTCATCCCGAATCTGTCTTCGGGTTTTCATTCGATCTGATACACTACCAATCACCTGTTAAGCTGGATGATTCAGTTTCACCCTTGCTGATGGTTTGAACTCAGGACTTACGGTGACAGAAGCATCAAGAGTGATGTCTCTTTGTGCACTCTTTGGACCTTGACTTACCTATGAGGATGGTGCTGTCTCAACTTTTTGTGCTTGGATCTCAACTTCTCTTTGACTTTGTGGTACAGTATCCAAGATTGGAGACTCACCATTGTCATCCTCATTTGTTGCTAGAGTAGGTGAACCTGTGTCATCTATAACCACATTGATTGATTACATTAAAGAAGAAGTTTGAAGGTTATAGACTCGAAACGTCCTACTAGTGGTTGAATACCCTAGAAAAATACCTTCATCGCTTCGGGAGTCAAATTTGCCCAAAGGCTCTCTATCTTTGAAAATGTAACACTTACTCCCAAAAGTTTTGAAGTATTTTACATTAGGTTTCAATCCCTTCCACAATTCATATGGAGTTTGTAAAGTGTCGGGCCTTAAATACACGCGATTTATGACATAAACAGCAGTATTTAGGGCTTCAGCCCAAAACTTTGGAGGAAGTTTCTTACTAAGGAGCATGACCCTAGCCATTTCTTGAACAATTCTGTTCTTCCTCTCAACCACTCCATTTTGTTGTGGAGTAATAGGTGCAGAAAATTCATGCTGAATTCCATGCATATCACAAAAATCCAAAAACGAACTATTTTCAAACTCACGACCATGATCAGTTCGGATTCTTATGATATGCCCAATGGAAACACCCTGTTCATTTTGGATTTTAAGGACTAAGGCCTAGAAAGCATCAAACGTATCATATTTTTCCCTTAAAAAGTTTACCCACGAAAATTGAGTAAAATCATCAATAGTTAAAAAAATGTATCTTTTACCTCCGATGCTTTCAGTGCGAGTAGGTCCCATTAAGTCCATGTGAACCAATTCAAGAGGACGTTTGGTTGTAAAGCTGTTCATCTTCTTATGTGGGGCACGGGTTTTCTTTCCAAGTTGATATGGTCCACACACATGGTTCAAATTCTTACCCAATTTAGGTACTCCTCTCACAAGCTCTTTGTTGGCTATCTTAGTTAGGTCTTTGAAATTCATGTGACCTAATCTTTGATGCCACAAATCAATGTTACTTATGATGGCAAAGTGACAAGTGAGATCATTAGTAGTAACAATCCCATAGCAGTTATCAGATGTGCTAACCCCATGTAAGACAGTATTTCCTTTTTTATCCAAAATTTCACATTTATTTTTTGAAAACAATACTTCATGATGGGAATCACACATTTGACTAATGCTCAAAAGATTTGCTTTCAGACCATCAACAAGAAGAGCATTTTCGAGCTTGGGAAGACCAGCAACAATTATAGAGCCCTTACCAATGACTCTAGAAGTGCCGCCATCTCCAAAGGTAACAATTCCTCCTTCATATTTTTCAAGGGAGGTGAAGTAGGATTTGTTACCAGACATGTGACGAGAGCAGCCACTGTCAAGATACCACATGTGTGAGTCACATGCTTTTAGGGCAGTGTGAATAACTAAACAAATCAATTCATCTTTTCTCACCTAAATCTTTTTGATCTTGGTCAATGTCTTGGCGTTGTGAACACCCTCATGAATCTTGGTATTCCGCCTAGACATGTAAGGCTGTCTCCTAACCCAAAAAGTATTCAAATTTCTACCCTTTTGAGACACCTTACCAAACAATTCATAGCAATAAGGACAAATGTGGCCATACCTACCACAGTGATGACAAATAAAAACAGGTTTTACCTCCCTTTTGTTGATCTTACCCATTTTCGGTAGATAAAGAGAGGAATCATCCTGGTCTACCTTCAACTTTCCCTTTGCTTGAGTCATCAGGTTATGTGAGGTAGAGGCCTGTCCCTTGTGAGCTGTCGCACCATAGCCTAGCCCACTTTTCTCACAACCCATTTGTTGAGCCCCAAGGATGTCTTCTAAAGATTTGGAACCTTTGTTCCACATAGCAATTGTGGCTCTAGGAATGCGGAGTTCTTCATCTTTCTGACAGACTATCTCTTCCAATGTAGCTTGTGACATCTCAAGGCTTTCAAGCTTCTCTTCATATGTGGAATACACTTTCAGAAGTTCATTCCTTTCAGTTAAGCAGGATAGAAGTTTTCCACATAAGTCTTGCCTGTCACTTGAGATCTTGATGACATTCTGCTTTGCTGCTACAAGTTCTCCTTTTAGCTTGACATTCTCGCTTTCACATGTTTTGAGCTTAAGAGTGAGTTTGTCATTGATTTTAGATAGATTCAAAGATTCATCATAAAGCTTTTCATAAGCTTGTTGTAGATCATCACCAGCGATCTCATCATTGTCTTCAGATGTAGATGTTTCATCATCATCTTTTTGCTCCTCATTCTTCTTGACCTCATCCAGGCGGGCAACTAAGGCAGATAAGTTGCTGGATGGTGGTGAAGGTGAATTTCCTCTTTCATGGAATTGGCTCAAAATTTCCCATGCCTCTTTAGCCTTTGTGCAATGAACAACCCGTTGCTGTTCTTCAGCAGAAATTGCTCCACGAATAGTGATCAGGGCTCTCTGATTCCTCGGATTGTCAGCACTTTTTGTATCTTCTTCAATGGCTTGCCAGCCTTCTGGGTCAAAAGCTCTCAGAAACGTCCTCATTCTGATCTTCCAATACAGGTAGTTATTCCCATCAAAGGTGGGAGCACGATGCAGGTTCTGACCACGAGCTAATTCTGCTGGCTTTGGAAGAGGTTGAGTGAAAGTGGACCAAAATGCCATGAAAGCACTATCCCTGTCTTCACTGGATTCAGGTTCTTCGGGTTCTTGCTCCGACCCGCTTTCATCATCCCAGGTCACAGTGTAGACTTTCTTTCGATTCTTTTTCGAAGGGCATTCAAGGGGCAATATGACCATACCCTTAACATTTATAGCACTTGACCCCTTGCCCCTTTACAATTTTCTTTTCAATTTTTGGAGCAAGTTTTGGTGGAAAAGTTTTGGGTTTTTCATTACTCTTGTCTTTTGAAATAGGGTCCCTGAAATTAGGCTTCTTTTTCTTCAAATTTTTTTTAAACTGTTTAGTAAACATAGCCATCATCTCAGACTCTAAATCAAATTCAGTCTCCGGAGTTTTTGCAGTCTCATGAGCACTAGTGAAAGCCACACTATCTTTTTGTTTTTTCTTTGAAATCTGGTGGGCTTCATAAGTCTGCAAATTTCCAACCAACTGATCAAGCTTGAGGGTATCAACATTCTGAGCCTCCTCAATGGCTGTCACCTTTGATTGGAACCTCTCGAGTAAAGACCTCAAAATTTTTCCAACAACTTTAGCTTCAGGGATTTTTTCACCGAGTGTGAAACAGGAATTCACGATATCACTAAGTTTTGCATAGAAATCATCAAACGTCTCATCATCGCGCATAAAAAGGGTTTCAAAGACGGATGTGAGATGTTGAAGTTTTGACCTTTTGACCTTCGTGAATCGTTTCAAGAATGTCCCAAGCCTCTTTTGCTACCTCACACGTGCAGATACGACGAAACTCTTCAGGTGTGACGGAGCAAAACAGGGAATTGAGAGCCTTACTGTTCCAACTCGAGTTTTGGTAATCAGTTGTGTCACATTTATTAAGGGGTTTAGGAATATCAACACCATCAATGGTGATAGTAGGTTCACTCCACCCATAGATCACGCAGTGCCAAACTTTCTCATCGATGGATTTTAAAAACACTCTCATACGAGCTTTCCAATAAGAATGGTTGGTACCATCGAGTAAAAGAGGTCTATGGGTCGAGTTACCTTCACGAATAGAATCCATATCACTAATCACAAAAAATCACACTCTTATAGTTTTGATAAAAACAAAGAGTGACCCGCTATGATACCAATTGAAAACCCTAAGTGATTCGTGATTAGATCAAGATTAAAATATTCCAAATCCCAATTATTCAAAACACGCAATCTAAATCATCAAGCACTTATGAAAGTGATTTAGATTGTTGTTTTTCTGAATAAACAACAAATCGACACAATGATTTTTACGTGGAAAAAACCACAATTGAAGAACCTTCAATTGTAATCAAAAACCACGGGCGAAACGCCACTAATCAATCCACTACTGAAGAAAGAAAGATTACAAAGATAACACACAAATTACCCAACTCAATCAATTTGTCTTCGAATCTTCTGTAACTCTTTCACCACGCCTTCGTCTCGGAACTGACCAATCTTGAAGTTGAATCCACAACTTCACTTGTCGAATTAACGACTACGTACAGAATCAAACGCCTTTTGAAACTCTACGTTTGAATCTTCAGAATCCACCAAAGAATAACACTCTTGTATGTATACGAACAATCTCCTTGATATGTGCTTCTCAATTCATGAGTTGAATACTCATTCAATTTTATCAAGGAAAACTCACAAAAACCTCAGAAGAAAACCTCAAACAAAACCCTAGGACTCTTGAATAAGATCTAGGAAAAGTAATCCTAAACTTGACCCAATACGCGAATATATAGAGGCTGAGTTCGCGTGGTCCGCTCGAGCGTGGGATTTTCCGCTCGAGCAGAGACTGCAAATTTTGTGACTCATATAAGGTCCACGCTCGAGCGGAAGTTTCCACGCTCGAGCGTCGAATCACACCATCCAGTATATTTGCAGGCTTGACAGAAATGCTGTGAGGGTCCAATCCCCGCTCGAGCGTCACTTTCCCTGCTCGAGCGGGAAGACCAAAAACTGAAAAATCTGGAAAATTATAACAAGTTACAACCTTGGTTTTAATCCACGGAATTTGACAACAAAGGGTCCTAACAGACTCCTTTTAACAGTCCTCATGATTAGTTACCTACGAGGTTGGACTTGACCCTTCTTCTTTTTCATTTTTGGATAATTCTAAGATTTTGGAGCCTTCCTTTAATCTAAATAAGTTGGTTTGTTATTTGCGAAAAAGAGTATGTTGAGAACTTTGTGCATAGGGAAGCTGCCAATCATGTTGTTAATGTTGTTATAGCTTGCAATCTGGTTTTTGCATTTAAAACCTTGGAACTATTCTATGGCTTCTTATAAAAAAGTGAAAAATAAAAAATAGAGAGAACTGTTGTGGCTCTATTAAACATAGCTTTACCTATGGCTTGGTATGCTTGTGTGACTTGCTATTATAGAATAAGTTCGTTACAAACCTAATAGTCCTATATATGAAAGGCATATTATGTAAATCTGGTTACATGAGTTTTCAGAGGCAAGTGCTTGTATTATGGCTAATGAAAGGCATATTATGTAAATCTGGTTACATTATCTAGATTTTTTAAAGAATTTTGTTAGGTGCTTGTACTTGTAGGAAATGATGTACGATGTTTATAATAAAAAATTATTTGTGACAACAAAAAATTCGTTGCTAAAAAACTATTATTGTACTATTTATAAAATGTCATTGTAAACTATTTGTGACGGTAACAAGATTGTTGCCAAAAAACCTGTTAGTATTTTTTCTTTGTTTTTTGCGATGGCAAAATAACGGCCGCCATAAATGGTTTAGGTAGTCACAAACTTTGCCATCGCAAAAAGTATTTGCTACCCCCACATTCGGGTCCCTCATTTGCGGTCACATAGGCCGTCGCAAAAGGTCTTTTGTGACTGTATTTTTATTATTTGCGACGGCTTGTGACAGTCGCAAAAAATACTTTTTCTAATAGTGTGGAGGAAAAGAGATTAAAAAAAAGAGTAAATAAAGGGTATTTTGGGCATTTCATTACAAAAATTAACAATGTCTAAGTAAAAGTTAACAGAAAGAGTATTTGTATATTGTCAACTAAAGTAAGGAAGATTAGTGTAATTTTTAAAACCTCAGGGGAGGTCTATGTAATTGTTAAAAACCTCAGAGGAGGTAAGTGTAATTTACCCAATAACTTTTCACTAATTTATAATTATTTTTTCCTATGTACCACTGTTTTATATTTTCTTAAGATTTTGTTAATGTGGTAAGGCACATTTCAATTCTACGTAAAAATCTAAAATGGAATTTACGTGTAAATCTTAATAGGTGGATTTATTATTCAATAGGTCTTGTGATAATTAACAGCGTTTTTTCATCAAATATTATTAAAAAAACGTCACTAATTTTTAATTTTCAGTGACAATTTGAAAATTTTATCGCAAAAAGTCATAAATTATAAGTTTTAGCAACAAATTAAAAACATATCACAAAAAAAAGTCACTAATTTTAATTTTCAGCGACGGTTTAAAACATTCATCACAGAAAAATATCACTAATTGTAAATTTAGCGACAATTTATAAAATTTGTGACAAAAGTCATTAATTGGCAATTTTTAGAAACATGCAAAAAATCATCACAAACTATTATTTTTAGTGACGATTTTACTAGACTAACTTTCAATAGAACTTAATAGGAATTAAATCCAACTATTAGAATCTATTGGTAATTTATAACTACTTTTATAACAGTTTTTTTTTTTTGGGGGGGGGGGGAAGAAATTAGAAACTTAGTTACCGTGTCATGATAGGTTGTAAGAAAAAAAACTATTATTATTATTATTATTATTATTATTATTATTATTATTATTTTGTAACTTTCATCATTTTCATACTAAATAAAATCAAGATTTAATTTTTTCCCCCCTCGCTTTGGGCTACTTTCATAAGATATATCTCTATATCTCCAATAGACTATTTAAACGATACTTGTTAACTATTATAACTAGTATTATCATATTTTAATTATTTTAATGGACTAGTTATTACAATAGTTATTTTGACAAAAAATTTCAAGACTAGCTACATTTGAAGAGCCTTGTGAGGACTCTCTGTAAACAATTTGTTTGTATATATAAGTAAAATAAAAAGTAGTATTGGAAATAAAGATAAGGATTACATTTTTTAATATTTTAATTAATAAAAAAAATGAAGAGTATGGTACCAAAAATAGCCATAAGATATATATTTCTTTTATTTTCTTTACTTTCACTTCATTTTTTACTAATTTAACTTTTCGTTATTTATTCCTTTCTAATCCTGTGAGCCTTTATTTACACACCAACTTTCATCTCAAGGCACACCATTAATTGGTTTAATTTTTATTACAATATTAACCTTATGTAAAATGACTACAAAAGACAAAGGCTATGATACACACCTTTTGTAAAATTACCATAAAGGACTATAATGAATGTAATACACACTAAGTATCTAGAACGTTATGTTCGACAGTGTACTTCCGAATAGTTTAGTTATGTTCGACACTAAAATGTCAAACAATTTTACTTTGTTCGACAGAAACAATCCGGACTAATGGTTAATGTTCGAAAGTATAGTGTTGAACGGTTCGGAAAATAAAATTTCAAATACAATGCTCATGTCAATGGAAAAACATACATAAAACTCTAAAATCTAAGCCAAATGAGAATTCTTACCTACTATATTTCCAATGTGGAGTTGTTTCCAACTATGATGACAAAAATGAGCACCACCAGCAACGTCTTTGATGAAACAAATATTAGAGGAGAATGGGTCTTCACCACTGGTTTAGACTGGGACGACAATGAAAGAATGGAAGGGGAGATGGAAGATTGTAGATGAGTGGGGTGTGTGAGTGAGTGAGGGTAAAGATGGAAGATTGTGGGTGGGGTGTGTAAATAAGGGTAAAGATAAAAGATTGTGGTGTGTATTGAACAAATATTTTATTTATCAAATTACTAAAGGTGTGCCTTGAATAGTGGTGTGCCTTGGGATGAAATGTGGTGTGCAAATAGAGGCACCCTCTAATCCTATCTTAGAATAAATATAAAAAAAAGAAGAATATTTTGTTCTGAAATATATTTGAAAATGTGATTAGTTAGAATGGAAACCTAACTTTCTAACTAAAATTTAATTAAAAACTTAAAAACTAATAGAGATGCTCTTACCAAAAACACAATGGGCCTAACAGGTTTAGGAGCTCAGGAACCATACTCCACAGCTGAAGACTTCAATTTCATGGCGGCAATGCAATCAGGTGTCAGGACTCAACTCCTTTCTTTTGTTCTCTTCTTCTTCTTCATCGGTTGATAAAACCCAATTAGGGTTAGGGTTTCTTGATTCTTCTAAGAACTCCCTCCCTCCCCCACCTCTTTCCCTTGAAGTTCTTCCCTCAAAGGTATTTCCATTCCATAATCCACTTTCTTATATATACATCTTTATAACATGCATGTATCTAATCTAGGGTTTTTGGGGGTAATTTTATTTGGATTAGGTTTCATCATCTGTGACATACAATGGAGCCTGTACATTTGAGTGGATGCACTTTGCTCAAGGTAAATATTTTCAACCCATTGTTTGTTTTACCATTCCGAAATATATGAGATTTCTAGTTAGGTTCCAGTGATATGAGAACTAATCTATTCACAATGAAAAACAGATTAAAAAAATTTAAGATTGTTTTGATTCTACTATATTTTCTGAGTGACCAAACAGAGCAAATACAAGTCGACTATGTTACTGGGAATGACTAAAAAAAGAAAATGTTTCATCTTTTGTACTAGGAAAGGGTGAGTACTCAGGAGATTTTCCATTTATCCAATTCTGACTTGGTCCCTGGTAAATATGAAGGTCTGTACGCAATTTCTTCTCTACATTTTCATCTCACATTATCCTTATTTGAATTTAAATTACTTTACTATGCATATGTATATATACGCAGGATATATATTGAGGATTTGCATAATGTAGGGGGACAAACTGTGAGAAGGTTCACTAGATTTAGTTAAAACTCTGCAATCAGAGGTACAAGATGGTCGATTATTACTCACTAGAAAGCGGGTTTTAGAGGTGAGCTCCTATTACTAAAGTGACCTCTATTCTCTAACACTATGATACATAAACATGTTTGAAATTGAGATGAATTTGGCTATAATGAAACATTTCTATATTGTATGCCATATATATGCATTACATATGTTTTATCATTGCATGTCTTTTTGTAGGTTTATCACATGGCAATGTGGCTGTTTGTTATATTAGTTGGGGTTGTGATGAGTTTATCCTAAGCGGGGGCATACAAACCATCAAGTATATTAGCTTGGCTAGCTAACATGCTCGATGCCTTAACTTTTAGCCACGACACCACAAGATGAGCCAACATAGGGCATCCCGAGGAGTGGCCAGAGCACCACTCAATTGTGTTGAAGGTCCAAGGCATCCCTGCTTGACTAACTCTGCTCAGGGGCAACATGGCTCTGCATCTCATTTGGCTTGGCTGAGGGGTCCTTCACTAGACCATGACCCCACTATGTCTTGTCTTCTCTTTCTCCATAAAGCTGTCTCCTACTGATCAAGACATCTCCAATACCATCATCCAATGATGACCTAGGTTGAGTGTTGGGCCTAGAAATCCTTTTCTGGGGGACCAGTCTAGGTATGTGGGTTAGAGGCTAGAGTTAGGGATTCATTTTGGTGCCTACCATCCCCACTGCTCTGATGGTGTCTGCACCTTGATCAGTCTGAGAGAGAGAGAGGTGCTCTGATCAAGATTTGATATTTTGGAAATTGTATCATATGCAACACTGAAGCCCCCCACAATGCCTACCGTTGTTGCTCTTATAATACAAATCCCAAGGTACAATCTTAGGTAGTAGAAGTGGATGAGATACCTCATTCTTGTCAAAACAAGGAGGGTTGGCTACCTCTCCAAGAGTGAGTTGGTCGACATGGTTCGACCACCCTATATAAAAGGGTTCTATGCGGACGTTGAAGCATCCTCCATTATCAACGATCTTCTCCATCTCTGGTATACAGCAAGACCTCTCAATTGCCCTCTCTGTCTTTTAAGGCTTCTTCATCTCTCATATCCTCACTCACTGGTGATTACCTTGATATCTCAATACCCGAGTTCTTCCCTGAAGGCCATTTGTAGGCCACCTGAACAAATACAACCCACAACATTATTGTTTATAATTGGGATGTTTGGGTTGGCAACAGGGGAAATGTTTGTAATAAGTTGGGATTTTAGTTTACCTGTTTTGTTTACATTCAAGGTGTATGACTGCATGTTTTGTAAATTCAAACTTTTTTTTTTTTGGGAGGGGGGTGTTTGAGATATGAAGACACTGAACCAGTGAATACATGAATTGGTTTTTGTCAATTGTCATCATGCTATAGAACTAGAAGTAGCTGATGTTACTAAAATTTCTTACTAGAAACAGTTTATTTTTTAGCTTCTGTTTTTGTTTTTTATTTTTTAAAATTACATCGAAGCAGAAAACTTGTTTCAAGAAGCATGATATTGGAATCAAAGTACATCCATTTTTGTATAACCTATGGTGGCAACAATTCAAAGAATTTCCTTAGGCGGTATTTGAATAGCATTCATTTCAAGTGGGTTTTGAAATTACTTAATCAATTGATCCATATCCAGTAGTGGTTAAGAATACATGCCCACAGCAACATATGTTCAGAAGCCTATGAACACTTCTTCAGATAAGTTTTAATTTATCAAATTTCCTACTATTACAACTTTTAATATTTAGTCCATGTTGCCTATTGAGATTTAGGTACATGAAAGTTATTTTTCAAAAGATAGCTTATTGTGTTACTTCATAGACATGGCCAAATCTTAATTGAATTTTTTAGGATGCGATTTATGTCAAATATCCACGATGTTGCCTGTTCATCAATTACATATGCTTTTGGGATAATTTGTGAGAAGTGCACTAAGTCATCATGTTTTAGTGATACAAATTAATATCAAGAAACAAAGGCTCTATTTGGATGTGTTTTGAAATTACATTTCTACTCTATCGCTCCCGCTTCACGTTTGGATACCACTTTCAAAATAGAATTCCACCATATAATTCAAACTACAATTTGAAAACCTGTTTGACGGCTTTGTCATTCATTTCTCCACTTTCAACGTCTTCAGCCTTCTTCCTCTTCCTTTCTGAAAAGCTTCCATATCCATCGTCTCTGAAAAGGGTCACGTGAACTGATCTACTCATCTTTTTTTCTCTGTTTCAAAGATCAGAAGGACTGAAGATTCATCACGGGTAGTGTTAACAGAGAACTCAGACCATTTTATAAATCATGAATCCTGTGAATTCGCTCCCTACTCATACCATCTCTCACAAACCAAGTGACTTACAATGTGTGCGTTGTAGAAGATTCTTTCTACGGGCAACCAAACAACAACAAGTGTGAGGTCAAATAAATCACAAATTTATTTCACATATTTTCTTATAGGTCACTGATTTGAAAAAATCATCCCTAATTTTATTCCCAGTTGTTTTTTGTCTCAGGTCAAATTTATCAAACCTATTGTCAAATCAAACGATTATGAAAGAATCGCACATTCAGTCACTGTACGCACTTCATCACCGGTGATAACTATTCAACTCCCACTAATTTGGTAAATATATCCTTCAATCATCTATTATGTGCAAATGAGTTCTGAAATGATTTCTGAGAATTCCAAATGAGTTCTAAAATGATTTCTGAGAAGTCCAAATGAGTATAGAGATAGTTTCTTATCTGTCTGAACTCTTTGCACTTTTTGTCACCTTTATAGCGAAGCTGGTCGTCCCCCGGGTTACCTGGCCGGTCATCCTCCGGGTCATCCGGCTGGTCGACCTCCCTGCTACTTCTTTTGCCATTCTTCTTCTGCTTATTTCTTCTTGTGGCCTTATTCTTCTTCTAATTATTTGTGGTTATTTTTTTACTCTGTAAAATTGTTTCACAAACTTTTTACAGACAATGTTACGTAATTTTTATTTTATCTCTGTTTTGGCCTTCAAATCATATGCCTTTCCTACAGTTCAAATAAATATTGATGTTATGTGTTTTTATTTTCTCTCTGTTGCCCTTCAAATCATCTTCTTCTCCTCACATTATTTAACAAGTTGAAGTAAACATTAATGTTATGTGGTTTTATTTTTTTATCTGTGTTGCCCTTCAAACCTTCTGCTTTTCCTAACATTATTTACTAAGTTCAAATAAATATTCCTTTTGGTTCCTACATAAATAATTGTACTTGGTTTTTGCTCTGTTATTTTTTATATCCACTCCAGAGTAGTTTGCTCTGTTATTCTTTTATATCCACCAAGAGTACTTTAAATATAAATTGTATGTTTATAGATGGATGGAAACAATTCCGATGACAATCAAGATACAGAAATGTGGACTCCCATAATTGAAATGAAATTAATAAACATGTTGAGAGAAGAGGTTAAAAAAAATCAAACAATGGACCGTACTACTGTGTGGACAATTAGACATTGGAATCATTCTGCAAATCAGTTTCACAATCTATATGGATTTCGGTATACAGCAAAGCAGGTGCGACAAAAATATCAACGATTGAAAGCTGATTACTAGACGTTTAAGCGACTCCAGGCACAGACTGGTCTGGGATGGGATCCCATTGTAGGCACTGTTGTTGCACCTGATGAATTTTGGGATAAGGTTTTTCATTAACCTGTACCATTTTCAATTTTTTTTTTTAAACATTTCATCACACATACAGTATGCTTAATTCTATATTTTTAATTGTTGTAGGCTACCATAAATGTAAAGAAGTTTAGGACAAAAGGATTTGAGTATTTCCAAGAAATGGTGAAAATTGTTGAAAATTGTTGTGCCACAGGGGCCTTGTCCCGTGCATCCACACAAGGAGCCCTTCACTCAGATGAAGAAGATGAAATGCTAAATAAATTTTGGAACGCTGAAGTTAGTGGGAGTAATGCTATTGAAGCCATTCCTGTTGACTTATTCAGCGATGAGTACATGGATCCAGCGAAGGGCAAAAGTCACAAAAGGGGCTCTACAAGCAGCCAGACTGACAGTGGTCGTTCAAAAAAGTCACGGTCAAGTGGGTTGATGATGTGTGTGCAGCTTTCACATTCTACGTACAGGCAAAAACAGAACATTAACGTGCACGAGAAAATGAGACAGAGGCTGTAAGTGCAGGTGGTGATGAGTATTCCCTTGTTGCATGTCAAGATGCATTGCTAGAGCTTGGGGACATACCACCGGTGCAGTACGTTAGGGCACTGACACTGTTTAAAGACAAGGAATAGCGAAGGTTTTTTATGCGTACTCCTACCCATATCCGCCTAGCTATGATCCTCGCTTTGCAGTGAAGTGAGAAGTTGTGTTTTGATTGTGTTAGCGAATCTCCTTGTCGTTCTGTAAGATGATTTCATGATTCCTGATTTATTTTTTATCATTTTCTTTTTCATTCCATGAGATGCTCTTTCTTTTCCATCTTTGTATGTTTAATTTTATTGAACTTTTAAGTAGTTTCTTTTTTACATCAATATGTTGTGTTATTACAAGATGACTAGATATTAAACAATTTTCCCTCTCGTATACATTTTAGTGGATGCTGGTAAATGACTAAGGCCGACTATTCATGTAGCCACTTTTTAATTAAGTTTCACCAATAATGGTAAGCGTTACCATATTGTCAAACATTATTTTATAATTATGCTTTTACTGTGATGTAGACGAAACCATATGTCATCTGACACATAAAACAATGCAATGGAGATCTCATCAGAGGAGGATGAGGTTATTGAAGATTTTATGGATTTTTTTATGATTACTTTCATGCATGACCATATCAACGCGTCACGTAGTCGCCGACCGCAATGAACTTGTCCATTCAAAGGTGATGATTACGTCTTCAGCTTATTAAATGGCCATCCAGAAACAATGATGGACATTATGCGAATGGATGCACAAACATTCATTTTATTGAAAGACACCTTACTCCAAAATGGCTTTATCGATATTGAACATATGCATATCAGTGTGGAGGAATCGCTTGGAATTTTTTTATACACTTTTTGCACAAAATGATTTCCATCGACTACTGGCAGATAGATTTCAACACTCCACGGAAACAATTTGTCGGCACATAAAAATTGTTATGCGGGCATTGTGCAAGCTTGCATCAACGGTTATCAAACCACGTAACTAAGACGAGATACCGGAAAAAATTTTAAATGATAGGAGGTTTTTTCTTTGGTTCAAGGTATGAATTTAATGATTGTCCTATAAGTTCTACATAACAATAAGGGATGATATATTTTTTTTCTCCTGTTATAAAAGTAATATCCAAGTTTGTTTCGCTTTTAATGTCAAACAAATATCTTTCAATTAGGATTGTGTCAGTGCTATCGATGGCACATTGGTGGATGCATGGGTCCCTGCTTCAAGACAAAATACTTTCCGCGGTCGCAAATCTACGGTATCGCAAAATATACTCGTAGCTTGCGACTTCGACATGTTGTTCACATTTATTAATTCTGGATAGGAAGGTAGCGCTCACGACAACGCTATTTTAGTTGACTCTATTACAAGAGCTGATCTACAGTTCCCACACCCACCCAATGGTGAGTGTCCCGAAATAAGATACGGTACACTTTTCAGAATTATTTTTTTCTATATCTATTTGACAGAACAATGCATTCATTATTTATATGTAGGCAAGTATTATTTAATGGATGATGGTTTCATGAACATGCCTAGATTTCTTGCCCCATTTCGTTCCCAACGCTATCACTTGCAAGAGTTTCATGGCCATCATTATTCAGGACCTAAGGAATTGTTTAACCATCGACATTCGTCATTACACAATGTCATAGAAAGAACTTTTGGTGTTCTGAAGAAGCGATTCTCAATATTGCGGTCCATGCCAAATTACAAGTCTACAAGACAAGGCCCGCTTGTGATTGCATGTTGTGTACTGCACAATTGGATCCATTTGCATGCACATATGGACCCATTCTTCATAGAAGCTAATAATGAAATGGCCGCAGAAGCGGAAGCAGATGGGCTTGTTGGAGACCAAGCTGACTATGTTGACATGTCACAACATGGGTTAACGTACCAATTGTACTTTAAGGATGCAATTGCTACTGCTATGTGGCAAAATCATGCTGTCCATGGATAGATTTGTGATGTGAACAAGGCAAGTGAATATCGTAGTGACTAATGGTTTTAAATGTATAATTATTTTAGTAGTTTCAATCATTATGACACCTTTATTACATAACTTCGCCACTTTACGTAACTGTGAATTTAATGACTTCTTTTCTCTTTTTGTAGGATGTCTAACAATGAGGACAACGATTGGGCTAAATGGCAATGAAAGGAAAGGGAACACAAAGATCATCACATGGTCAATCAACAAAATGTTATTACGTTAGTGAAGACATTTAAATATGTTGTTCATGCAATGTATAATATGCAGGGTCAAACACTTTATTCAATTTGATGGTTGAATGATGCATGCAAAAATTGTAGTTTATGATATTCATTCAGTTTATGATGTTCATTAACTTTTTATTAAAAAAAAATTGTTGGCCATGAATAGATTTGTTATTAATTTTAATAATTTTATTAGACATTTGTATACGACATTTTTTTATTACTTTATTTTTTTCATTTTATTGAAATTTTGGCTTTGTTATTAATTTAAATGTCTTTTTATTAATTGTTTTTTTTGTTCATGTTATTAACATAATGGTTTTGTTAGTAATTTTTATACCAAACAAGTTTTTATTAATTTTTTTTCCTTTTTATTAAAGAAAATATATAATTACTGCTTTTTAACTTTTTTTTTATTTCATTTTAGCCGAATTTTGTTCTTAATTTGTTTTTTCATTTCATTAAAATAATGATTTTGTTATTAATTTAAATTTTTAAAAAATAATTTGTAGACAACATATTTTTATTAATTTACTTTTCTCATTTTCAAACAATTTGAAGGCTATGTTAATAATTTTAATTTCTTTTTATTAATTATTTTTTTGCTCATGTTAACATAATAGTTTTGTTATTTTCAGATATTATACCAAACAAGTTGTTTTTAATTCTTTTTTGGGGTGTCCTAAATAAGTCCACTTTTTGACTATTTGGACTAAAAAATTGAGGAAAAAAATATGGTTGTTTGGGATAAATTTTTGACTTTTTACGAAAAAATGTGTATTAAAAAATTGTATAAATTAGTGTATAGGAAAAGATTAGATGGAATAGGTGGTACGATGGGCTGAATGCAGGGACAGCGTTGGTAGAGTAGAGGCTGGGAGATGTTTCCCTGCTTTTCGGGCATTGAATTGGAGGTGATGTTTGGCCCGTGGGGACCCACTATGGGTTCCATTTTGCTAATCAAAACCGTTCAATGTGTAGAACTCGTCAAGTACTATCTTCTTGTAAAAAATCACGTTGATCGGATATCGATAGCTATCTGATCGGATTAGTTTGTTTTTAACCGTTAACTATAACACCATCCATTTTATAAATTTTAACTGATTTGATTGTTAGTTACCGATATCTGATCAACGTGATTTTTCACAGGCATACAATACTCGACGATTTCTACACATTAAACGGTTCAGATTATTAAAACGGGAGCCATGATGGGAGCCCACGGGCCGAACAACATTGAGTTATTAGTGCACCTAAATAGAAGCTCGTTTCAAAAAAGTGAGCTCCGCCTGCAATACATCAGAGTTGTTTGAGAATTTGTTTTGTGTAACATTATTTTTTTAATATTTTTTTTTGGTGAATAGTGATAACTTTTTAACTTTTTGAGTAATTTTTTTCAACTTTTTGGCTTTTTTTTTGAGATCCCAAACCAGGCCTAATTCTTTTTTCCTTTTCATTAAAGAAAATGTATAATTTTTAATTTTTAACTTTTTTTTTATTTCATGTTAGCCGAATTTTTTTTCTTAACTTGTTTTTTTCATTTTATTAAAATAATGGTTTTGTTATTAATTTAAATTTTTTATAATTAATTTGTAGACGACATATTTGTATTAATTTACTTTTCTCATTTTCAAACAATTTGAAGGCTTTGTTATTAATTTTAATTTCTTTTTATTAATTTTTTTTTTTTTTTGTTCATGTTAACATCATGGTTTTGTTATTTTTAGATATTATACCAAATAAGTTTTTATTAATTTTTATTTCCTTTTTATTAAAAAAAAAGTATAATTATTAATTTTTAACTTGTTTTATTTCATTTGAGTCGATTTTTTTTTTTGATTTTATTAAAATAATAGTTTTGTTATTAATTTAAATTTTTTTATTAATTCGTAGACTTTTTAATTTTAATTTTTATTTTTATTTTTTCATTTTATTGAAATGAAGGCTTTGTTACACATTTATTGATTTCTTTTTATTAATTTTTGTGCGAATCTTTTTTTTAATTTCATAATATAACTCACAGATTGTTATAACATTGTCACTAGTTAATTTTATAGTGCAGAAAAAAAAATTGACTATTCATTACGTGAATACAAAAGATTACAACAAAATAACAAAATAAAATAACCCCAATAAAATGAGAAAACAAAATAACCACAACAAAATAAGAAAACAAAATGTAACCACAGCATGTGTGAACCATTTAAACGCTCATCGAAATAAGTTAATCATCATTGTCAGGTGGTGGTGGTGGTGGAGGTGGAGGGAAGTAGTGATGGTACACCTGAGTGACTCGATGGTCAATCTGATCAATGTGGTTCCTTGTCACTTCATCACGTCTCCCTAAGTCTACACGAAACTCACCAAATTGTTGAATTAGTGAGTTCTGAGCGGCGGCAAATTCATCGAACCGAGTACCTAATGTATTGACCTGATTAGCCATTTGTTGTTCCCATTGTAGGCGCTGATTGTACCATTCTTGTTCCAACACTAAATAATCTGTCCAGTATTGGAGTTGTTCATTTGGTGGCATGACATTGTCATTGGGTTCTTCCTCATCAGGTATTGGTTCATTTTCAAAATTAATAGAGCCCAGTAAGTTTTCAGCACCACCAGCTCGAGTCAGTGTGTACTCATAAATTGGTGAAGTGATTCTCACATCTATTTCACCTTCAAGGTTGACATGATGTGCTTTGAAAATTTTGGTTAACAAAGCTCCAAAAGGTAGTGACCGGCCACTCAGAGTATCAAGTTTTGCAACTATCATTTCTCTCAGTAATATGAAGCAGAAATCTAATTTTGTCCAATTTCAAAACAATATAACAAATAAACATTAAAAATGGAACATCATCAAAATATCTTTTTTTGGGAGTGACATTTTCAACTATCCATCGATGAAGAATACGAAGATGGGGTTTTAAATGTCTGGCTTGTAAATTAGTGCTGGTGAATCGGCTCTCACAAAATGTGGTATAAACCTCAGTTAGATCACCAACAATGTTAGCTAACTGAGCCTCAGTTTGAAAATGGCATTGCAAATCTCCTGTTTCAACTCCAATAATTTGTGCGAAAGTGCGGGGGTTGAGTGTGATTACTTTCCCCTTTAGATAAGAGGTCAGACTGAACGGTTCCACTTGTTCCTCAGCAGATGTCAAGTGAAGGTAAAATAAATGTACAAGATGGGGATATACCTTATGTGGTAAATTAATTAGACGTAACCATCCCATTGTATCCAATCTGCCAGGCAACAGTGGATCATATTGAGAAGGTAGATTTACCTTTCTCCCCGTAACAATTGGTCGATTAGCGAAATTTGAATAAACTTGTTCATGATTATATGTGAGAAAATCAACAGTTGGATAGTCATGATGTTGTTGCTGTGGTTCACGTTGTACAGGGTTAGAGGTTTTGCCATGTTCGGGTCTCGCTCTTTTTGTTCTCGGCATGATGTCTGCAAAAGTTAAGAAAAATGTATAGTAAAATGTATGATGTTGGTGTGAAAAAAAGGAACAGATAGGCAAACTGAGCCTTTGCTAAAAGGCAACCAACAGATAGCGAAACTGAGTGAGGTAGGCGAACTGATGGTTGAACCAGATGACCGGCGGGATGATCGGCCGGTTGTCCCGTAAGGTGATTCTTCGCCTGCAGTTCGCCTTCTTGCAACTCAGCTCTGAAGCTATCAAGAATATGAACTGTGCTTCAAACTAACCTCTTTTGTCTTCCTTCACACGGATATGTACACTGAATGTAGTTAATATTGTAGTGTGATGGAGTTGCTGAAGGTGTTGGAATGAGATGGTGAAGATGGTGTGGTTAAACGAATGCAAACTCAGATGACTTATATAGAGGCTGAGGTTTAGAAGGTCCAGAAAGGTCTTTTGTTTTTTTTTTTTCTTATTTACTTTTCATTTCTTACTGATTTTTTTTCCTTACTTATTTTTAATTTCATCCGTATAGCGATTACTGATTATGTGCGCAGGTTTTTGGCTTCTTCTTTCTTTTCCTTTATCGCACAGTATTGAACAGACACCCAGGATAGGAGGGGTAGGTGTATTGTCTGAGTGAAATTATAGTATTATCCTTTTCATTTTGTTCTTACATAACAACCTGCCATTCAAATCAAGAGGGGCGAATTGGTTATTTTGTATACAAATATCACTCCCCGCCAATTATATGACTTTCACGGGTGGGTGACATTCAAAGTACAATAATGCACCAACAAAAAGAAACGATTTTTTTATTAAATTAATCAAATGTAATAAATGAAAAAATATTGATAATGTTTGGTAACGTTTATGTTTTGGTTTGTATTTAAAAATATTAAACACACTGATTTTTGTTAATTTTTATCAATATGTATTTCCAAAGTTGTTGACTTCAACAAAATTTTTGAAAAATATTAAAAACGTATTTCACAAAATGTTTGTACAGGCATAAAAAATTAATTCACTAAAAAATTAATTGACACAAAATAATTGACATAGAAGTTATTTAAAAAAAAAATTTATTCAAAAAAATTGCTTAAAAACAATTAATTGAAAAAAAATCATTTTTTTATTTGAGTATTTTAAAAATAGTTTGGTTATGACTGTTGGTCAAAAATACGAATATCGATATATGTGTTGTGTGTTTGATTCAAAATTAATAGGTTGAATTAAATTTTGAAAACTATTTTGAAAACTCATCACCAAACAAATTTTCTTATTTCACATGTCACATCAAACTTTCAAAACTCAATTCCACATATAATTCAAAATGCAATTCAACACTCTATTCAAAAACCATAACCAAACAAATTTTCTACACTTAAATCATAATTCCGCAACTCATAAACTCAAAATACAACTCATATTCTCAAATCATATTTACAAAACTCTACCAAACGCAACCATACATTTGCAAATGGAATTGCTGTTTAAGCCATGTACTGATCATTACCTAACAACCAATTTGGTCCAAAATTGTTGATAAACACATGCAGTTTTCTTGTACTTGTTTTAATTAGCCTCATGGTCTATCCTTGCAGCAACTGGCCTACATTTCCACAAATATTTATCAAGGGGGAGTTCATCAGAGGATCAGACATCATTCTTAACATGCACCAGGTATTATCACATCAAAATTGCTCTTCTTCTTAAGCCTGGGATCCATTGTTTTGATGGTTTGGTCTGTTGTGTAAACTGGTGAGCTGAAGGAAATGCTTAAAGATATTGCTGCCAACCAGGAGAGATCAGAGTAATTTATGATTGTCGACCATGTATAGTAAGAGTTTGGAGTTGTCTTTTGATGTTCTAATTTCTTTTGAGGTAATATAAGCATGTTAAATTTATGTCCTGTTAACAAACCATGTTTTAGCGGGAAGCTCGTGCACTGAGTAGTTCGTTTTAAGTATGTTAAACTACGAATATTTGTTGATTTAATCCAATAATGGTTCGTGCAAGTATGGATTGAAAAATTGTATATGTATAAGTATTACTCCATGAAAATATACACTCAAAATTATATATATTACTGCAGTCCACCTTTAAAGAAACAACTCAAGCTGGTTCAATATTTAGCACAATACACAGAGTACAACAAAGGAAATTATGTCTTTCTCCCTCTCTCTCTCTCCAAATCTAGTAATACATGAACACACTGCTGCTTCTTCAATTCAGAGGACTGCTAAAATTCTCAACTGGAAGAATCTATCTATCCACTTGTTGTCGCAATTTCAGGGGCACTGACATGCTCAACGATGACCACATGATGATAATGTCCCTTTCTGTGACCTCCACGTCCGCCATTGAAATGGTGCCTTTTGCCAGGACTGCCACCACCGTGACCATGATGTCTCCCACCATGACTGTGACATCCTCCATGGTGACAACCACTGTAACGCCCTCAAAAAAATACATAAAACCCATCACTTTAGACATACATTAATATAAAGGAAATCAACCATTTCTATTCATCAGAGTAGTTCTAACAGCAGTATTACATGTTAACAACAAAAGCAAATACCCTATGGGTTTACAGCTTTCCAAGTCAACACTTGGTTACACAAAAGAAGAGTACTAACTCTATACAAAATAAGCCCTTGCCTTGATGTACATGTAATACAAACGAAATAATCAAAAAGAGTCTTCAACTCCCATATCCATCCAAGCTATGTCCTTGGAGGTGGCATGCTACCTGTACCTGAAAATAATGTCCCATATAGAGTGAGCCAACGCCCAGTAGAGATATGCTAAACACAGTATGAGCAATAACTAAGACATTAGCAATTGATAAATGTTTAATTCCCATAAATCAATTCATACACCATTTTCATTACATGACAACTATGCCCATGTTTCCTTTCATTTTCCATTTCCTATCACATTATCAATTCATGACTATGGCTTAGAACCTGGCCCACAATTTAATAGTAATTCATACTAAACATTTCCCATTTCATAATAGATAAGCATACTAGCTATATCAACATTTCAACAGATAAGCATACGAGCTATATCATCACTTCAACATATAAGCATATGAGCTATATCAACACATTAGCTGACAAGCATAAGAGCTGTGTCAACGGAGTCCATCCCCTATCTTCTCTCATACAGTATCCGGTTTAGAGGTCCATCCCCTATCTTCCCCTAAACCGTGGAGTACATCCCCTATCTCCTCACACACGCACACCACGTATATACACATAGGTCATATACATAATTAACCAATACATAACGTTAATGTATTCTACCAACCGTCATACTCTATGACACGTCCAATTGATTAGTTTTAGTTTGCCTAATCATCATGCATTGTCTACAACAATCATAGCTACCCTCCACCGGTAGCCCAAGCAATTATTTCTAAACAGATAATAAAAGCTCCAACAGATAAAATATCAATGTTTTCAAAGTGAGCGATTAATAAATCCAACTCCACCATTTTACAATATAATGAGCCAATTTCATTATTTCCAACTCAATTCCAAATAACAACAATTTTCCCAAAATTAATTATACCAATTAATTTATACAACAAATTAGGGTTTTCTACCCCATTTCCCAATATTAACCCAATGGTCTCTATTTCTACATCCAACAACAATGTCATTATTTCGAAACCCAAAACACACATTTTAAAATCAAAATATCAAAACCCTCTTTCAACATTTTCAAACCCTAGATCCCAAAATCAAACCATTTAACAAAATGCTCAATAATCTAGGTCAACACCCATAAGAGTGAGTAGGAATCCCTACCTCAAAGTCGGAGCCCAAGGGAAGAAGATGAAGAAAACCAAAACGCTCCAAACTCCAAGATCCACGGATCAAAACGAAGCCCTCGACGATCAACCCAACTTTTACAAAGGCCGAAGGAAAGGAAAACACTCTAACTAGATCAAACCCTAGAGAGAAGGGAGTTTCTAGAGAGAGAGGCTCTCAAAAACGTTTTTGGGAAAGTAAGAGAGAGAGAGAGAGGAAGTGTAGAAAATGATTCAAAAATGCCCAGCTGCTCTCTGTTATACGACATTCCCGCTCGAGCGGAAAACACAACGCCCGAGCGTCAAGAACAAAAAGCTAGGTCCGCTCGAGCGCAATAAGGCCTGCTCGAGCACCAGACACAAGAATAAAGTACATCCACTCGAGCGCGAAAACCAGTTCGCTCGAGTGTAGATTTCCCCCTCCCAGAACTTACACAAAAAATGTACTACTCGCTTGAGCGCCAACAAGCCCGCTCGAGCGCGACCCGCTCGAGCGCAGGAAATCCGCTCGAGCGTATAAATCACACCTGCAGAAGTTTTGTAGAGCTCGAAAATACTGGGAGTGTGCAATCTCTGCTCGAGCGCTAGAAGACCCGCTCGAGCGGAACGACCAAAAATCTGACAACAAGAATTTAGACCAAGGCTCAACCCACCTGCTCGAAACATGCCCAACACATCCTAAAATCCAACCAAAAGGAATTAAGGATGACAACAAGGTAGACACAACTACCAACTCGACGGAACCAAAGTCCGGAATACGACAAATACAGAAAAGGAAAACCGAGATCGCTATAACCTCCCCCCCTTAAAGAATTTCATCCCCAAAATTAAATACAAGTTTTTGAAAAACAAGATTTTCTCAATTCCCAACATTATTACAATGTGAAATTTAACAACTCGACCCATTACCGGTCATTACATCTCTATTCAAGAGGCAATTCGCCACATACCTCAATATGTATTAACAACATGCCTTTCTCGAAATTTAACAATTTCTACATACATGTTCCACAATTCTATACCATATTCAACATTCATGATATATCTCCATTTCTACAATACATTCAACATATACAATGTTATAACAAACTTCCATTTCAAGGCAAGTTCTACAATACTTCCATAAACCAAAACACTCAGAATGTTTTACAACTTAAGACATATATAATGTTCTTAAAGTTCGATATTATTACAAAATTTCATTACATGATTATACATCAACAAACATGTCCGGATACTTTTCACAGACTTCCAATTCACGTTCCCAAGTGGCTTCCTCCACTCCGTGATGTCTCCACAAAACCTTCACCAAGGGAATGGTCTTGCCACGCAGGACTTGATCCCGCCTGCCTAAGACCCGAACTAGTCTCTCCTCATACGAGGCATCCTCATCTAGCTCTAAGTCGGTCCAATCTAACACATGGGACAGATCCGGCTCATATTTCCGAAGCATATTAACATGAAAAACGTCATGCACCCCGGACAACTGCGGTGGCAAAGCCAAACGATAAGCAACTTCCCCAACCCTCTCAAGGATCTCAAAGGGACCAATAAACCGAGGGGATAACTTCCCACTCTTCCCAAACCTCATCAAACCTCGCATCGGTGATATTTTCAAGAAAACATGGTCACCCGCCTCAAATGCCAAAGGCCTCCTCCTACGGTCGACATAAATCTTTTGGCGACTCTGGGCTGTAACAAGCCTCCTACAGATAAGCTTAACTTTCTCCGTCGTCTCTCTAACCAACTCCGGGCCCAACAAAGGTGCATCACCTACCTCAGCCCAACAAACTGGAGACCTACACGGTCGGCCGTATAAGGCCTCAAACGGTGCCATACCGATACTCGACTGAAAGCTGTTATTGTAGGCAAACTACACCAATGGCAAGTGCCTCTCCCACGTCCCACTAAAGTCAAGGACATAACCTCGAAGCATATCCTCAAGGATCTGAATAGTACGCTCGGACTGTCCGTCAGTCTGAGGATGGTAAGCCGTACTAAAGGTCAACTTAGTGCCCAAGGCACTTTGCAAACCCTGCCACAACCTAGCAGTAAAACACGGATCTCTATCTAAGACGATCGTCACTGGTACCCCATGCAACCTCACTATGTCCCGAATATACAAGTTGGCAAGATGATCTACCGAATCTCTCATGCGCATAGGGATAAAGTGTGTCGACTTAGTCAACCGGTCTACAACCACCCAGATAGCATCACTGCCCCGCTGAGTCCTCGGAAGACCTACAACGAAGTCCATAGTGACATGCTCCCACTTCCACTCGGCAATAGGCAAGGGTTGTAACAAACCCGCTGGCCTCTGATGCTCGGCCTTCACTTGCTGACAAGTAAGGCACTTAGACATGAAAACCGCCATATATCTCTTCATTCCCCGCCACCAGAATTGGCGACCCAAATCGCGATACATCTTGGTGCCCCCCGGATGCACTGCAAGACGCGAGTGGTGAAACTCTCGGAGTACTTCCTCCCAGCAAGACTCCGGCACAAGCAGACGGTCTCGGTATCTCACACTCTGGTCGGGATACTCAGCCAAACCCTTCTCAACTTTCCCACTGGAGATCTTCTCTCGGAGAGAATCTACCTCAAGGTCACCTCTCTGTGCCCCTAACACTCGAGTCACAAGTGTAGGCTGCGCAACAACAGAAAACAAGGCCGCAGCGTCAACGGATTAGCCCAGAAGCAAATCAAACTCGCCAAGTGCACCCAACATCTCCCATTCCCAGATGGCTATACAAGCTACATCACTAATGGATTTCCTACTAAGGGCATCGGCCACAACATTGGCCTTTCCCGGGTGATAGTGCAACTCAAAATCATAGTCCTCAGTGAACACCAGCCACCTTCTCTGCCTCAAATTTAAGTCTCTCTGTGTAAACAGATACTTCAAACTCTTATGGTCCGAGAATACCTCGAACTTCTCACCATAAAGGTAGTGCCTCCAAATCTTCAAGGCAAAGATCACTGCCGCTAACTCTAGGTCATGTGTAGGGTAATTCTTCTCGTGTATTTTCAACTGACATGAGCCATAAGCTACCCCTTTCCCCTCTTGCATCAACACGCAACCTAAGCCCTCTCGTGAGGCATCACAGTAAACCGCATAACCCAAACCTCTCTCCGGAATAATCAAAATCGGAGCGGTGGTCAATCTAACTTTCAACTCCTGGAATGACTTTTCACAAGTCTCACTCCACGCAAACTTGACCCCTTTCCTCGTCAATCTAGTCAATGGCGAAGCTAGCCTGGAGAAATCCTTCACAAACCGGCGATAATACCCGACTAATCCCAGAAAACTGCGGATCTCAAAAACACTCTTAGGCTGTGCCCAATCTATGCACTGCCTCAGTCTTGGATGTATCAACTGACACCCCTTCCCCGGATACCACATGGCCTAAGAAGTTGACCTCTCCTAGCCAGAACTCACACTTCCCAAATTTGGTATACAGCCTATGGGTTCTAAGCAATTCAAGCACCACTCTCAGGTGTACCTCGTGCTCCTCCTCAGAAGGCGAATAGATAAGAATGTCGTCCACGAAGACGACCACAAATCGATCTAAGAATTCTCAGAAAATCCGGTTCATCAAGTCCATAAAGACTACCCGTGAATTGGTGAGCCCAAACGGCATCACCAAAAGCTCATAGTGGCCATACCGCGTACGGAATGCCATCTTCGGAATATCCTCCTCCCTGACCCTCAACTGGTGGTAACCCGATCTCAAATCTATCTTAGAGAAACAACTGGAACCCTTCAACTGGTCAAACAGATCATCTATACGGGGCATAGGGTACTTATTCTTGACCATCGCCCGATTCAACTTCCGGTAGTCAATACACAATCTCAGGGCACCATCTTTCTTTTTAGCAAAGAGGGCCGATGCTCCCCAAGGCGAAACACTAAGGCGGACAAATCCCTTATCTAGCAATTCCTGGAGCTAAATCTTCAACTCACTCAACTCGGCTGGGGCAAAACGATAAGGTGTCATAGAAATCGGCGCCGTGCCGGGCACTAAATCGATAGAGAACTCTAACTCTTGGTGAGGTGGCAAACTAACGAGATCCTCGGGAAAAACATCCGGATACTCACAAGCCACCCTCGGCAATACAATATGGGTCTCATCACACTCACCACTCATAAAGCTAGCAAGTAGACCACTAAGCTCACTCCGCCCTCATGGATCTTATCCTGGTGGTAACACACTACCAACTCGATCTCCCAAGAAATGGAAACACTCCCCGCTCAAGGTACATACTGTCACCCTCTGGCGGTAGCAATCGATAACTGGCCGGTATGACGATAGCCGGTCCATACCCAAAATAACATCAAAGCCTTTCATGGGCATAACAACAAAGGGAAAAGGAAGCCTACGGTCGGTGACCTCTATATCACAACCTCTACATCCGTGTTTCAAAATCAATTCGCCCCCAACAGGCGATACAACACATATAGGAGATGCTAATAATGCCAACTCCAACTCCAACACAGATGCAAATGCAGCAGACACAAAAAATGGGACGCACCCGTATCGATCAATACACTAGAAACCGAGTTGCAAAACAGAAAGATACCTCTCACCACTGATGGAGCCGGTACTAGGTCCTGCGCGATAACAGCATACACGCGCCCTGTAGGCCCCTGATCCACCAGCTCACCTCTAGGAGCAAAAGACTAGTGCATAGACTGGGATGACGATGCTCCCGGATTGGCCCTCGAGGCCTGCACAGACTGAGCTGGCTGATAACTCTGCGTCTGCCTAGAACTAGACGCTCCCGAAGTGGCACTCAACTGTGGGAAAAACCTCTTCAGGTGCCCAGGCTGACCACACTGATAGCAAGACAAAGGCTGGCCCCTGCCCTGACTCTGGCCTTGAGGTCTAGCTGAAGAAGAAGCAGCTCGCTGACCCCCTCCCTTCTGCGGGCAAACCGAAGACTTGTGGCCCAGCTGGCCACATGTGAAGCAAGTCAAGCCTCCCTGACTACCTCTCCCGGAGCCTGTACTTGGCACTGGGAAGGTCAATCTAGCCAAACCACTCTAAGACTACTGAGGGTTAAAACCCCTCTGTCTCCTGCCATCTCCCTGGCCATCTTGGCTTCTCTTGGAGCCTTTATGCTTCTCATCATCCTCCTCCTGCATCATAAGCTCCATATGAGCTGCAGCATCTACCAGGCGTCTATACTCTCGGATAAAAGACCCTCCAACCCTCAACTTGAGTCCACGCCTCAACTTCCGCTCAAACTCGAAGCAACGGCGTTCCTCGGACACCATAAGTTCAGGTGCAAACCTGGACAAACTGGTAAATGTAGCCTCAAACTCGGCCACTGACAAGCCCTACTGTTTAAACTGGCAAAACTGCTCCCTCAGCTTCTCCCTAGCAGCTGAAGATAAGAACTTCTCCTGGAAGGCATCTACAAAAGCCCCCCCATGTACCACCAACACAGCCCTTCTCGTACTTCCACCATTGACCCGCATCTCCCTTCAATTGGAAGGATGCCAAGGTCACTTTTAAAGCCCCATCCTCGATGCCAAGCATCTCGAACGTCTTCTCCATCTGTTCCAACCACTCGTCAGCCTTAAGTGGCTCATTCGGATCTCTAACAAATTCGTCTGGGTTAGACCGAAAAATTTCCCTCTTCAAGAAAGAAGGCCCTGCCTCAGCAACCTGATTCTCAGCTCTGAAAATACCCAAAGCTCCTGCTATCTCTCGGGCCAAGGCACCCATAGCCTGCTGACCCGTTGGCTCGGCCACATTGGCTTGACCAACTCCCTCCTGCATTGCCGGAACGTCATCCGGTAAAGGCACTTTCTGCCTCCTAGGCCTACCACGCCTACCACCTCGTCCTCGTCCTGACATCCTATTAAAGGTAACGAAGACGTTAGCACATTCATAAATGTGCCGAAACTAAACACCCGCGTCCTAATGCATGGACAACTGTAATTCACTCCACGTAAGCACATAAACACATAAGCACTTATGAATTTCATTCCCGGATAATGATAGTCCCGAGGCGTTACTAGAGTTCCGGTTAGAAATAGCATTGATCAAGTACTTTTCCAACAAGACTCACAGAAACCCAAGGATCCAATCAATATCCTAGAAATCAAATCCCATACCCAAGTAGTCAAATAAGCATGTTATCACATAAGCATACAACATTACATCTAAGTCTCTAACAAGCGAGACAAACCCATTGTGATACTAATCACTTCCCACGTACCCAAAGTATTCGAACCCGGTACGCTCTGATACCAAGTTGTAGCGCCCTCAAAAAAATACATAAAACCCATCACTTTAGACATACAATAATATAAAGGAAATCAACCATTTCTATTCATCAGAGTAGTTCTTACAGCAGTATTACATGTTAACAACAAAAGCAAATGCCCTATGGGCTTACAGCTTTCCAAGTCAACACTTGGTTACACAAAAGAAGAGTACTAACTCTATACAAAATAAGCCCTTGCCTTGATGTACATGTAATACAAACGAAATAATCAAAAAGAGTCTTCAACTCCCATATCCATCCAAGCTATGTCCTTGGAGGTGGCATGCTACCTGTACCTGAAAATAATGTCCCATATAGGGTGAGCCAACGCCCAGTAGAGATATGCTAAACACAGTATGAGCAATAACTAAGACATTAGCAATTGATAAATGTTTAATTCCCATAAATCAATTCATACACCATTTTCATTACATGACAACTGTGCCCATGTTTCCTTTCATTTTCCATTTCCTATCACATTCTCAATTCATGACTATGGCTTAGAACCTGGCCCACAATTTAATAGTAATTCATACTAAACATTTCCCATTTCATAATAGATAAGCATACTAGCTATATCAACATTTCAATAGATAAGCATACGAGCTATATCATCACTTCAACAGATAAGCATATGAGCTATATCAACACATTAGCTGACAAGCATAAGAGCTGTGTCAACGGAGTCCATCCCCTATCTTCTCCCATACAGTATCCGGTTTAGAGGTCCATCCCCTATCTTCCCCTAAACCGTGGAGTACATCCCCTATCTCCTCACACACGTACACCACGTATATACACATAGGTCATATACATAATTAACCAATACATAACGTTAATGTATTCTACCAACCGTCATACTCTATGACACGTCCAATTGATTAGTTTTAGTTTGCCTAATCATCATGCATTGTCTACAACAATCATAGCTACCCTCGACCGGTAGCCCAAGCAATTATTTTTAAACAGATAATAAAAGCTCCAACAGATAAAATATCAATGTTTTCAAAGTGAGCGATTAATAAATCCAACTCCACCATTTTACAATATAATGAGCCAATTTCATTATTTCCAACTCAATTCCAAATAACAACAATTTTTCCAAATTAATTATACCAATTAATTTATACAACAAATTAGGGTTTTCTACCCTATTTCCCAATATTAACCTAATGGTCTCTATTTCTACATCCAACAACAATGTCATTATTTCGAAACCCAAAATACACATTTTAAAATCAAAATATCAAAACCCTCTTTCAACATTTTCAAACCCTAGATCCCAAAATCAAACCATTTAACAAAATGCTCAATAATCTAGGTCAAAACCCATAAGAGTGAGTAGGAATCCCTACCTCAAATTCGGAGCCCAAGGGAAGAAGATGAAGAAAACCAAAATGCTCCAAACTCCAAGATCCACGGATCAAAACGAAGCCCTCGACGATCAACCCAACTTTTACAAAGGCCGAAGGAAAAGAAAACACTCTAACTAGATCAAACCGTAGAGAGAAGGGAGTTTCTAAAGAGAGAGGCTCTCAAAAACGTTTTTGGAAAAGTAAGGGAGAGGGAGAAAGTGTAGAAAATGATTCAAAAATGCCCAGCTACTCTCTGTTATACGACATTCCCGCTCGAGCGGAAAACACAACGCTCGAGCGTCAAGAACAAAAAGCTAGGTCCGCTCGAGCGCTAGATACCAGAATAAAGTACATCCTCTCGAGCGTGAAAACCAGTCCGCTCGAGCGTAGATTTCCCCCTCCCAGAACTTACACCAAAAATGTACTACCCGCTCGAGTGCCAACAAGCCCGCGCAAGCGCGACCCGCTCGAGCGCAGGAAATCCGCTCGAGCGTAGAAATCACACCTGTAGAAGTTTTGCAGAGCTCGAAAATATTGGGAGTGTGCAATCTCCTCTCAGCGCTAGACGACCCGCTTGAGCGGAACGACCAAAAATCTGACAACAAGAATTTAGACCAAGGCTTAACCCACTTGCTCGAAACATGCCTAACACATCCTAAAATCCAACCAAAAGGAATTAAAGGATGACAACAAGGTAGACACAACTACCAACTCCACGGAACCAAAGTCCAGAATACGACAAATACGGAAAGGGAAAACCGGGATCGCTATAACCACCATGTCCACCATGTCCGTGATGTTCACCATAAACATGATGAATATGATGTCCCCAGCCATGACCGTGGTGTTGATAAATAAGATGTCCCCAGCTGTGACCATGATGTCCTCCACCATGACAAGCTGCACCGCTGTTGTGTTAGTTATGTCCACCGGGGCTGTGGTGCCCTAAGTTGTGAACACCGTGACCAAATGGATGATGATGTTCGCCACACCCAGACATCATTGTTGTTCAAGTGTTTGTCTAAATCTCTGAAGGTTGCTTGGTGAATGAATATTCTGTGAGGAGTGACAATGCATGGAGCTTAAATATTTACAGGCAAAATGGGATGAATGGTCGGTTATGCTTTTACTTGGAGACTATTTTGTTTTTTCTTGGGGAAGAAGATAATGGAGGAAAGAGACTTGCCGATATGAACATGGGACTTTATTCACGTGTGTGTTGTCTTATTCATGTTCTCCAAGAAATAATTATCAGATTGAATGGTGGTTGGGACTCTCTCTCCTAACAGTTTTTTTCATCAAATATGGATGATGAATAAATGATGGCCTAATTTTGTAGGAAGGATTCAGACTAGCTGTTTACGTGTGCTACATGCTAAGTCACGAATATTCTTATGGATTAAAGAGATATGGGCAAATGAAGGAAAACTTACAGAATATTCTTATCCTTTAAACAAATAAAGAAAATATCACGATCACACTTTTTTTTTTTTTTTTAGATAGTAGAAAAAACAAAACACAAAGAAAAGCAAACCAGCGAGCAACATCAATCAAGGCCAGCGAGACCTCCTCCATCCACACTCTCTGGTGGTTCAAATCCTGAGCCATCCTAGCAAGTCCATGCGCCAATGTATTACCTTGCCTCCTCACATGGATAGCTTGAAACTGCCGAAGTGATAGACTGGCATCCATCACTTGTGATAGAATATGGCCATACTTCGATAATAATGGACTATATTTAAGGAATCCCCCTCTAGAATAATATCACAAAAACCCAGATCCCTCGCCAAAGCAATTGCCTTGGCTGCTACAAATGCTTCGGCATAATTGACATCCACCCAGAACGGAAGTTGCTCTGACATCGAACCATCACTTCACCCATAGAATTTCAAAAAACCACACCAACCCCGACAGTATGCACTTCTTTGAATCTTGCCCCATCGAACATCTCTCTCCCGCTGCAATGTACCCTGAATTCTTTGATGCACTTGACCAAAATCACTTACCAAGCAACAAACAATCCCAAACTTGACTCATCCCCATGGGTCATTACCTGCCAAAACCACTCTTTGAATTCCTGATTATGAGCCGATTGAATCAGATTCCTCAAAGGACTTGGCTCCCACACCTGCATCGCCAAATCACAATAACAAAGCAATGCATCAACGATTCCCGATCTACACCACAGCCTAACCACGTCTAATCAATAGGAATTCTTCGACTTCGCAACAACGTTTTCACCGGCTGAATATCATTACACGCCTTCCATACAAACACCTTGATTTTATTCGAAACTTTAAGCTGCCATACCTTCTTCCACAACTTGTCCCAACGTGATCTACCAATAGATGACTCCGATGATTGCGACCACACCTAATTTATGTAAAGGAAAATGTGTGATAAGATGACCCCATTAAAATTGATGTTTTAGCGACAATTTTGATGATCACCCTAGGTGATATGTAGACCAGTTTGGGGACTTGAATTTGTAATAAAAAAAGTCATCATAAATTATCACACTTTCTTTATTTTTTATACATCTTCTAAAAAAATAAAAAAATCAACTAAAATAATCAATTCCCAAATAGAGTCGTAGAAAGACGACTCAACCACCTCAATCCACAGTAGTTTTTCGTGGAGCCTCCATTACACTGGATAATCAGATCGATCCCACACTTCTTCAGTTTTAAAGGCCGCGTCATAATGAAAGAAACCTCAAATTGCTCACCACCTTTAATTTGATACCCAAAATATTCTTCAATTTCTATATGGCTTATCCAAATATAATCTCCACAACTCCCAGGGATGCCGAAGAAGGTTGGGGTATAAGTCAAATCAATGCCATTAATTTTATCACTAATAATGGCGTATGGAAAATCATCTAATTCTATGGAGCATTCATCCCCAGTTGTACAATAAACAACTCCCAAACTAAACCTTGCAACGTGGTCTTTCTCTGGCACCACTGGCATTTCTAAGGATATTGAAGAAGACCCTGTTATTTCATTGCTGAAATAACCATCAAAGTCACTACTGGGATAGAATAGGTTGCTGTTGGAAAAGATACTACTGTTGCGGTGGTGGTCGACACGATGACACTGTCAAATGAATTTATAATTAGTAGAGTGCTATACAAACACAAAAAAATCACAATATGTTTGCGGATACAAAATCAACTACAAAACCAATTACATAAAATATAGGTAGAATAATTTGAATGAAATTGTCTTTTATGATAGGTCCCACTTTTTCCATGTAATACGTATGACGAAGATTGTTTTATGTGATTTGTTATATATTCCTGTAATCTTATTTGAAAAAACTAAACATCAAATTAATACAGTGGCAAGTATTGATTTTTATCATATAGAATCAAAAGACTAGTTAAAGTTAATTATATTAGTAAAAGAGAAATGTTATGTATCACACTTATATTTTTATCATCATTTTGTATTACTATCTATATGAATATTTATGATTGGCTCATCGTTTTTGAAATAATTATTAAGAAATTAATGAAAGTATGTAACATATTGCCGTGGAGAAATGCAATATATAATCATTATATATCATCATTTTGTGTCTCCATCTACATGGATAACATGTGATATATAACCCTCTAATATATTGTCTTGTATCTGGAAATAAAACAGTGAAAAAAACAACTGATATATAGCAATTCTATTTTTAAAATTGTTACTGCCACATTATTCAGGTCTAAAATTTTGAATAAAAAATCCTGTAAGATATTATTTTCCATTTCTAATATTTTGTATTGGAGAGAGCTCCTCTCCAATCCACAAAGTTGCCTACACGACGTTGTTTTGCGTCTGTGTGCTCACCACGGGTCCCATTTCAATGATCTAAATCATTCATTTTGCTGGGCACTTCATGTATTTCATCCATAAAAAAATTAAGTCGATCAAATAATCGTAACCTATTTAATTTATTGCATTGTCACCAAAAAAATGGATGGTTTATTTTTAAAAACACAATTATCATCTTTTTTTTAGTGACAAATGCAACAAATTGAATGGGTTATGATTATCGAATTGGCTTAATTTTTTATGTGGATGAAATACACAAAATGCTTGACAAAATGAACAGTTCAAATCATCAAAATGAGGCCCGTGCATGACCCTAAATTGCGTCCTCCAGTCCATATTAGGGACAGAGCGAATCCTCCTCCTTTGGTATTAGATATGTCACAACTATGATTGAGCACTTTGTAAAGAAAGCTATCTTCTTAGCAACTAAGAGTTATATCTTATACACTGAAGAAGGTAATATAATTAAGCACAAAGGTGTCTCCAGAGGTGATATCGAACAGTCTACCTCTGACTGTACCATGCCTTCTATTGAGGTGCCTGGACGTCGAAAGAGGAATGTCTCGACCGCTACCAGTCACCCGCCTCTGTCTATGTTGCTGGTCCTTCAAAGTAATGAGGTATCTTTAGGGGACCAGAGCCTAAATGACAGAGGGAATCCTCCTCCTTTGGTATTAGATATGTCACAACTAAAATAAATTTGGTTTCATACATTTCACTTAATTTTCAAAGTGATTTTTTTTTTTACTAAATTGTTGCACCCGAGAGAGCGGGAGAGAGAGAGAGAGAGAGAGAGAGAGAGAGAGAGAGAGAGAGAGAGAGACTTGAGGAAGATTTGGTATATTGTTGAGCCTTTTGTTGAGTCTATCCAAGGGAATGATTTGTGAACCTTGAAAACCATGAAGTTCTTCCATTTGATTTTTACGATTTGAGAGTTTTTGCTGAAATGGAGTGTTACCCAACCACATTTCTAGATTTGAGAGTTTATTCAAATGGAGTGTTAGCCAACCATAGTTCTAGAGTCTTCAATTTTGATAGATCAGATATTTTTTCAAGTGATGCACAATCAGTAGCATATACTTACAATAAATTAAGAGGAAGATTTGAGATAGATTGAAGACTTGTGCAATAACTCAGCCCAAGGACTTCTAGTTTGGATAGATGACTAAAGCCATATGGTAGGCTACGAAAATTGTTTCCCTCTAAATACAACACTCACAATGACGATAAACTCTCAAGAGTAACTGGAAAATCTTTTTCAGATAGATTGCGTTCGCTGAGATCTAGCTCTGTTAAGGAACATAATCCTGAAATAGAGGATGGTAAAAATCTTATGGAATCGGGATTTTTTTGCAATAAAACCTGAGATGAAATGAGAGAAAACCGTGATTTAGTTGTGAATTGCCAATTACATCCCTTCAGTGATAGGCTCCTGAGATTCTTCAGTAGTCCAATAGAGAAAGGTAATTGTTTAATGGCTGTTCCATTTGCAAGAAGCTCTGTTAAGCTTTCCATATGTCCCAAGTGCACTGGAAACTCCTCTAGTTTTGCACAACCAATGAGATTTAGATGTTTAATAGAATTTAACTTGCAGATACTGCTCGGAAGATACCTCTGGTTCAGGCAATCTGTCAAATTCAAGTAAACAAGTTTATCCAAAAGTCCAATTGATTCATGGAGCTCCATTAAACTTGTACAACTTTTAAGCAGGAATTCCTCGAGCATCGATAGTGCACAGAAGATGGGGCTTTTTGTTAGGCATTTGGAATTACTGAGATTTAGAATTTTCAAGCTCTTGAAGTGCTGTTAAAACCAATATATATATATATATAAGAAATTATATAATTTTTTTTTCTTTCTTCATGATTCACTACTCAATTGATCCAAATCCCAAACAAGAATGAATTTGCTAAGGATGTCGTTCCTTCCCATCTTTCCAAAGTGATTTAATTTTGCTAAACTGCAAGTCTAAAATAATGAGTTTCTCTGGATGAAAATTGTATGGTAAATACTCCAATGGGCAGTAATGCCAACAAAGCCACCTTAGTTCTTCAAATAGATGTTCAAAATTTCCATTGAGGTGCACATTATTTATTTGAAGCAGTCTTAACTTAGGCATCCCAACAAATGCTTTATTACTCCATTGTATCTTCTTTAACATGGGTAGGGTTAGGATCACACCTTTGATTGTTTCTGTTCCCTAATATTTAAAAACAAAATGAAAAATTAGAAGGAAGAATATTGGATATGTAAATAGCAGTATGTACACATACCATGAACGCGTGTGTGTGTGTGTGTGTGTGAGAGAGAGAGAGAGAGAGAGAGAGAGAGAGTAAATAACTGAATTATTGTTCCAAGTTGAAAACTTACTAACTCACCAAAAGGAATTAAGATTAGACTCTTACCTTGTTTTTTTCAAGTACATAGCAAACATCTTCATGAAACCATAACCTACTGCGCTTTCCAATCTCCTTGGGAAATTCTTCACGAATAATTTCCCTCCCCATATCCCGAAGTAGATCACGCATTCTCAGCTCATTTTCTTCATTAATTCTCAGTAAACATCTACTAATCAAAACACTAATTTCAATTTCGGCACAAAAAACACAGCCATTAAGTATAGTAATGGCATAGTCTTTGTCTGTTCCAATAAAAAAGCATGCAATATCAAGGAAGATACCCTTCATTTTGTCATCATCTAGTGAATCAAAACTTATCCTAAGTTTTTTTTTCTGAATTTCGTTATGAGGAATTTGTCGCAATTTATCAGGTGCACTTATCCATTCTACCATGTTTCATCTAGACAAATAAGAACCTAAAACTTCAAGAGCTAGTGGAAGTCCTCCAGCACAACATACTATATCATTAGCAATATCTTCATAATTTTCTAATGGATTGGTTTTTCTGAAAGCATGCCAACTGAAAAGCTGCAGAGACTCTGTGTGATTTAATTCCTCAGCCATATATCTTTCATGAACTTTCAATTCCTTCAACAAGTGCTGATCTCTAGTTGTATGATGATTCTACTTCGTGGACCAAACCAATCACGATTTCTTGCCAAGGAATTTAATTGACTTAATTGATCCAAATCATCAAGAACAATGAGAACCCTTTTAGAATGGAGCCTTTCTTTTATCAAGTTCATTCCTCTATCAACGCTGCCAATTTTTAGATTCTTTATCCCTAATAATTCAAAAAGAAGTTGTTCTTGCAATTGAACTAGGCCATTGAAGTGTCCTGCAAATTCACTAACATTTGCAAGAAAACAACTCCCTTCAAATTGGAGGAAAATATGGTTATACACAGCTTTTGCAAGGGTTGTTTTGCTTATTCCACCCAAGCCATATATTCCAATCATGCGAACATCATCTGATCCAATGCTTAACATCAAATTTATGTGTTCAACACGAGAATCTATTCCAACTAGGTGCACAACAACATTTAGGAATGCATATTTCAGTTTACATAAAACCTCTTTAACAATTTTTCGGATGGACTTTGCTTCATGCTTGTCAATTTCGATTCAAATAAAAAGTGAAGCAAGTATATATTTGTGTTATCAGAAAACGCTAATACTCTAATGAATTACGTATTGATAAGCACGTTCCAAAATATGGTACACTTCCGTTTCTAAAAAGTAAATTTACGCTGGATTTGGTTGGAGGATTTAGGAAGGGATTTGGAAATAGAAAGGGGAAACGTGTGTGAAATTAGATGAAATGTAAGTATATTTTATTCACATTTCACTTACCTTTTCTCTTTCCCTTGCCAAATCCTCCAACTAAACACAACGTTAGTGATCCAAAATGATTTTAAAAGTTTTTTCAAATATATTTCCTTAATGTTACCTTAGAAGGAAAAAAAAAATCAAATATAATGAACTAAAATCTAAGATTGGTTAAGTTTTGACAAGACAAAAACATCAAAAATAGGTCATAGTGCTCATAGAAATATTCTGTTACATGAAAAAAATAAATAAATAAAAATTAAATTTTATTGAATGCTTAATAGTTAAAAAAAATTATTCTAGAAGTACATTAAATTCTTAAGTGTAATGTATACAAGTCTACCCCTATCGTATCATATTTTAAAGCATGTAGTATACTACGTTCTCATTCCACGTACCAAAATGATCCACATTCTATGTAATATAGGTATATATTACGAAAATACAAAACCTTACAAACCCGATTCCCAATATGCAGTTAAGAAATGTAAAATGCAAAACATCTTAAAGTTACAAAGTGAACTAACTATACTTAATAGTTAATATAGCCGTTTGCATGCATTTAAAATTGAGAATAAAATTTTAATATTATTGACAAATGAATCGTAAGTTTGTTTTAATAAAAAAAATAGGCAAATATCATTTTTTTTATATTTTATTTCTTCAAATTGTAAAGACAATATTGTAGGATTTTCTAGATAAAGATGAAAATTGATAGCAGCAGAAGCAGCAAAATTAAAAGGATGTTGAACATTACCCATTAGCAACATTTTGCAAATCCCAGCCTGATAAATTGGCAACTTCAGAGAGGGCAGCTCTCCACCCATCCACCTTCTCCATCTCATCCACATTACGCTTTTCATGTCTTCCAAATGCTTCTCCAAAACACCCTGTTTGATGTCGTACGTCGGACGGATCAACATCATAGAACATTGGGACAAGTAATTGTCCAAGTGTTCTCTTGCATTCAATGATCTTCACGAGCTCATCAAGGCACCATCTCAAAGAAGCGTAGTTTCTGGAGGAAATAACAATGGAGGTCCTCGATTCTTCGATTGGTTTTAGCAACTCCGAAGAAATGACTTGTCCTCTTGGAAGTTCATCATCATCCCTGAAGGTGTGAATTCCAGATTGAACCAAAGCAGCGTAGAGATGATCGGTAAAGTTTCTGCGGGTATCTTCACCTCTGAAACTCAAGAACACGTCATAGCTCCAGCAATGTGGTGCTGAAGAAAATGAAGAAGCAGTCATGTTGGGGTCTTTTAGAAGCCATGGATTAACAACCTAAGAATTGAGATCAAATGAATTGTGGGGAGGAATATAAAAGTGAGAGAGTGATAAAGAAGCAGTTTTTTTAACGTTTTTTTTTTTTTTTTTTGACTCTTTACGTAAAATGTGGGTTAAACGTACAAAAAATGATGTTTGACTTCTTACCCAAAAAACGTACAAAAAATAATAATGAATCAGAAGGAGTTTTTGATTTTTTTGAACTATTTTGGAACTTGGCAACGTTTTTAGCGACCAAATATTTTAGTCGCTTAAACAAAAAAAAATTTATTGAAAACTTTGGGCGACTAAAAAAATTGGTCGCCAATACCTTTTCTTTTGGCGAATAATTGGTTAGTTGCCAATTTTGGACTTTTGGTGACTAAATATTTTTTAGTCGCCAATACCTACCCGACAATCTTCCCACAACCAAGCCGGCGAACAAACTATTTAGTCGGGAAAACTTTTCGGCGACTAAAATCTGACTTTTGGCGACCAAAAATTTAGTCGCCAAAAGTGCAATTTCTTATAGTGATTGATGGAGCGACTGCGACCTTCTCATTATAACATAATTTATTAACTCACTAACATCCTATCAATGCCAAAACAAAAAATCAAAGTGCTTAACTCTTTCAAATTAAAGGATTAATTTTTTTATTAAAAAAATATACATAATGGGTAGTGTACATATTGGGACACATTGTAAATATTCGTTATACCAATGTACTCTGCTAACCATTCTATCTATTGGCCAATTTTAGAGCTTGCTTCTTGGATGCTTGGAAATCCCAACTCAGCTGCCTGTTCCGTTTTCTCTCATATGTTTAGGATTGTTTCGACAAAACACAACAAAAGATTCAGGAGGAATTACAATTCCATCTACAAACTCAAGATAGTTTGAACCAAGTGTTTCAATATACCCTTGAAATTCATAAAGCTTTTCAATGCTCCCTTAACACTGATCAAAGAGGTCTGAAACTATTTACATTTATGGCGGGCTCTTTAGAGATGAGAAGAGCTCATGGGTCCTAGGCTACACAGGAAAACTAGATGCTGCAACCAGTATTGAAGCAGAGATTTGGGCCATTTACCGTGGCACAACCATCATTGATGGGAAAGGGTGGCAAGGGGTTGTGATAGAAACCGACTGCCTGGATGCGGTGCAATTAATCCATGATGGGATGGGACTCATCCAAACTGTCCATACAGAGCCTTAGTTGAAGACATCAAATTTCTGACTCAAAGAATAGGAAGCACAATCTAACACATCTTCCATGAGACAAACAAGTGTGTAGATGCATTGGCTCACATTGGTGCTGATCAGCAAGAAGACCTGGAAATTTATGAGGACCCTCCTGACTTGATTAGGCCCATACCCTCTGCTGACATGGTCGGACTTGTGTATGAGAGGAACTAGCCCTCTCCTTTGCTTTTTCATGTAATGACTCTCTGTATTAATTGAACTTCCTTTCTATGTCATTTGGGTTGATTTAAAATTTTCCAAAAAAATTTATTAAAAATGTATGATGGTTTTGAAACATAACAATATAGAAAAAAAAATATAATACAGTCGTATGTAGAGAAAACAATTAAAAATTAGTGAAAAGTTATTTTAATTGCAACAAAAATGTACTGAAGAAAATGAATACATAATGATGAAATATGTTCTCAGTAAATGACTACACTCCCTTCTCTCATTTCTCACACTTACCCGGGTCACTTTTTACAAATATCATTCATTAAGTTTAGGAAAATACTATGCATCTTATAATTAAAAAAAAAATAGTATAATTTTATACTTTTTGAGTCATAACTAAAAAAAAAAAAAAAACCAAACACAACATGAGACGTAACTTAAAATCTTATGAGTCAAAACTAAAATAATATCATAACTAAAGAAAAAAAAATGATCATAATTAAAAAAAAAATGACATATTTAAAGATGCATATTGTACACGCCTTTCAAAGATGTGTATATTAGAATTTCCTTATAAACTATGAATTTTAGCCAGAAATTATCCTAGATTTTTAGATGAATGGTGTAGTTTTGTTGTTGGGGTTTTTTTCTTCTTTTTTTATTTTTTCTTTCCCCTGAATACTCTAAAAAATCAAACTATTTATGAGAATAATACACTTTTTAAACTATTTAGCAAATTAATTCACTTTTTGAAATTGCATTTTCAAAATGCTATTTCATGACAAAATCACATTTTCAAAATGCACTTTTATGGTGATATGGCCACTTAAGGGTGCTGAAGCAAGCATATTGAAATCACATTTTAAAAACATAAGTTTACTTTGAAGTTGCATTTTCAAAACATATTTTCAACCTTGCCATGAAATTATAATTTCAAAATGCGATTTCAACATAGCGTGCCTATTTTGAAAATGATATTTCAATATGAAATTCTATTTTGAATATGTGATTTCAACATAAGGTTGGTATTACATTTTAAAAAGGAGATTTCCGCTAAATCACATTTTAAGTGAATTTTCAAGAAATCATAATATCGGAAACACGATTTTTTGGAATCATAATTTGAAAATACAAAATAAAAATGATTGGTATAATATTAGAATATGTTTTTATTATTATTTTTTTTTCAAGAAATAAAAACTAATTTGACAAAAATAAAAATTAAAAAATAATTTTTCAATTTTTAAAAAATATTTGTGCTCTTAAAAAAAGATAAAATCATGTCAAAGTTTATTTTTCATTCTTTTACTAAATTAGTTTCAAGCTTTTTTTTTTTTATTTAAATTTTTAGAAATCAAATTCTCAAAATGAAATCAAACATAGTTAGTGTGCGTACCGGATTTCGCACTAGATGAAAGTGGATCGAGACTCCGCACTCGGTTAGACTATCCAAGGATTGAGGTCCCCGCAGGAAGAAGCACCATAAGAGCCACCCGGTCGGGGTTGGACGGATAACCCCTTCTGGTGTGGGAATCAGTGATTGGAGAAGAAGTGTAGAGAGTTGAGTTTGTAGTAAGTGGGGTTCAGCTTAGATCAGTTACCTTCAATGTGAAGTTTATGTAGTATCTATAGAGTTCCTTGCTTATTTCCCAAGATGGTTTCATGGAACTCTGTTGCTGCCAAGTTTCCTTTTAGCTTGGCCCTAGGTGGGGGACCATCTGGTAGTTGTCAATAGGTGGTTATACTCATTGTAGTCATGCTGATAACAAACCACATTCCTCTGGTTTAACTGTTTTCGTGATTCTAGGTGTAGGGGACCAGCTGAGGTGGCAACTTGCACATGCATATACTCATAGCTTCTACGTTTCTTTGAGAGGTTCCCTCAGCTTGGCACCGTTGTGCCCCGGCTTGGCCTTTTGCGAGGTTTCTGTTAGGGTGGGCTGGTCCATTCAGATATTTGTGTATGGATTCGGCCCACTTTAGTTCTGATGATGGGTTCGACCCATTAGTTCGGCCCATAGAATGGGTCCTGCAGCTCGGCCCTAGCCTAGTGTCGCAACTGGACTGGCCTTTCCACTGCGAGTTGGGCCCAAGTACTTGAGGACTTGGGTGGACCGTTGGTAATGAAGTTGGACTTAGTTGGGTTGCCCACATGCTCATTTGACCCATTTGGGTTTGGGCTTAGGGGATTGGACCGGCCCAAGGCTTTGGTCCGACCCATCTCTTATTCAGTCCCTTCATTTGCCCCTTAGCTCGCGCTAAGGTTCCCCTTAGGGGGAGCTATTGTTCTGCACTCCAAGCGTCGCGTCGCTTCTGTTTTGCTTCAGTTCGGCCTTGGTGACGGTCCAATCCTGACACACAACCCCTGCATGCGTCCCCTCGTTGTGACACGTGGCGGCGTGGGATAGGTGTGCAAAGATAGTGCGTCGATGCCATACCAATGGTCGCGCTTCGTGTACCTGCACGCCGGCTAGTGCAATAAATGCTCTGGGCTATCAATCTAAATCCCTTTATCTGCTTTTCATTCTTCTAGAAAGTTTAAAAAAAAAAAACCCTTTCCGTTCCTCTAAGCCAGTGTCACGACCCGAACCCGCCCCCATGGGTTAAGGACGTAACCGGCCAGTAATCATGAGATTACCTACGGCCTGAAACCAAACCAAACGTATTTTAACAGAGTTAATGGGGGTCAAACGGAAGCAATTTAAAACTTTGTCCATAGAGCCGTGCTTATATGCACTTTAAAACAAACCATGCACATATACGTTAATAACCCACAACGAAATACACTACCAGAAAATCCTTTACAGACAGGATCATCTAAACTGGGTCAACCCATATCACAACTACATACCGATATACATAAGATCCTTGCCAACAAAACAAAATGGAAATACATAACAGAATGGCAAGGTTAGGTCTCGTGCGTGAGACACAAGGCTGACTCTCCAGACTCATGTTGTTCCTGGCAGACTTCACTGGGGCTGGGTTTGGACTTCTCTTGGCTCACCTACAAACACATGAATGAGCGTGAGCGATAGCCCAGTAAATAATATCAAATACAGAATTTACATAACATTGTAGAACAACATATTCCAAACGGCCTTGGGCCCAGTTCATTTTTCTATTTAACAGATATATAACTAAATACAAATCAGGTGACTGTAATTCCAAACATTCTGGCCTTTGGCCCATTCAGATCTTCATTCTTGTCAAAGCGGCCTTCGATCAATTCGATTATGTCAAAAAGTCCTTTGGCCCAATCATTTATGTCAGAACGGCCTTTGGCCCAATTATGTACGTCAAAACGACCTTCGGCCCATTCGATTATGACAAACGGCTTTCAGCCCAATCACTTATATGTCAAAACGGCCTTCGGCCCATACATTCGTATCAAAACGGCCTTTGGCCCAATCATGTATGTCAAAACGGCCTTCAGCCCATACATTCGTATCAAAACGGCCTTTGGCCCAATCATGTATGTCAAAACGGCCTTCGGCCCATACATTCGTGTCAAAACGGCCCTTGGCCCATTTATTTATGTCAGGACGGCTTTTGGGCTACTCATTCCTTTCAAAATGGCCTTCGGCCCACTCATTCATGTCAAAACGACCTTGGGTCCATTTATGTTTATCAGAACGACCTTGGGTCCATTTATGTTTATCGAAACGACCTTGGGTCCATTTATGTTTATCAGAACGACCTTGGGTCCATTTATGTTTATCCAAACGACCTTGGGTCCATTTATGTTTATCAAAACGACCTTGGGTCCATTTATGTTTATCAAAACGACATTGGGTCCATTCATTTATTCATGTCAGACTTACGTCCACAATCCCAATTAGCAATTCACAAAGCTTATAAGGGAATAGACAATTGGACATTCACAAGCATTCAAATATCGATAGTACTCACAGTGATCGGCTTGTGGATTTGCTCTGGAGCTTGACCCTACACATTTCATGAACACAAAAGGGTCATTAACAATTCAATCCGTTCTTTAATTCACATATTCCTCTTTAGGCTTTATTATTATCTCATTAACTCATTTACAATGCTTAAGGTATGCCTAAGAGTGCTTGCAAGTGAAAGAGGACGGAAGAACACAGGATGCAAAAACAGAATTTCAGAAAACAGGGTCCCCGCTCTAGCGTGGACTTCCCCGCTCGAGCGGACCCTTAAGCCTGCAAAAGTACTAGCTACCTCAAATTCCCGCTCGAGCGTGAACTCGGCCGCTCGAGCGGAATTCCTGACTACATAGCTCCCCGCTCGAGCGTCAACTACCCCGCTCGAGCGGGCACCATGTCTGACAAAAATGCTGGGAGCTCGATTTTCCCGCTCGAGCGGCGCTTCTCCCGCTCGAGCGGACACCAAAAATCTGGAAATCCCAGGTTGAGTTCTTGAGCTCCAAATCGATTTTCAACCAACAAAACATGCATGTTATGGCCCAAATCTCAAATATACACATCTTAACATGATACCAACACAAGTTTACAATATTAGGAGGCTCAATTTCTTATATCATTTACATGCATGTCCCAAATTAATCCAAATTCATCACCAACATATCAAATTCCAACATGCAAAGCTTACTCTTTCATGATCTACTCTTGCATGTAAGAAATACACATTATTCACAACTTATTTGGTGAAGAAATGGTCATACACATGGATTTCATTCAAACTTCATTATAGATTACACAAATTAAGCTCAAACATGGAAATCTATAGCAATTCTTTGCATGCATGCTTCTATTAACTTGAAATCCAACATATACAACTCAATTCCGTTACATTCAACTAAATCATGCTCTTGACCATCTATTAAACTTGAATTCACAAGATGATGACTAAAAATGCATGAATCACTCACCAAGGAGCTTTAATCTTTCCAATTTAGCAATACTTGAGCTTAATCTCCGAAAGGTCCAAGTCTTGAACCACAAATGCACAATTCTCTCCTCTCTCTCTCTCTCTCTCTCTCTCTCTCTCTACAGCCGGCTCTCCTCTAGTTTGAGTCCCAAATCAGTCAAAATGAAACAATAGAGAGAATAGAGGGTGTAGTGCCCTTTACCAACAAAACCCATTATTGGCACTATAATAATAATAAGTAATGGGCACTAATTCACTAATTTAATCAGTTTAATCTGACCAGAATCAATTTTCAATTAAATTTCACCGTAGGCTCTAAAAATTATGCCAATCACAATGGCGCAATCAATTTTGGGTTCTGTGGCCGATAAGGCCCTCAATTTAATTTCCGAAGCGAAAAAATCAAACAGATATTCCTACGGTGAACAGATAGAATTTCAAAGTCACATATTATCCCACAATGGTACACAAAATCATGCTAAACACATAATCCTATTCAGATTAGGGACCAATTAGCTAATTACGGAACAGGGGTATCACAGTCTTCCCCCCTTTAGGAAGTTTGGTCCTCCAAACTTAATTTACCTTTAGTCAAACACAATTCGGAACACTTTCTTATTCAACGGTTCCATTCCCTTATTACCACTCAATCTCAAAATCAGGCAACACTCTGTTCTTAATCAGTCAAAGACTCCACTTTTCCTCCATACAAGGCTTGTATGGTATTACACCAAACTAGAGCGTAAGCTATTGTCGTAAACAAAGTTTGCCAATGATGGATAGATTTCCCCAACTGCCTCGGAAATCTAAAACATACATTTGGAGCATTCCCTCCAGAATCTAAAAGGTTCCTTCTGACTGTACATCAATTTACGGATGGAACGTAGCGCCGAATCACAATTCAGTTTCCATTGCCTCTTGAAGGCTTGTCAGGATTCAAACACATTTCGGGATTTCTGTCTAAGCAACAGACACTGGGACCCCATACAAACAAGCAACCTTATCAATGTAAACAGTGGCCAGTCTACAAGCATCATATGAAAATGTCACAGGGAGGAAACGAGCAATTTAAGTAATTCCTCATACAACAACCCAAATGGGATTTACACCTTGAGTGCTCAAGGTAGCCCTGCAATGAAATTCGTAGTCACATACATCCCTACTTCCATTCCAAAATAGGGAGAGATTGAACCAGTTCCGCCACTAACTGATATTCGACTTCGACCTGTTGGCGCCGAAAATATTCAGACACAATTTCACCAATTGTCCTCTCCAAGGTAGGTTACCAACATATTCATTTTAGATGCCAGCTAGCTTTATCATAGAAGTTCGGTCTATTCCCTTGTCACAGAAGTTCAATTCATTCTTCAATAATTCCACAATACACAATCCGATTTGGTATTTAGTTCAGTGACTTGTCATAGCTATTCAAGGCCAACCAAAAGTCCACAGGAATTTAAAGTGGATCCAGACAGTGATCCCCGAGTCAACAAAGATAGTATCGAAGCAATTACCCATACAATACACATAGGCCAATGTCCCCATAATACTGATTGTAAAGTACAACAACATCGAAGCAGGAAATTTCCGATATAATACACGTGTTCTCAATTCATTCAACAGTTTACAGTTCACAATTCAGTTCAATATTCAATTTCGTGTTCTATCTAGTCTTTCCACATTATCTGATAGTCATCAAAAGTGTAAGGCAATTCATATATAAACCTCCATAATGGCAAAGGTAGTATCAAAGGAGTCAATCACATGTTAAGCACAATTTACACATCCTCAGGGCCCCAATTACAGAATATGACGACACTGAGCAGTTATTCACAAAGCGTACTGAATTCACGCACTTACGAGCAATCAGGGTTTTTCAAAGTTTCTTGGATGTTTAAACATCTACATGTTACCAAAGGATGACATTCCGATCAAAACAAAAGAATAATCATCTCGGAATCGAAGCACACCCGTTCACGACCGTCGGTGGCCGACTCGAGATCGATTAGCCAACCCCACCCGTACAAGACCGTCGGTGGCAAAAAGATGTCCCAACAAAGGTGCTACATAGGCTTAACGTCCCCTAGCACGAAAGGACGCCCTAAGAATGTCATCGAAACAAACATAATATCACTCACTACAACCTGATTTCCCCAAAATCTGACAACATTGAAGCAACTACTCTCCCTTACAAAACATATTCTGATCAATCAAAGACAATTGTTCAGTACTGCTCATAATCAAATCAATCTACCATCATCAGCCCCCATAGCGTCAAACCAACAAGGATAGGATAATACACAAGCATCGTTCCTTAAGAGACCCAATCACGGGATTTATACAATTCGGCTCATTTTCAACACATATGTCCTCGATAGTTTGGGGTTGGTTCTCAACGGTGTTCATGGTTAGAGCAATCTGTCATAGTCCACATAAGGTGTTTCAAATAGGTTAACTACTCTAACAGATTCAAGTTTTGGGTCTATCAGTTTTTCTGCCAAGAATAATCTGGCTATTTATTTACAGGCAATCCTCAATCCCTTTTTACAAAATTAAATCAGACAGGGGGCCTTATCAAACCAATCCTGACACAGGTCTTGCCAAATTAAATCAAACAAAGATTCCATCAAATCATATCAAATGAGGTTTCCATCGAAACAATATCAGGCAAAGGTTTTATCGGATCGGATCAGATAAAAATTTTCTCAAATAAGACACATTCGATTCTATAAGGCGTACTTCGTTTGTTTAGGTACATGGTTGATAGTTTTTCAACTGCCCTAAGTTCATCAGTTCTCAAAGTCATATCAGAATCGTTCATCACAATAGTTCATATCAAAGTGTTTCAAATCAGGTACAATATGGTATTGTCTACATAAATTTGGGGGTAGTTGCATATGCACGCAGTCATTCGTATCAGGAGGTACGCATCATAATCAGTATAACAGTTCCCAAATAAGTCTTATATGCAAGAACATGGTGCACAGTAACACATTAAACAAAGTTCCTCAGGTACACATAGTATAGGATTGTTACGCAAAAGTTCCAAATTAGTCACATAATCTAGTCAACTTTCTACCAAATCAAAACACATGGCCTCAGAGTCATAGAATTCATCATTTGGGGTGCTCAAATCGGTCACACAATCACAGAGTCATAATTCCAATGGTTTAGTCATTGAAGACGATAACATAATAAATCACCCTGAGCATAGGTATAGATATACATGTGCATGTGCAGAGTCAATCAATATCCCAAAACGTATTTCACAAGTTTCCCAAACGGGGCATATACCTCCAATGGATACAGTCTCGATCATGTGGGTCTAACCAATCTAGATACACGTGCAGCAGATACGGAAAATATGCCGATTCGGATCAAATAATATCCCAAGCGAAGATGTACAAATGTACTAATTCAGAATCAACCAACACATAGGCATTCATTTATAAACCGTATAGATACCTGGGATAACGGTTGCAGTATTCTGAGGGCTTTCTGGGATGAGTGCAATTACTCCATCCTGAGTAGCAATTCCTACCACTGGTACGGACTCAGCCAAGGCAGAGGATTCATTCACATTTCGTTCAATTCGGGGATAGTTCCTTACCATATGGTCCATTTTACTACACCTATAACAAACCCAAAAATCCGATAACAACTCCTTGGTGTTTCTTACACTTTTGGTGGCAAAGGTTCTTGCCGTAGCAACGACTGACATTGTTGTCTCAAGATCTTTGCCATTCCTTGTACTACTCCTTCCAGACTATCAAGTCGGGCTGTGGAAGAACCTCCCAACCCGTATGCCCTTAATTGCCCATGCTCTACACAAATTCTTATGAACTTTACCAAATATTGGGATGCCCAATACGAAATTAAACACAAATACACATGGGTACATAGGCACATTGTTACATTCTCATTTCACATACCATACGCAATTAATCACATACGTAACAGATAATTGCATACTAATCAAATATCCCATGCTGAACATTTACTAAGTAAGTATATACTCAAATCATGTTCATGTTCCACATAGACAGCCATTGGCAGAATCGGATGCACATAAATAACTTTTCGTGATTCATGTATTCATGTATGTGCATTATATCAAAACAAACTTATTGTACACGTTAGTGTAACAATTCATATCTCATATTTCAATCGTGCGTGGTACTTCCCTTAGCGTAACATAACATGTTGGTCAAGCATATCAAGTTCCACACTGGAACCTTCAGTTATCACATACATAGGCCACGGTATTATTTCCCCCGGGCTAGGGCCTCATGACCATTAGCCACAGTATTATGTCCCCTGGGCGAGGGCCTCTGCTAAGAATACCACAATTACGTTCAAAGAAAATTTGGGCAATCATTCATTCATGCAAAATAGCATTTCAAGAAACTCGTCATTTCGTATCGTCAGAAAATATTTAAAGTTCACCATCTGATTAACCTTGCATCATACTTTATACAGAAGATACACAAGTGTGTATATACTAGAAAGCATGCATATTCGAACAATTATAATGCCATAAATTCACAATTTATAGCACATAATCATTTGTAACAAAAGTTAAGCATATTATCGATGCTTCCAAATTCGTACTTATGAATGCATCCTAGATCTTTTCTAGACACTTATTGCTCTTTTGGACAAGTGTGTGAGTTATTAACTCGTGCTCTGATACCACTCTGTCACGACCCGAACCCGCCCCCATGGGTTAAGGACGTAACCAGCCAGTAATCATGAGATTACCTACGGCCTGAAACCAAACCAAACGTATTTTAACAGAGTTAATGGGAACCAAACGGAAGCAATTTAAAACTTTGTCCATAGAGCCGTGCTTATATGCACTTTAAAACAAACCATGCGCATATACATTAATAACCCACAACGAAATACACTACTAGAAAATCCTTTACAGATAGGATCATCTAAACTGGGTCAACCCATATCACAACTACATACCGATATACACAAGATCCTTGCCAACAAAACAAAATAGAAATACATAACAGAATGGCAAGGTTAGGTCTCGTGCGTGAGACACAAGGCTGACTCTCCAGACTCATGTTGTTCCTGGCAGACTTCACTGGGGCTGGGTTTGGACTTCTCTTGGCTCACCTACAAACACATGAATGAGCGTAAGCGACAGCCCAGTGAATAATATCAAATACAGAATTTACATAACATTGTAGAACAACATATTCCAAACGGCCTTGGGCCCAGTTTATTTTTATATTTAACAGATATATAACTAAATACAAATCAGGTGACTGTAATTCCAAACATTCTGGCCTTTGGCCCATTCAGATCTTCATTCTTGTCAAAGCGGCCTTCGATCCATTCGATTATGTCAAAACGGCCTTTGGCCCAATCATTTATGTCAGAACGGCCTTTGGCCCAATTATGTACGTCAAAACGGCCTTCGGCCCATTCGATTATGACAAACGGCTTTCAGCCCAATCACTTATATGTCAAAACGGCCTTCGGCCCATACATTCGTATCAAAACGGCCTTTGGCCCAATCATGTATGTCAAAACGGCCTTCAGCCCATACATTCGTATCAAAACGGCCTTTGGCCCAATCATGTATGTCAAAACGGCCTTCGGCCCATACATTCGTGTCAAAACGGCCCTTGGCCCATTTATTTATGTCAGGACGGCTTTTGGCCTACTCATTCCTTTCAAAACGGCCTTCGGCCCACTCATTCATGTCAAAACGACCTTGGGTCCATTTATGTTTATCAGAACGACCTTGGGTCCATTTATGTTTATCGAAACGACCTTGGGTCCATTTATGTTTATCAGAACGACCTTGGGTCCATTTATGTTTATCAAAACGACCTTGGGTCCATTTGTGTTTATCAAAACGACCTTGGGTCCATTTATGTTTATCAAAACGACCTTGGGTCCATTTATGTTTATCAAAACGACCTTGGGTCCATTCATTTATTCATGTCAGACTTACTTCCACAATCCCAATTAGCAATTCATAAAGCTTATAAAGGAATAGACAATTGGACATTCACAAGCATTCAAATATCGATATTACTCACAGTGATCGGCTTGTGGATTTGCTCTGGAGCTTGACCCTACACATTTCATGAACACAAAAGGGTCATTAACAGTTCAATCTGTTCTTTAATTCACATATTCCTCTTTAGACTTTATTATTATCTCATTAACTCATTTATAATGCTTAACGTATGCCTAAGAGTGCTTGCAAGTGAAAGAGGATGGAAAACAGAACACAGGATGCAAAAACAGAATTTCAGAAAACAAGGTCCCCGCTCGAGCGTGGACTTCCCCGCTCGAGCGGACCCTTAAGCCTGCAAAAGTACTGGCTACCTCAAATTCCCGCTCGAGCGTGAACTCGGCCGCTCGAGCGGAATTCCTAACTACATAGCTCCCCGCTCGAGCGTCAACTACCCCGCTCGAGCGGGCACCATGTCTGACAAAAATGCTGGGAGCTCGATTTTCCCGCTCGAGCGGCGCTTCTCCCGCTCGAGCGGACACCAAAAATCTGGAAATCCCAGGTTGAGTTCTTGAGCTCCAAATCGATTTTCAACCAACAAAACATGCATGTTATGGCCCAAATCTCAAATATACACATCTTAACATGATACCAACACAAGTTTACAATATTAGGAGGCTCAATTTCTTATATCATTTACATGCATGTCCCAAATTAATCCAAATTCATCACCAACATATCAAATTCCAACATGCAAAGCTTACTCTTTCATGATCTACTCTTGCATGTAAGAAATACACATTCACAACTTATTTGGTGAAGAAATGGTCATACACATGGATTTCATTCAAACTTCATTATAGATTACACAAATTAAGCTCAAACATGGAAATCTATAGCAATTCTTTGCATGCATGCTTCTATTAACTTGAAATCCAACATATACAACTCAATTCCATTACATTCAACTAAATCATGCTCTTGACCATCTATTAAACTTGAATTCACAAGATGATGACTAAAAATGCATGAATCACTCACCAAGGAGCTTTAATCTTTCCAATTTAGCAATACTTGAGCTTAATCTCCGAAAGGTCCAAGTCTTGAACCACAAATGCACAATTCTCTCCTCTCTCTCTCTCTCTCTCTCTCTCTACAGCCGGCTCTCCTCTAGTTTGAGTCCCAAATCAGTCAAAATGAAACAATAGAGAGAATAGAGGGTGTAGTGCCCTTTACCAACAAAACCCACTATTGGCACTATAATAATAATAAGTAATGGGCACTAATTCACTAATTTAATCAGTTTAATCTGACCAGAATCAATTTTCAATTAAATTTCACCGTAGGCTCTAAAAATTATGCCAATCACAATGGCGCAATCAATTTTGGGTTCTGTGGCCGATAAGGCCCTCAATTTAATTTCCGAAGCGAAAAAATCAAACAGATATTCCTACGGTGAACAGATAGAATTTCAAAGTCACATATTATCCCACAATGGTACACAAAATCATGCTAAACACATAATCCTATTCAGATTAGGGACCAATTAGCTAATTACGGAACAGGGGTATCACAGCCAGTCTCGTTGGTGGTCTGTCCATATGTTCCGCTGCCGCCCTTGCTTCAGCGCCGCCCGTTCGCTACCGCTGCTCTGATCTCTGTAAGTTCTCTTGTGATCCTTTTTCTCCTGTCTTTTTCTGTTTCAATCATCTCGTTTGGCCCTTGCACTGTTGTATTCCACATCTTAATATCTGAGTTCTACCCCTATACCACTAGGTTTGGTTTAATAGGAAAGTTTCTCTCATTAGTTGATACTCCTGAGGCCATGGCCATGTTTTGTCGTGACTATAATATCCCCGATGATGTAACCCTTTCGCTGGCCAAAGTCGAGGCCAAGCATATGGGCACTAGGAATACTGACGCCTTTCTGATTGCATCCATCATTGAGGGAGGGGTTCGTTTTCCTCTCGACCCTTTGGTGCGCCAATTTCTGTACCAGGTTCAACTCACCCCAATGCAAGTGTTTGTTAACATGTTTCATGTCGTCTGTGGTGTGTCCGCTCTCAATAAGCGGTTGGGTTTGAATCTCGATATTTAGGACATTTTAGGCTGCTACACTCCCTCGCACAACAAGGATCACAACACGTACTACCTACGTGTTCGTTCGATCGATTGTCATTTGGTGACTGGTTTACCTGATTCAGACAAACACAATGATGATTTTTTGCAAGTTGGTGGCAACTGGGAGTTCCCTGCTGGGATAAAATTCCAGTCCGAACAGATGCCCCTGAAGGATGGCTACCCAGGTTCGAATCCTTCCTCTAGTGTCTTTTGTATTTCTTGCCTCTGTTTTGGATGTTGCTTTAATGTGGTACTTCTTTTTTGCAGAGGCTTCCCATTTTCAGCGCAGGCCGAACTGGGAAAACGCTGAGGCCATCAAAGTGGTTCTGCGGTACAAGAAGAGGTCCGCACCAGAGTTGTTGGATTACCAAGCGACTTACTGCTCCGTCATTCCAAAGAAGGCGAGGCTTGTTGCATCCCTTCTAGATTCTGGCACTAAGACTGATACATTCCTCACCCCTCTGGTTACGAATCGCCGCCGAAGCCAGGTGCACTGCTTGAAAGGATGCCCTCTCCTGCCCCCAATTTCACAAGGGGTGGGTCTGTGTCGAAGAGAAGAGTGCTAGTGGATTTGGAGGCTAAGGCTTTTGGTGCCTTTGATTCTTGGGAGACCCCTTTGTTGAAGGCTGAGGCGAAGAGCCTCATGGATGTAAAATTGGAGGTGAGAGCTTCTGGAACTCACGTTACCACTGTCGAGCCCTCCACTTCGATTGCTGCGAGGGCAAAAAAGAGGAGGAAAGAGACTGGCAAGGCAGTGGTAGGGGAAGTTTCTGAAGATCCTATTGAGGACGAAGTATTTGAGAAATGGGAACCGTCGATGCTGCATCAAGGCAGGCCTATTTCTATCTTTGATTCGGTTGTTGCTTCCAAAGATTTTGTTGTTGACTTGACCAAGACTCTGTTGATGCCGGTGGACATGGCTGAGCATAATGGGCCCCGCGATATTCCTATTTTGAAGGGGACCCTTCAGATGATGACTGCTGTAAGTACATTCTTGTTTTGCTTGTTTTTGGTGTTATGCTACTGCTTTCTTTTCTTTTAATACTTTGTAATCCGTTGTAGTGTATTCAGAGGATGCATATGTCCATCACCCGCACGGAGGAACTGGAAAAGGCCGTGCTGGAGGCCGCTATGAACGCTAAGAGACTGACAGTGAGCCTGGAGGCCGAGAAAAAAGGACACAGAACTGCCGAAAGGGAGGCGTTCTATCTGAACAAGATTGTTGCTTCAGCTGAAAAGTCTAAGCAGGCTGCTATTGGGGCGCAGGCTCAACTTGAAGGAAAAGTGGCAGAGCTGGAGGCCGTTATCGTGGTGATGGCTTCTGAGGGCTCTGCATTGGAGGCCAAGTACTAGCAACAAGGTTGGGATGAGGCTGGGGCTGCCTACAAAGAGGAGATACTGGTGCTGCGAGATAAGCTCTTTCTGAAGGGTTGGTCGAGCGCTCTAGCCACTGCCCTAGTTACTGAAGGCTCTCCCTTGTTTCAGGATGTCCCAGTTCCCTCAAGATCCTTGGGTTCAAAGATTGTCTCTACCCCTGCGGTTCTTTCGGCTGAAGTTTCCCCATAAATTGATTCTGCAAACAAGACTCAGGAGAGTGATGCTACCATTCAAACGGTGAACGTTGAAGGGGGTAGAACCCAAGAGACTGAAGCCACGGGAGACGTGGTTAAGGAAGCTTCCACTTCTTAGGAAGTTAGAGCTGTCTCTACTTTTCCTCCCCGAAACGGCCTGGACAAGATCGTGGACGCTGCTTCTGAGGTTCCCTTTGTTGATGAAAGTTGAAGTTTTCTTTGGAAAGATTTGAAGTTTTTGCTTTTTTGGACTTTCTTTTGTTTTGATGTACTGTGGCTCGGTCCCCTTGGCGAGTTCTCTCTTTATACTTGCCAAGACAATTTTTCTTTTTCTTTTTTCTTTTCTTTGTTACTGGCTATGAGGCCATCTGTACCTTTGTTGGATGATGGAATTTTCCTTTTGAATTTGCAATCTGATGCTGTCTGGCTTCTATATCTGAATGTTTTTTGTACTATTTGCCCCCGACCGAGCACTATTGGGACCTCGGGGCTGAACAGATGCTCGGTCTGGTTTTGTACTATTTCGAATAGATACTCCGTCTAGTTCCGTACTGTTTACCCTCGGTCGAGCACTGTTGGGACCTCGGGGACGAACATATGCTCGGTCTGGTTAACGAATATGTTGCATGATTGTGCTTGATCTCGTAATGAAAGGAAGAGGGTCTTACTTAGGTCTAGGTTGGTTCTAAAAAAAACAATTGTTTGCCCCCACCTGGAGCTAAGTAAGATCAATGCTGAAGACTGTGCTCTCTAGGTAGAGCTACTCAAGTTTGTTGTAACTTTGATAGCATAAGTGCATTTGCATGGGATAAAGGTTCGAAGAGGTGTCTTACTCAGGTCTAGGTTGGTTTGAAAAAAAAAAACAATTGTTTGCTCCCAGCTGGAGTTGAGTAAGACTGGTGCCGGAAGTTTGCTCCCTATAGAATTTAGCCTAGTCTGTTCCAACTCTGTTTGTATGCAGCAGTACTGAAGTGTTGATGTGAGGATACTTAAGAGATTTTGCAGACTCAGAGATGTTTACTTAAGATATGTTAGTGTTGTTTCCACCAAGCAATTCCACTTGGCTAAAGTCCAATTTAGTTGCCAAACATAAGTCCACCAAGCAGTTCCACTTGGCATGTTTGAGTGCTAACCAAATTTTAATTCCGTTCAGTCGTTCTGAAACTAAGTCCATTTGGGTTAAGACCAAAGCTGAGTTTGTTTGATTCACATCAAAGCTATTTTTGTTTGGTTAGTATCAAAGCTAATTCCGTTTGATAAACATCAAAGCTATTTCTGTTTGGTTAATACCAAAGCTAATTCCGTTTGATAAACATCAAAGCTAATTCCATTTGGTGGACACCAAAGCTAAGTACAAAAAATTTGATAGTCTTGAGAGAAGTGGGGAGGCATTTGTATTGGCCAAAAGATAAAAGTCTTTACATCCTGATAGAGAAGTTGGGGTTTAATTCTATTGATAGTATTTCTTCAGATTTGCTACATTCCAGGGTCGAGATATGGCTCGGCCTTTAAGATCCTCTAGGTAGTAAGCTCCATTTCCAGCAACAACTGTGATTTTGTAGGGACCCTCCCAGTTAGGCTTAAGTTTCCCTTCTCCAGGCACCCTTTTGTGATCCATGACTTTCCTCAAAACCAGTTCTCCAGGTGTGAATTGTCTTGGTAAAACTTTTTGGTTGAAACTCTTGATGAGCTGCTGCTAATATGCTACAAGTCTGATCAATGCGGCTTCTCTTCGGCCTTCTTCCATATCCAGTGCTTGTACAATAGCTTCGTCATTACTAGTGCTTTCAAATAATTCAGACCGAAGGGTTGGGAGACCTACTTTGAGTGGGATGACAGCCTCCATTCCATAAGTCAATGAGTAGGGTGTTTCCCCTATTGAGTGCCGTGCTGTGGTTCAGTACGCCCATAGCACATGGGGTAACTCTTCAACCCATTTTGCTTTTACATATTCAAGCCATTTCTTTACTCCGTTGATGATGGTTTTATTTTACGCTTTTGCCTGCCCATTACTTTGTGGGTACCCTGGAGAAAAGTTCTGATATTCGATTCTGCGGTCGGCACAAAACTTTCTAAAGATCTTTTCATCGAACTGTGTTCCATTTTCCGCAATCAGTACCTGCGAGATGTTGAAATGCACCACTACATTCCTCATGACAAACCGCTTCATGTCAGCTTCTTTGATATTTGCTAGTGCCTCGACTTCAACCCACTTAGTGAAATAGTCGGTTATAGCAATGAAAAATCGTATGTTCCCAATGCCTCGTGCCAACGGTCCAACAATATCCAGACCCCATTGGGCAAAGGGCCACGGGCTGGTGAGTGGAGTGAGAGTTTTGGCTGGCTGATGAATTAGCGGAGCAAACCTCTGACATTTATCGCCCTTCTAAACGTACTGTTGTGCATCTTGTTGCATCCGTGGCCACCAGTACTCGTAAGTGAGGGCTCAGTGCGCCAGTGACCTTCCACCAACGTGGCATCCACAAATCCCATCGTGAATTTCGTAGAGAACATTTTCGACCAGATTTGGATGCACACATAAATAATAAGGACAGAGATAAGAGCGTCTATACAGCTTCCCAGATGGTGAGATCCAAAACCAACCTGACCTATGTCTGATTTTGTTGGCTTCCTTTTTATCTTCGGGGAGAGTGCCAGATTTTAGAAAAGCAAGTATCGGATCCATCCAGCTTGGCTCTAAGTTGCTGCAGAGGACTAGAGATGCAATGCTTGGTTCTGGCATGAACTCAACCCAAACGTTTCTAGCATCCTTGGTGTCTACTGACGAACCGAGGCAAGCCAGAGCATCAACATGGCTGTTTTTGTCCCGACTGATTCGTTCCACTCGTATGGATCGAAATTTTTTGAGTAGATCTTTGGCCTTACATGCGTACATAGCCATTCTTTCGTCTCGTGTTTCATAGACCCCAGAAAGCTGGTTTACCACCAGTTGTGAATCACTGAAAACAAGAAGTTGTTCTGCACTGAATTGTTCGGCACTGCGTAAGACAGCCAACAATGCTTTGTATTCCGCCTCATTGTTAGAAGCCTTCCAACCGAGCCTGAGAGCCTACTCCCAAATAAATCCCTCTGGTGAGATAAGTACTACTCCTGCCCCTGAGCCTCGGTTATTGGATAACCCATCGACATAAAGCTGCCAAATGTTTCCAATAAAGAGTTTTCATGCTTCCGAAGCGCAGTGCTTTCCCTGTTCGCTGGTGCGTGGCACCTGTACCGAACTGGGATTCCCTGGCTCGGTACTTTGGGTGGGAGCGAATTTTGCGATGAAATCTGCTAAGACCTGGGCCTTGATTGCTGTCCTGGATTGATACCGAATGTCAAACTCACCAAGTTCTACCGCCCACTTTGCTGTTCGGCCAGAGAAATCTACTCGGCTAAGTACAGATCTGAGGGGGAATTCAGTGAGAACATTGATGGTATGCCCTTAGAAGTAATGTTGCAGCTTTCTTGAGGCGATAAGCAACGCGTAAGCTAACTTTTCTAAGGGTAGGTACCGTGTCTCAGCATCTAGTAAAGTCTTGCTAACATAGTATACTAGCCTCTACTCCTTGTTAACTTCTCGAATCAATACCGCGCTTACGGCGTGATCTGAGACTGCTAGATATAGGTACAACTCCTCTCCTGGTTCTGGAGTGGACAGAAGATGTGGTGTATTGAGGTATCTTTTGAGACTTTGCAATGGTTCAGTACATTTAGGACTCCAATCAAACGCTGCCTTTTTTCTCAATAGCTGGAAAAAAGGCTTTATCCAATTTGAAGACTTGCTGATAAACCGATTTAGGGCGGCCGCCACTCCGGTCAACATCTGTAGCTCTTTAGCCTTCATTAGTACTTCAAGCTCTTGTATTGCTTTGATTTGATCCGAATTTGCCTCGATTCCTCTGTGAGTGACCATATACCCCAAGAACTTCTCTATTCATACCCCGAAAGAGCATTTCGAGGCATTAAGGCGAAGCTGGTGGCTCTTTAGGATACCAAAGACTTCTCTTAAGTCTGCAAGGTGATTTGTAGCGAGCTTTCTTTTTACTACCATATCATCTATATAAGCTTCCATGGTCTTTCCAAGTTGGTCCTTGAACATTCGAGTGATCATTCGCTGGTAGATTGCTCCGGTATTCTTAAGGCCGAACGACATTACTTTGTAGCAATAAGTTCCCTTTGGAGTGATAAATGATGTCTTCTCTTGATCCAGACCGAACAGTGGTATTTGGTGATAACCGTTATAAGCGTCTAGAAAGCTCATGCGCTCATTCCCTGTTGTTGAGTCTACCAGTTGATCGATATGAGGCAATGGAAAACTATCTTTGGGACAAGCCTTGTTTAGGCATGTGAAGTTAACGCAGACTCTCCATTTTCCGCTCTTCTTTTTTACTACAACTGTGTTGGACAGCCATTGTGGGTACTGAACTTCTTTGATCGCTCTCGATGCCAGGAGTTTTTCGACTTCAGCAATTACTACTTCAGTGTGCTCAACTGAGGACTTTCGACTTTCTGTACAACAGGCCGAGCAAAAGGGTTGATGTTGAGTTTGTGGCAAGCAAACTCTAGGTTTAACCCTGGAGTATCATATGCTGACCATGCGAATACCTTCATATTTTCCCTCAGCAGTTCAAGCAGCCGAAGTTTCTCATCAGCACCTAGCGATGTGCCGATAAAGAAGTACTTTTCTGGATCATCTTCTTTTACTAGGAATTTCTCTAAATCCTCTACCAACTTTTCCTCTAGGGTTCCCTCTACATTTTTCAAGACTGGCTGTTCGGCCACTTCCACCGTCTGTACCCGGTTGCAAAGTTGCTTGGCCTTTAATGCCACCATGAAGCAATGCTTGGACGCAACTTGATCCCCTGAGATCTGCTCTACTTCGTATTCCGTTGGGAAATGGATGAGCTGGTGGTAGGTTGAAGGGACCGTTTCCATTTGGTGAATCCATAGACGTCCAAGTATGGTGTTATAAGCGGAAGGTGTATTAATAAGTAGAAACTCTATCTGGAGGGTCTTCGTTCCTGCCACAACAACACTATCCTGCCAAGTGGCCATTCAAGCTGTGAGTTGAAGCCGACTAATGGAGCTGCCACTGGGGTGAGGTGCTACTCAGAGAAACCAAGCTTTCTGAACAAGTCATAATACAATATGTCTATTGTACTGCCTTGATCTACCAGGACTCATTTTACGTCAAACTATTTCTCAATTCCCACAGTTATAATCAGTGCATCAGTATGTGGGTGTTGTACGCCTTCTAAATCCTTTCTAGTAAACGAAACGGTGCACAAGGGGGATTTGGGTGCCGAGCGTACCTTTTTCGATGCGGGCTCTACTGACATGACTTGCTAAATTTGCATAGCCTTAGCAATCTCCTCTTTCAGTGCCTCTTCAGGTTCCTGGGTCGCTGTTCCATGGATCACATTTATTATCAGCCGAGGTGGGTGCTCAATGTTTGGTTCTGGTGGTGGGTTCCCCGGTTCGATCATTGCTTTATCCTGATCAATGTAATCCCGGAGGTACCCAGCTGCTACTAGGTCTTCCAAATGTTGCTTCAGTGCTCTGCAGTTTTGAGTCATATGCCCCCTGCCTTGGTGATAGGTGCATCTGAGCTTCTAATTACGCCGAGCCGGATCTCCCAACATTTTCGGTGGCCAAACAAAAAAGGGCTCTTTCTTGATCTTTTCCAAGATTCGATAGATTGGTTCCTTGAATACAGTCACGACTGCTTCGTGAGATTTGGACTTATCCACCTCATTCACCGTGAGCCCTCGGTGTTCTCCTCAGTCCATTCTCTCCTTGTGCCGAGCTGTTTGTTCTGCTGATGTTACCTCGATAGGGATCTAATCATCTTCGAGGTGAGTGTACTGCTCAATCCTGGCATGCAAATCTTTCAATGCTGTGGCTGGGCACTTGGTAAGTGATTGTCTCAACTTACTTTTCGGGTGCATACCATGCTTAAAAGACATAACGGCCATCTGCTCATTGCACACGTTTTTCTCCAAGTCATTGTACTCTTCCTAATACCTCCTAGCATAACTGCGCAGTGTTTCTTCCTGCTCCTTTCGGAGACCGAACAGTGTATCCAGCTCTTTCGGGATCTTAGTGCTGGAGACAAACTTGGCTAAGAACTCTTCGGAGACCTGCTTCCAGCCATAAATTGATCCAGCAGGGAGTCGATCGAACCATCGAAGCCTGATTTCTTCCAAGCTGGATGGGAAGACTTTGCACATCAGTGCCTCATCTCAGCTCCATAGAGATATCATCTGTCTATAATGGCTAATATGCGTCAGTAGGTTCGACTTCCCATCGTACGACGTGAACTTTGGCGGGGTGAATTTCTTTGGGGGTCTCATGGCCTCAATTTTAGGGGAGAATGGTGAGGAGACAAGCCTCTCTCTGGTGAATGGTACGATCCAGATGATCCCGACATTGTTTGTTCTATTTGTTTCCAATTAGCCAAGTACGAAAGTCTTGAGGAGGGTATTCAGTCTATTGGCTTACTATCTTCTGCCTCTTAGCCCTTCTCCGGCGTGACCTATGGGTGTGGTTGCTCGCCACTTCACTCTGTACCGAGATTGGCTAGCTTTGTTGCCCAGACTCATTTCTGGGGAACTTTTTCACTGGAGGCTCCCTGGATAAGCTCCTCCGTCATAAGCAAAAGGGCTCCACTTCAGTCTTCTTCTCCGTTGGATCACCCAGCACCCTTTTGAGTTGTGCTCTCAGCTCCTATATCTCCATCCCCATGGAGTCTATGATTCGATCTCGGTAATCCTTTTCTACAAGAAAGTGATGAGAAGAACCTCCAACGAAGGGCAATCTATGCTCAACAGATTCGGGGGTCCGGTTATTGTTTCCAGTTTGTTCTTCTAAGACTGTTTGGAGTGCTAAGCCTTTGTCCTTTGTCTTCTCTGTCTGCGGAGTATGTGTCGAAGGTGGGACGTTCTCAATCCCCATCGCCGGAACTGAGTGCAGAGCTCAGAGACAAAGTGATCCACGTTCACCGCACCAATTGTGCGTACCGGATTCCGCACTAGATGAAAGTGGATCGGGGCTCCGTACTCAGTTGGACTATCCAAGGATTGAGGTCCCTGCAGAAAGAAGCACCGTAAGAGCTGCCCGGTCGGGGTTAGCCGGATAACCCCTCCGGTGTGGGAATTAGTGATCGGAGAAGAAGTGTAGAGAGTTGAGTTTGTAGTAAGTGGGGTTCAGCTTAGATCAGTTACCTTCAATGTGAATTTTATGTAGTATATATAGAGTTCTTTGCTTGTTTCCCAAAATGGTTTCATGGAACTCTGGTGCTACCAAGTTTCCTTTTAGCTTGGCCCTAGGTGGGGGACCATCTGGTAATAGGTGGTTATACTCATTGTAGTCATGCTAATAACAAACCACATTCCTCTAGTTTAACTTTTTCCGTGATTCTAGGTGTAGGGGTCCAGCTGAGGAAGCAACTTGCACATGCATATACTCATAGCTTCCACATTTCTCTGAGAGGTTCCCTCAACTCGGCACCGTTGTGCCCCAGCTCGGGCCTTTGCAAGGTTTCTATTGGGATGGGTTGGTCCATTTAGATATTTGTGTATGGATTCGGCCCACTTTAGTTTTGATGATGGGTTTGACCGATCAGTTCGGCCCATAGAATGGGTCCTGCCACTCGGCCCTAGCCCAGTATCGCAACTGGACTGGCATTTCCACTGCGAGTTGGGCTCAAGTGCTTGAGGACTTGGGTGGACCGTTGGTAATGAAGTTGGATTTAGTTGGGTTGCCCATATGCTCATTTGACCCATTTGGATTTGGGCTTAGGGAATTGGACCGGCCCAAGTCTTAGGTCCGACCCATCTCTTATTCAGTCCCTTCAGTTAGTATATAGAGTTGGTATGAAATTCCATGTTGAAAAATATTTAAGATAATAAAAGTTTATTCAGTACATAAATGTGATTTCATTAAATAGTTAAGATAACAAACTTTTTTATTTTTTATTTTTATGTAATGAAATCGTATGATTTTGAATTTTATACAACTACAAGTTTGCTATATTAACTATTTTTCAACATAGAATTACATTTTGAAATTGCAATTTCATTATTTTGCATTTTCAAATTGTGATTCGGCAAAATCGTATTTCTTGGATATTTGAGATGATTTAAATAAGTATACTTTTTGATTTTTTACGAAAAAAAATTAAATATGGGTTAAGTTTGAAGTGATATGATAGATAGGTGATGTGACTCAAATAAGATGGTTGTGACCTATATATGATAATGTACTAAAATAGCATGTTCTATTTTAGTGCATGCCAAAAACATTTCTTGAAAATCGATTTAACTAAAATCTCATTTTCAAAATGTGATACCCAATCTTATTTTTTTTCATTTACAAAATGACATAACCCAATCTTAGGTTCAAAATGAGTATTGAAACATCATTTTTGCATTAATGTTGAAATTGTGATATGGTAGTGTTGAAATTACGTTTTGAAAATACAACTTTAAGGTAAACTTGCATTTTTAAAATGAGATTTCAATATAGTACGTTGGCAACTTCACGTGGGCATGTCATCATGAAAGTGTATTTTGAAGATACGATTTTGTCATAAAATTGCATTTTGAAAAAATAATTTCAAAAAGTAGGTTAGTTTGTTAAATAATTTGAAAAGTATGTTATTTCTATAAATAATTTATTTTTTTAGAATATTATGAAAAAAAAATTCTTTGTTGTTGTGGACCGTCTCATGAATATGATTTCAAATTTTGATAAATTCCCGAGTTATGTACTTATTTCATCCCAAAATAATAGTTCTTTTGGGGAAATTTAACTTTTTTTGATAATATAATTATTACACTTTAAAAAAAATTGATTTTTCAAAATTACCCTTTGATAGTACATTTTTTGGAGAATATCAATTGTCATAATTGTATTTTTTGTATTATTAATGAATTTAAAAGAAAGGCAAAATAGAAAATTTATATTATTTTAATTTTAATTTTTAAAAATGAATTAATATTTTAAAACAATAAAAAATAAAACAATGAACTAATATTTTAAAACGAAATGAGTAATAGTCAACCAAGTCAAACTCCACACCATCTTTCTCTTATGTTTCTCTCTCTCCGTGGTTGGATTTAAGCGATTTCAAAATAAAATTATAAATTAAAGGGTAAATTGATAGATTGATAAATAATTAAATTGTAGTTTGAATGATTTGAGATAGATTGGTGCCTTGAAAAATATTCAGTGTGTTTGGTTTGAGTTTTCTAGATAAAGTTTTTAAAAATTGAATTTTTTGGTTTTAGTGTTTTTTTTTTTTAGTGAATATTTTTTAAATTAAATTTTTTTTTTTACTTTTTGTTATCTCAAAAGTAAAAAATTTGTAAAAAAATATTTTAAAAAATTAATAAATAAATAAAAATACAAAACATGTACTGAATTCTTGTATTTTTTTATATTTTTTGTATTTTTGGTATTTAGTGAATTTTTAAAAGATTTTTTTTACAATTTTTTTACTTTTTAGGTGTATTTATGTTAGGTGTGTCTAAAAAATAAAAAACAAAAATTGCATAAAATATTTAAAAAATTCAATAAAAACAAAAAACCATGAAAAATAAGAATGTAGAATTTTCTGAAAAATGTTTTTGGAAAAATGGAACGAAGCAAGCTGTTACCCAATTATTAAGTATTTACATAATATTTTTCATATATATATAAACATATTAATTTATAATAAATTTCGCATCTTAAATCTCTTTCACACTGATTTTTACTTTGATATTTCATTAGAGGTCAAAATATATATATATGTATTATCTATAGCTGAGTGAAACGATTTCGAAAATTGAATATAAATTTTAAATTTTAATTCGCAATTAATGGATAGAATGGTGCAAATCAATACAATTTTAACAGATTCAATAATATTTTACACAACTCTCTCACATCTCCGGGATTGTTTCCATGAAAAACATTAAAAAAAATTAAAAAATTAAAAATTGTAATTATTAAAAAACAAATTAGGTAAATTACACTGTCACCCCCTGAAATTTCTATTTAATACATATCCCCCTCACATTTGAAAAATTACACTTATCCCGTAAGTTAAAATGACATATTTGTCCCTTAGCCTTTAAACAAATAATAAAATAATACAGATATTTTGTTCATGTTATTCAAAGAAAATAACAATCATTTTTTTGGTTTACGTCACACAAAAAATTAGTTTTTTTTTTCATGTTTTTTTTACTTAATTTTTTTAATATTTTAAGTACTTTTTAAATTTTTTTTTAGATACACCCAATCTAGATATACTTAAGAGGTATAATATTTTGTGATTTTTTTTAAATTCACCAAATAAAAAATAAAAGAAATATAAAATTTCAATATATTATCTTATTTTGTTGTATTCAATGAATTTAAAAAAAAAAAAAAATTTGTACAAATTTTATACTTTCAAATATATCTAGATTAAATTGATTTAATCTAGATATTGTTAATCATATGATTTGATTTTGATTATAGCGATCCCGGTTTTTCCTTTCTGTATTTGTTGTATTCCGGACTTAGATTCCGTGGAGTTGATGGTTGTATGTCTTGTTGTCATCCTTTAATTCCCTATGTTTGAGTTTTAGGATGTGTTGGGTGCGTTTCGAACAGGTTAGTTGAGCCTTTGTCCAATTCCTTGTTGCCCAGAATTTTGGTGATATGCTCGAGTGGGTCCCTTTGCGCTCGAGCGGAGTTTGATATTTTTGGTTTTACGCTCGAGCGGATATTCTTGCGCTCGAGCATATTTTGCACACTCTCAGCATTTCGTGCCTCTGCAAAACTTCTGCAGGTGGGTTTTTCACGCTCGAGCGGGTTTCCTTACGCTCAAGCGGGTCGCGCTCGAGCGGGCTTTTTGAGCTCAAGCAGAATGTTCAATTTCTGTGAAAATACTGGCAGACGAAAATCTACACTCGAGCGGATTGGTGTTCACGCTTGAGCGGATGTATTTTATTCTTGTGTCTTGGCGCTCGAGCGGGTCTTCTCACGCTCGAGCGGGTCCAGTTTTTGTGCCTGACGCTCGAGCGTCCTATTCTCCGCTTGAGCGGGAGAGTCGTATATTAGTTAGCAGCTCTGATATTTTGAATCACTTTTTACATCCTCACCCTCTCTCTTACTTTTCTAAAACTCCATTGGAGAGCCTCTCTCACTAAAAACCCACATTCTCTCTGGGGATTAATCTAGTTAGGGTGTTCTCCTACCCTTTGGCCTTTACAAAAAGTGTGGGGATCGTAGAGGGCTACATTTTGATCCAAGAAGTTGGGTGTTTGGAGCACTTCGGGTTTTCTTCATCTTCTCCATTTGAGCTCCGAATTTGAGGTAGGGATAACTACTCATTCTTATGGCCTTTGACTTAAATTGTTGGTCATTTTGATAAAGTGTTGGAGTTGTGAAATTTTGGGACTTAGGGTTTCAAAATGTAAAATTCTTAAATATGTATTTTGGGTCTTAAAATGTTAGTATTGTTGTTGGTGGTTAATATTTGAACCTTTGGGTTAATATTGAGAAATGGAGGAGAAAGCCCTAACTTGTGTATAAATTAATTGGTATAATTAGTTTGGGAAAATTATGGGTTTATGAAATTGAGTTGAATATAATGAAATTGGCTCATTATGAAATGGAATAGTGGAGTTGGATTTATTAATTGCTCACTTTTGAAAATATTGATTATATATCTGTTGATGTATTTATTATCTGTTTAGAAATAATTGCTTTGGGCTACCGGTGGAGGGTAATCTTGATTGTTGTAGACAATGCATGATGATTAGGCAAACTAAAACTAATCAAACGAATGTGTCATCGAATATGACAATTGGAATAATACACCTAATTTGTGTATTGGTTGAACATGTGTATGATAATTGCTTATATATATTGTGTTGTGTGGGAGGAGATAGGGAATGTACTCCATGGTTTAGGGGAAGATGGGGGATGGACCTCTAAACCGGATTGTGTTTGACATTGATACAGCACTAACATGTGTATCATTTGTGAAGTATGAAAGTGTTTGTTTGACATTGATACAACACTAAAATGTGTATCATTTGTGAAGTATGGATATGTTTTGTTTGAGATTGATACAGCACCAAAATGTGTATCTATTATGAAGTATGAAATGGTTAATATGAGTTTTATCTCACCTGAAATAAAAGTACTGTTAACTTGAGACGTGATCTCATTTAAGTTGTTTGGCCAGGTTCTGAGCCCTAAGTTATGAATTGAGAATTTGATAGGAAATGGAAAATGGGATTAAACATGGACACTTTTGTCTTGTCATTGAAGTGGTTGTGAATTGATTTATGTGAATCAAACATTTATCAAATGCTAAGATTTTTGACATTGTTCATATTATGTTTAGCATATCTCTACTAGGCGTTGGCTCACCCTATATGGGACATCATTTTCAGGTTCAAGTACTATGCCGCCTCCGAGGTCTTAGCATGGAGTGTTGTGCGAGTTAAAGACTTTTTTGTAATTTTTTGTTGTATTACATGCATATCAAGCCAAGGGATTCTTTTGTGTAGAGTTAGTACTCTCTTCTTTTGTAACCAAGTGTTGACTTGGAAAGTTGTACGCCCTTAGGGCATTTACTTTTGATGTCAACATGTAATACATTTGTAAGAAATACTCTGATGAAATGTAATGATACTTTATTCTCTTTTGTCTAAGCATGTCAATATTGTATGATTTATGGGTTTATTTTGAGGGCGTTACAACTTGGTATCAGAGCGTACCGGGTTTGAATACTTTGGGTACATGGGAAGTGATTAGTATCACAATGGGTTTGTCTCGCTTGTTAGAGACTTGATAGTATGTGTTAAATTGATAACATGTTTATGTGGCTATGTGGGTATGGAATGTAGTTTCTAGGATGTTGATTAGATCCTTGGGTTTCTGGGAGTCTTGTTGGAAAAGCACTTGATCAATGTTGTTTCTAACCGGAACTCTAGAAATGCCTCGGGACTGTCATTATCCAGAAATGAAATTCGTAGGTGCTTATGTGATTATGTGCTTACGTGGAGTGAATTACTATTGTCCATTGTGTTAGGGCGCGAGTGTTATAGCTTCGGCACATTTGTGAATGTGCTAATGTCTTTGTTACCTTTATTAGGATGTCAGGACGAGGACGAGGACGAGGAGGTAGGCGTGGTAGGCCTAGGAGGTAGGAGATGCCTATACCGGATGACATTCCGGCACAGCAGGAGGGGGTTGGTCAAGCCAATGTGGCCGAGCCAGCAGGTCAGCAGGCTATGGGCGCCTTAGCCCGAGAGATAGCAGGAGCTTTGAGGGAGTCTATGGGCATTCTCAGAGCTGAGAATCCAGTTCAGGCCCAAGTTCAGGCCCAGGGTGTTGATGCAGGGCCTTCCTTTCTGTAGAGAGAGTTCTTCCGGTCTAACTCGGATGAGTTTGTTGGGGATTCGAAGGAGCCACTTAAGGCTGATGAGTGGTTAGAGCAGATGACGAAGACGTTCGAGATGCTAGGCATCAAGGATGGAGCATTGAAAGTGACCTTGGCATCTTTCCAGCTTAAGGGGGATGCGGGTCAGTGGTGGAAGTTTGTGAAGGGCCGTATTGATGGCACTTGGGAGGCTTTTGTGAATGCTTTCCAGGAGAAGTTCTTATCTCCAGCTACCAGGGAGAAACTGAGAGACCAGTTCTGTCAGCTTTTGCAGTTGAGTTCTTCGGTGGCCGAGTTTGAGGCTGCTTTTACTAGTCTGTCCAGGTTTGCACCTAAGCTTGTGGCGTCCGAGGAACGCCGTTGTATCAAATTTGAGAAGAAGTTGAGGCATGACCTCAAGATGAGAGTTGGAGGGTCTATGACCCGAGATTATGGGCGTCTTGTGGATGCTGCTGCCCATATGGAGATCATGATGCAGGAAGAGGAGGGGCAGAGAGGCTCCAAGAGGAGTCAGGATGGTCAGGGTGATGGCAAGAGACAGAGGGGTTCTAACCCTCAACAGTCTCAGGGTGGTCTTGCTAGATCGACCTTTCCAGTGCCGAGTGCAGGCTCGGGGAGAGATAGCCAGAGAGACGTGACTTGTTACAAATGTGGTCAGCTGGGCCACAAGTCTCCAGCTTGCCCGCAGAAGGGCGGAGGTCAGAGAGCTGTTTCATCTTCAGCTAGACCGCAGAGCCACAGTCAGAGTAGGGGTCAGCCATTGTATAGTTATCAGTGTGGTCAGGCGGGGTACCTGAAGAGGTTTTGCCCTAGTTGAGTGGCACTTTTGGTGCATCTGGGCAGAGATAGAGTTTTCAACCAGCTCAGTCAGTTCAGGGCTCGATGGCCAATCAGGGGGCTTCATCATCCCAGTCTGTGCAGCAGTCCTTTGCTCCGAGGGGTGAGCAGGTAGATCAGGGGCCTTCAGGGCGCGTGTATGCTGTTGCCGCGCAGGATCTTGTACCAGCTCCATCTGTAGTGACAGGTACCTTTGTATTTTGCAACTCGGTTGCCAATGTGTTAATTGATATGGGTGCATCTCATTCTTTTATATCTACTGCATTTGCATCGGTTTTGGGGTTGGAGTTGACACAGTTAGTGTGATGACCCAAACGTTGTTTAAAAAAAAAATGGTGGAATATGCATAATGATGGTTTCGGCAATGGAAGAAAATAAAATGAGAACAGGATCAAAATGGTGGGGCAATGAAATATATGCTTTTGAGAGAAAAGTTGGGACAAGAGTGAGTGGGAAGGGTGGTGTTCTCTCTCTCTCATATAGGTTATGTGTATTTATATAGAATGACCCATGAATGAATGAGTGTAGACGTCCCCGAACGTCCCGGGAGGATGAGCTCCCGTTCTGTTCATATCGGGCTTACTACAATTCGGACTCAAATTGTCACGGTTCTAAATCTGAACCAAAGAGTCCAAATCCGGCAAATCGTTTTGAAGAAAAACAGATTTTTTGAAAAGTAGTGCCAAACATGGACTGCTTTGCCAGATTACAGAGTCGCCACCTAAATATTTTAAAATGGGGGAATTTAGGAAACCCTGACTCGGTGCCGAAGGCCACGTGTCCGTCATCACCAAAGTGACTTGGCTCGGGAGCTCGGGTACGATTGGGGAAGGTCAGCTATGAGCACCCCCTCTCGCCCGGTCCGAAGACCGGCCTCTATTAACCGTGATATCTGATTTTGAAAACATTACATGTTCTTATTCCAATTATTAGCCTAGAATTACTATGTTATGCGCGCAGCAAACAAGTATAGACTAGATCGCCTAATTTGGAAATAAACATTGCATATCCGTTCGTTTTGAAAACAATTTGAAATTGCTACTCGCAAGTAGGCTAAAATACGGATTTCAACGAGTTATTCCAACTCAAGCAATCCAACCTCCACCCACAGGCATTCAAACAGTAATATCACATAAGCATTTAGCCGCATGGCAATCATACCGTCATGTTAACATTCACACGCATGCGACATGCTAAAGCATAAAACTTACATCGTACTCCGTGCCAAAACAAGAAACCAGTTAGCAAAACATGCATGACCTAGTTCACGTTAAATGGCTAATGCATCACATACAGGAGTGTGATCTAAACAGGCTCGGCTAACCCTAATCATGGCATATGAAATGCGCGAGTAGCACGTATTCAATTTGGAAATCGAAAGTACGATGCAGTGTATGATGTACCGAGTCCGGTGCATGTAAACAAATGCATGGATGCACGCATGCATTGCAAGAGGTATGCTAATTTAGATGTGCCCTAATCTACCATCATAAGCGGGTAAATAAAAGGGAGAAAGAAATGGGTATTGGAAGACATGCACACCACTCACACACACTTATTACAGATTCGCCCTCGCTCGGAGGGACCAAAATAATAATACAGTCCAAGAAAAATAAACGAATAAATTATTACAAGACCTCTAATCTAATTAAATTAAATGCAAAGAAGAGATGGCCACAGCCTCCGCCTCGGGATGCGCGAATGATGTATACTTCAGTCCGACTTGCCCAGAAATCTGCACCATGCCACTGTTGCCTCTGTTTCACTGTCCTGCTTCTCTGGAAAATTGTAAAAGTCCTGGAACAGGCTCCCTGAATCCTAAGGATCATCACCGGCTGGATAGAATGTCCACCGACCGTGTATAAAGTCCACCGGCTGGAAATGAAGCTATCGGCAATAAATACATTGCCGGTCGGCACTCTATACTACCGGTCGGCACAAAATTCCTGCAAAAGACAGTTTTGACAGCAACAGCAGACCAGCAGTGCAAGGCATAGAATTTCTAGGCAAATGTATGCATGGACACACTCCCTATCATGTAATGGACTCAAGGGAGCATGGCCCTCGACCCCCGGGCCATCAATCACGCATTTCAATGCATGATGGCCCGAAAGCCAAGTTAGCAACTTTGATATCAAATGGAATGCAAGCACAAAACAAATCAAAGGGGCCCAACCCCTATCATGATTGGTCAAGAGGCAAGGGATGCATGCTCAATGAAATGCAACCTAGGCATGGCGGCTAAGTATGCAACATGAACATGCAAATGAGCAATGTATGCTAGGCTCGTAACCTAAACATGTAAACAAACATGGCATGCAACAACATGCAACGATGGACTTAAACTAACATGGATAACTCGCAAGCATGCCAAAATCAGCGGCCATGAGATGAAAATGAGATGCCTCAAAATGCGTGCACACGGGCACGCAAACCGAGGAAATGGCATACGCAATGCAATATGGACTTACACTAACATGAGAGAGCCTCAGCCACACCCACATAAGAGGCCGTTAGATGAAAATGAGATGCCTCGAAATGCGTGCATACGGGCACGCAAACCGAGGACCGCGCCTACGGCACGAAATGGCACTCTAATGAGACATGGCATAACATGGAATATGGCATACAAAACATGCAAATTTCAGCAGCAAAATGAGGGGCAAAACAGCCCCGAAACATGGCGAAATGGAACCAAATGCATGGAATCGCTCCCGAAATGCAAAACTAGGTACATGAAATGGCTTATCGCTATATCAAGTATGCAAGATATGAACATGAAGTATGAAGACAGCAGCTAGACAGCCCCAAAATAAGCATGTTCATAGTACAAAGCATGGCAAGACAGTAAGCACAAGTGGGACTAACATGGCATGCAAAATGGCTCCTCAAGGGAGGCAATGAGGCAAGTGATAGATGCAATGCTCAAACAGAAAAATGTCCTTCTACAACACTGAAGAGGGACCAAAAATATGAACATTTACAGTATATGACAAGTCCCAAAACAGTATACACACATGCTCAAAATGCAATGCAAGATTAAGGCCCACAAAGGGGTATAACATGAAGTACCAAAAGGATGCACCAAACAGCCAAATACCCTTCATGAGACATGTAGAGGGGGTCAAACTAAGACCCTTTTCAGGCCTGTCAAAGACCCAAAAACAGAAGCATGGTAGGCTAAAAAGACATGCAAAAAAAGGGGACCAAAGAGGGGTAATGAAGCAAGTCATACATGGGGGTCCCAAACAAGGTTGAGCCCTTCTTCAATGTTGAAGAAGGGCTCAAAACAAGCCTCTTTACAGTTTACATCGAAGCCCAAAAATACTTTTAAATAGGGATAAACAATGAAGCTAAAAAATGCAAGTTTAAGGGAGATGGATGCTTACCCTTGAAGAGCAGCAAACCAGCACCCCTTGGTCCAAGTTTCTGAGCTCCTAACCTCTGCAAATGACCTCCAATGTGCTGGAATGGATGATGGAGGTGTTGTGCTAGGTGTTGTAGAGAAAATAATGCAAGAACCAAGGTGTTTGGAAGCTTGGATAGGATAGATATAGAGGGTTGTAGATATATATGTCTACTCTCTGGTTTTTTGCTCCAAAAACTCCAACCCTAGACAAAGGAGAGGGAACCTCTCTTATATAGGCAAATGGACTAAGCTCCAAGCTTCTCCAAGAAGCTAAATCAAAGGGACAAAGGGTGCAAAGCTTATTCAAGAAGCTTGGACAGCTGGTAGGCTTCTTGAGGAAGCCAAGACAAGGGGTCAAGGCTTCCTCAAGAAGCCATGAGCAAAGGGTGCACCAAAAGGGGGGTAAAGGTGGTGTAAAGGCTCAAAATAGGCACATGTATGCACGTGGAGATGGTTCTGTGCATCCCAGCTGGCACAGCTGGCATGCATCAGGCTTGGAGGGTGCAAAGGGTGCAAACCGGCCAGAAAATTTGGTCGTCGGCCAAAATAAAGTGCCGGTCGGCACTATTTTTTGCCGGTCGGCTAAATAGAGTGCCGATAGGTGATTCCTAGGTCAAAAAATGGCCGGTTGGTATGCAAATTGAAGCCCCAGAAGTTATCTTTCCAATGGCGCAAACCTTGCATCAAAATTCCTCTTGTGAAAAAAGTTATGCCCTTTTTGGTGAAGCCGCGCAGACTCGATCCAACCGGGATGATGCCCAGCTTCAACCAATCATATCTCCTCCACCCGGACTTGGCTTTGGGAGATTCTTGAGTACAAAGTGAAGCCCCGGAAGTCTTCTTTCCAACGATGGTAGCCTCATAGCTTAACTCCAAGTATGCAATTGAATAAGCCTGATTCAGCGAGGGCCGCTCGACTTTCTTCTACCCGGATTCATGGCGAACTTCTTCTCCAACCTATTTTCTCCCCTCCTCTCCTCTTTTCTTCAACTCCAAACCCCCTAAACAAAGTGTTTTGAAGGGTTTGCCTCTCTCCTTGCCGAAGGAATTGAATCTTTGGCCTGCACATCTCTCAACACCAAGCAAACCATCAGTAATGCCCAAGTCTTGAGGGCGGTCAAAAATGGGGTGTCTACAGTTGCCCCTCTTTGACAGAACTCGTAAGTCATAACAATGACGGGAGTGAGTGTCAAAGCCCAGAGACGACCCATTTTTGACAAGGCCGAAGACTTGGACAAACAAAATATAGATGCATAAATGGTTGTGCCCGCAGGCTGCCTACGTATCCCTTTGCAAGGAATCAAACCAGCGTAGTTCAGGGGCAGGATGCAAAGTGATGCACAATGCAAGTGCATAACTTATGATCATGCAAAGGATGCTGTAATGAAGCAATTATGCAAAATAAATGCAACATTTTAAGCGGATACTATGCAAGCAAGTAAACGTGAACCAACCTACATCTCATGCAGAAAGGATGTAAGAGAATTATGCAATTCTTACGAACATGTGCGTTAGATACACAAAAGTGAACGAAGTATGGTAGATACACTAAGTGGACAAACATGTGTGATGGATACACCAAAGTGAAGAGAGTGTAATGGATACACTATATGAATAAAGTGTGATTAATACACTAAGTGAGCGTAGTGTGATGGATGCATAAAGAGAAAGTGTGTGATTGATACACAAAACGAGCGTGTGTTAGATACACTATATGAAGCAAAATGTGACAGGTACAGTAGCTGAGTGCGTGATAGATACAGTAAGCGAGTGTGGTGAGCACAGTGTGATAGATACACAAAGGGTGAACACAAAGTGTGATAGATGCACTAAGTGAACAAAGTGTGATGGATACACAAAAGGTGAACACAGAGTGTGATAGATGCACTAAGTGAACAAAGTATGATTGATATACTAAATGTGAACACGAAGTGTGATAGATGCACTTAGTGAACAAAGTATGATGGATATACTAAAAGTGAACACAAAGTGTGATAGATGCACTTAGTGAACAAGTATGATGGATATACTGAAGGTGAACACAAAGTGTGATAGATGCACTTAGTGAACAAGTATGATGGATATACTGAAGGTGAACACAAAGTGTGATAGATGCACTTAGTGAACAAGTATGATGGATATACTGAATGTGAACACGAAGTGTGATAGATGCACTTAGTGAACAAGTATGATTGATATACTAAATGTGAACACAAAGTGTGATAGATGCACTTAGTGAACAAGTATGATGGATATACTGAAGGTGAACACAAAGTGTGATAGATGCACTTAGTGAACAAGTATGATTGATATACTAAATGTGAACACAAAGTGTGATAGATGCACTTAGTGAACAGGAGTATGATTGATATACTAAATGTGAACACGAAGTGTGATAGATGCACTTAGTGAACAGGAGTATGATTGATATACTAAATGTGAACACAAAGTGTGATAGATGCACTTAGTGAACAGGAGTATGATTGATATACTAAAAGTGAACACAAAGTGTGATAAATGCACTTAGTGAACAGGAGTATGATTGATATACTAAAAGTGAACACAAAGTGTGATAGATGCACTTAGTGAACAGGAGTATGATTGATATACTAAATGTGAACACGAAGTGTGATAGATGCACTTAGTGAACAGGAGTATGATTGATATACTAAATGTGAACACGAAGTGTGATAGATGCACTTAGTGAACAGGAGTATGATTGATATACTAAATGTGAACACAAAGTGTGATAGATGCACTTAGTGAACAGGAGTATGATTGATATACTAAAAGTGAACACAAAGTGTGATAGATGCGCTTAGTGAACAGGAGTATGATGGATATACTGGATATATGAAGTGTGATTGATACACTAAGGGAATAAAGTGGGTATGTGGTTGATACACTAAATGAAATGAAATGTGTGATTGATACACTGAATGCAATGAAGTGTGTGATTGATACACTTGCAATAAAGTGTGTGATTGATACACTGAATGCAATAAAGTGTGTGATTGATACACTAAAGTGAGAATGGGTGTGATAGATACATAAAATGAGAATGTGTGTGATTGATACACAAAATGAGAGAAGTGTGATTGATACACTAAATAAACATGTGACAGATACATGAAGCAAATAGAGTGTGATTGATACACAAAGCAAACATGTGATATGAAGAGAAGAATGGTGTGATAGATACACAAAGTGAGTGAAGTGTGATTGATACACTGAGTGAGAGTGTAATAGATACACAAAAGTGAATATGTGCGTGATGGATACACAAAACGAGAATGTGTGTGATAGATACACAAAATAGGAATGTGCGTGATAGATACACAAAATGAAAGAAGTGTGATTGATACACCAAGGCAAATGGAGTGTGTTAGATACACTAAGTGGAGCAAATGACTATGTGTGATAGATACACGAAGCGAATGGAGTGTGATTGATACACTAAAGCAAATAAAGTGTGCTAGATACACTGAATGAATGAAGTGTGATTGATACACTAAGTGAATGAAGTGTGATTGATACACTATGGGAATGAGGTGTGATTGATACACTATTCTGGCTTGAAGCAGACTTGATCTTGAGCTTGAGGTAGAGGTACACTCATACTTCGGAGCACTGGCAAGGCCTGAAGAGGTACACACGGGATGTAGTCTCGGAACTTACTGAAGTTGGAACAAACTCAGATGCCCGACATTTTCTTCTTTTGCTTTTGCTTTGCAGTCCGGAACCATATAGCTTCAGATAGGTCCTGGTTTTACTGTTCACACTTATCGGGGGTGGACCTTGCAGTTTTCGAAAGAGCGAATTCTTTTTTGCACAAACGTGGAGAATGGCACAGCACTCTGAGCACAAAACGATTTTATTTTTGAAATTGAAATTGAAAATGAGTTCTCAACTGGGTATTGAGTCTACTACTGGACACAGCGCACCACGACTCAACAACGGAAAACAAAAAGGTAAACAACCTAAACACATCCGTTGACACTCAAAACGACTCAAAACAAGAATTGAGACAAACAAAGACACAAACACAACACTCGGATGTGTTACAAAGACAAGAGACCTCTCGGTGCACGAGGAGCCAGTTTCCCTGGTATTGTTTCCCACCCTTTCTCATTTATGATTCTCACATCACTCGGCCCTCAGGCTCGGTTTTTCTCTCAAAACCCTTTTGCTCACTTTTTCTCTCATCGCACACCTCTCTATTCTTCAATCTCTCATTTTTCATCCCTCCCCTGGGTGGTTGATGGATAGATATGAAGTTACGGGCTCTTGCCCCTAGCATTCTGCTAGATTTTGTTCACAACAGTGAGTTTCTTCCACAGAGGGGCTGTGCTACAATTGGGTGTGTAGCAAACCTGCAGCTGACATCGGTTGATGATGCCCTGCTGGGGAGTTTGGACACGGTTAGATCTGTCCAGGTGAGGAAGTGGAACATCTTGATCCAGTCCGGTTCGTGCTTCGCACTTGGCTTGATACCTCGTTGCTTGGAGGATGTTGAGAGCTTTCAGCCCTTTTGTTGTTAACCTCAGTTGTGCCCTCTTCTGGCAGGTAGAGTGCCCTTCTGGCAAGTATGTTGAGAATGGGGGAAAGACAAGAAGCCTGACTCAACTGTGCCCCTAGTTCATTATTTTGACCATTTTTTTTGTTTTTGGTTTTAAAACAATTTTGACCAACATGAAAGTTAGATTAACATGCTTATTCAACTTTCTGATTTAAAATCATGCAAGTCAGGCTATGAGCACTGAAAATTTTCCTTTTTTGGGTCCAAGAAATGGTCCGATTTTTGGAAAAGATGGAACAATTTTCGAGAAAATTAGTCAACCTTAGTAAAAATTCTCAAAAACTATTTTTGCAAACAGCCACTTGCTCAACAAGCATGAAACCTACTCCTGAGATGCGCAACCTCATATTCAAAGGAAAATTGCCCCTTGCTTGAGGGGAACTGCATGGCAACGGAAAGTTGCCCCTTGTTTGAATGGCATTGCAGCGCATTGAATGGCAACGGAAAGTTGCCCCTTGTGTGAATGGCACCGCGGCGCATTGAATGGCAACGGAAAGTTGCCCCTTGTTTGGATGGTACCGCAGCGCATTGTAGTCAGTCCTCATGGTGATGATTATAACCGAACTCTCGGATACAGAGAAGGCAAGGATGGTCAAAACCATTACATGGACATAGTTGAATTGGAAGTGTTTGTGGCTGGACTTCAAAGTGAAGTTGCCTACGTATCCCTTACATGGGAATCAAGCCTTACGTAGTTCGGGGTTAAGGTACACTCGGGTATTTAACCTCTCCTTTTTATGCTCTAACTTTTGCCAAGGCGCCTGTTGTAGGTTTTCGACCTTGCGAGCTTTGTTCTTCTTTCTTTTCTTTTTTTATATTTTTTTTTTCTTTTTTTTTCTTTTAGGCTTTAACTTTTGCCAAGGCGCCCGATGCGGGTTTTTGACCTTGCGAGCTTCTTTTTCTTTTCTTTTCTTTTTCTTCTTCCTTTGTTCTTCTTTTTTTTTCTGTATTTTTTTTCTTTCCTTTTGTATGTATTTTTTGCTTGCTCTAACTTTTGCCTGGGTCGCCCTTCCGGGTTTTCGACCCAGCGAGCCTCTCAAAGGGTAAAAGTGTAGCAAGTCCATGCCAAATGGTTTTAGGGTTTTGATGTCATCCGTATCCAGGAGAGTGGCTGTTGATTCGCAAGAGAACTCATCTTCGGCTCTTCGGGCACATCTGACATCTTTGCCCCTAGTTTGAGGGGGGGCTTCTGATCTAGCTTCCCAAGCCTCTCTTGACGACATCTGATCTTCTTGATTTGACTTTCTTGCCTCTTGTTCGAGGGCTGCTTTGAATCTGGTCTCACAGGCCTCACGTTGTAGTTAACCGTTGAACATTCTGAGTTTGAGTCCAAGGTTTGAAAATGAGGGGTCGAGTCTCGAGGCTGAGAGCGATCCTAGGCTGCACAATCTCAAGAGCGATTCCACACATGTCTTCGCAGGACCGCGCAAAACATTTTTGAAAGTTTTCAAGAAAGCGACAAATCGCTCGCGCTGAAGACAGTGTAGGACCAATCTGGATCAAAGCTAGGGTCCTTCTCAGTACTCACACTAACAAGCATGATTTCATTCATTAAGGGTTTAGCACGCCTCTCTTTCTCTTAATTGATCAAATTTTTGCAAATCCCAAGGAATTCCTTCCTCTTCGTTTTCACCACAGCGTTTGAAAAAGTTTTGAAAAATTTAGGCCAATGCAATGACTTCAAGGCACAGAAAAGACAGAGTTCTTAGTCAAATACTTCCATCTCATTTAGAATTTCTGGCACAACTGGCACACGGCAGAAGCAAACACAAGAGTGTGAAAATCACTGCTGTTCCATTCAAAATCTGTTGGCATAACTGACTCCCTGGCAGAAACAGACTCAAAACAAAATGAAAAGACAGACGCAAAACAAGCAAGTGATGTCCGAGGTAACTCCCCCGAAATCACCCGGCTCTGACAAAACAGGACTGACTCGATACAACAAGACAGACCCTTAATCAAAAAGACTGACTCAAGACAAAGACACAGGCTCAAAGCAAAAACGACAGAACTGACTCAGTACCCACGCCAGAACATACAAAAACCAGCATTCGCAAATTCTCAAAACAGTGCGTGCCATACGCCACATCTGAAGTAAACTGAGCACTGGCCGCAGGTGGTTTGTCCCCCGATCACATACTTGTACTATCCCCCAAGTTTGCTGATCCAGTGACGATAGACTTTACTGAGCTGGTGCGGCGATGACGTTGTTGTCAAACAAATCTTGTACATCATGGCGCAGACGAAAGCAGCTATCGGTCTCATGACCGGTTTGTTGATGGTAGGCACAGTACTTAGTCCGGTCATGCTTTGAAGGGAGAGGATCAGGTAAAGGCCGTTGTTCCAATGGTTTCAGATGTCCTTTCCGGATTAAGACCTCTAGAGCCTTTGACAAAGGCATATGAAGTGGGGTGAAAACCCTCTTGACTCGAGGTGGATATTTGCTTTTCTGTGAGCTACTTCCGGACGCACCGGTGAATGGGGTAGCTTTTTGTGATGTGGTGTTGGTGACCATGCCCACTTCAGAAGGTCTTGCAGTTGCATCACCACTGGTGGTTACATTCGAACTGCGGGAAAACGCCCGCCTAGGCTGCTCCTTCTCCTGGTCAATAAGGCCCTGCTTCATGGCATCCTCGATCTGTACTCCCATCTCATGTAAATCTGAGAAGGTAGGGAAGGGGAGCACGATCATTTTCTGCATTAGTTTGGGCTGGAGGTTGCGCACAACCATCCGTATTTGATCCTTATCCGTTGGCCTAATGGTCATCATTGAGGCCTTGGCCCTCCAGCGGGTTACGAATTCAGAGAAACTTTCCTTAGGCTCCTGTCTTGTTGTCTCGAGATCACGGGTCGTAATCTCGATTTGCGTATTATAGGAATACTGAGCGACAAAAGCCTCGGCCATCTCATCCCAGCTTCGTTTCGCTGAGTCCTCTAATTTGGCGTACCAGATGGCCGCGATACCCGACAGGGTCCTGCTAAAGAGGGAGAGCTTCTGTAATCTTGTCAAGCCCATCGGGCGCAGAATATCTGAAAACAAACTCAGGTGGATCATGGGATCTCCTGACCCGTCAAAACGGTCGATGTGAGGCATCTTGAACCTGCCTGGCAATGTCACAGCTGTGTCCGTGTATCCATCTTCAATGTCAGGGATGGTCTTGACTCCCTGGGATTTCTTGAACAGCTTTTCAAGCTTGCTCAACTTCAGTGCTGTGGGATCCGTCTCGAACTCAAAGGGAGAGTCCGGTAGGTTGGTGGGTGTTTTTGATAACTGGGGTAAAATTGGGGGCGGAGCCGGCCCTACCGGAATGTCTGTACCTTCCTAGACATTTGGCGTCTCCCCAGGTGCTGGAGCTCCTACTGGGGGAGGAACTTGTTGTGAAGCAGACGCACCGCTTTGCTATTGCAGCCTGGTGATGAGCTCAGCCTGCTGAGCCATGATTGCAGCTTGCTGCTTGGAAAATTCCGCTTGGCGGACAGCGTCTTGTTGCATGAGTTTCATAGTTTCCTGCATTTGACGCATCATTGCTTCCATCCCTGATGTATTCTGCTGATCCATTTGACTGACCTGTTCACTGGAGGGATGGATAAGGGCCACTGATCTGGTAACTGCTGAACTGGTGATCTGTGCCTGACTAGCCTTCTCTAGCCCTGATTACCCTTGAACTGAGTCTCTGACCTGACAAAGTCTAACAGTACAAATCCAATGTACTCGGGAGATAGTGGAGCCTTCTGAAGTTATGGTTCCAAGACTACCTAGCAAAAGGGAAAACAGACATCATCTCAGTTCAACTTCACCAAAACAGATACGAGCAGAGCTGAACGACTGTATTCCATTACTGATCACTGTTCCCCGAAATCATTGCCCCAAATCTGAATATGATACCCGTAGATATAACTGATTCTCAAAATACTGATACTGGTGCCCACAGGCCGGATACCCAGACTTGCAAACTGGTATATGCATTCCCTGTAGAGATACACTCTAAAAAGCACATAGCAGATAAATGAGAGCCAAAACACCCCTATGTTGGGGTAGGGTTTCCCTGTCCTATTTTGTCACGAGCTAGGGTTTCACTACGTACGCAGCGGTTTCAAACAACCTAATATCGGGTAAGCAACCTGTCCTAGTTTGGAATGGTCACTACGGATCCGAATATGCACTAGGTCGAATGGTCAAAGAGGGTGCCCCGGTAAAACCGGGGTTTGTGTTCCCATGCTGTCAGAGCCCATAACCGGTCAGCCTTTTGGTCATGCCTTGACAAGACAAGCCTCCGGCAAACCGTTCAGGAATGGCAGATGGCAAACACTGTGTTCCTAGGCGCACCAATGCACATGCAATGCAAAGAAACACATAAATGGAATCAAAACAGGATATCACGAGTTCGAGTCAAGCTCTCTAAATCCCCAGCAGAGTCGCCAGAAACTGTAGACGTCCCCGAACGTCCCGGGAGGATGAGCTCCCATTCTGTTCATATCGGGCTTACTACAGTTCGGACTCAAATTGTCACGGTTCTAAATCTGAACCAAAGAGTCCAAATCCGGCAAATCGTTTTGAAGAAAAACAGATTTTTTGAAAAGTAGTGCCAAACATGGACTGCTTTGCCAGATTACAGAGTCGCCACCTAAATATTTTAAAATGGGGGAATTTAGGAAACCCTGACTCGGTGCCGAAGGCCACGTGTCCGTCATCACCAAAGTGACTTGGCTCGGGAGCTCGGGTACGATCGGGGAAGGTCAGCTATGAGCACCCCCTCTCGCCCGGTCCGAAGACCGGCCTCTACTAACCGTGATATCTGATTTTGAAAACATTACATGTTCTTATTCCAATTATTAGCCTAGAATTACTATGTTATGCGCGCAGCAAACAAGTATAGACTAGATCGCCTAATTTGGAAATAAACATTGCATATCCGTTCGTTTTGAAAACAATTTGAAATTGCTACTCGCAAGTAGGCTAAAATACGGATTTCAACGAGTTATTCCAACTCAAGCAATCCAACCTCCACCCACAGGCATTCAAACAGTAATATCACATAAGCATTTAGCCGCATGGCAATCATACCGTCATGTTAACATTCACACGCATGCGACATGCTAAAGCATAAAACTTACATCGTACTCCGTGCCAAAACAAGAAACCAGTTAGCAAAACATGCATGACCTAGTTCACGTTAAATGGCTAATGCATCACATACAGGAGTGTGATCTAAACAGGCTCGGCTAACCCTAATCATGGCATATGAAATGCGCGAGTAGCACGTATTCAATTTGGAAATCGAAAGTACGATGCAGTTTGTATGATGTACCGAGTCCGGTGCATGTAAACAAATGCATGGATGCACGCATGCATTGCAAGAGGTATGCTAATTTAGATGTGCCCTAATCTACCATCATAAGCGGGTAAATAAAAGGGAGAAAGAAATGGGTATTGGAAGACATGCACACCACTCACACACACTTATTACAGATTCGCCCTCGCTCGGAGGGACCAAAATAATAATACAGTCCAAGAAAAATAAACGAATAAATTATTACAAGACCTCTAATCTAATTAAATTAAATGCAAAGAAGAGATGGCCACAGCCTCCGCCTCGGGATGCGCGAATGATGTATACTTCAGTCCGACTTGCCCAGAAATCCGCACCATGCCACTGTTGCCTCTGTTTCACTGTCCTGCTTCTCTGGAAAATTGTAAAAGTCCTGGAACAGGCTCCCTGAATCCTAAGGATCATCACCGGCTGGATAGAATGTCCACCGGCCGTGTATAAAGTCCACCGGCTGGAAATGAAGCTATCGGCAATAAATACATTGCCGGTCGGCACTCTATACTACCGGTCGGCACAAAATTCCTGCAGAAGACAGTTTTGACAGCAACAGTAGACCAGCAGTGCAAGGCATAGAATTTCTAGGCAAATGTATGCATGGACACACTCCCTATCATGTAATGGACTCAAGGGAGCATGGCCCTCGACCCCCGGGCCATCAATCACGCATTTCAATGCATGATGGCCCGAAAGCCAAGTTAGCAACTTTGATATCAAATGGAATGCAAGCACAAAACAAATCAAAGGGGCCCAACCCCTATCATGATTGGTCAAGAGGCAAGGGATGCATGCTCAATGAAATGCAACCTAGGCATGGCGGCTAAGTATGCAACATGAACATGCAAATGAGCAATGTATGCTAGGCTCGTAACCTAAACATGTAAACAAACATGGCATGCAACAACATGCAACGATGGACTTAAACTAACATGGATAACTCGCAAGCATGCCAAAATCAGCGGCCATGAGATGAAAATGAGATGCCTCAAAATGCGTGCACACGGGCACGCAAACCGAGGAAATGGCATACGCAATGCAATATGGACTTACACTAACATGAGAGAGCCTCAGCCACACCCACATAAGAGGCCGTTAGATGAAAATGAGATGCCTCGAAATGCGTGCATACGGGCACGCAAACCGAGGACCGCGCCTACGGCACGAAATGGCACTCTAATGAGACATGGCATAACATGGAATATGGCATACAAAACATGCAAATTTCAGCAGCAAAATGAGGGGCAAAACAGCCCCGAAACATGGCGAAATGGAACCAAATGCATGGAATCGCTCCCGAAATGCAAAACTAGGTACATGAAATGGCTTATCGCTATATCAAGTATGCAAGATATGAACATGAAGTATGAAGACAGCAGCTAGACAGCCCCAAAATAAGCATGTTCATAGTACAAAGCATGGCAAGACAGTAAGCACAAGTGGGACTAACATGGCATGCAAAATGGCTCCTCAAGGGAGGCAATGAGGCAAGTGATAGATGCAATGCTCAAACAGAAAAATGTCCTTCTACAACACTGAAGAGGGACCAAAAATATGAACATTTACAGTATATGACAAGTCCCAAAACAGTATACACACATGCTCAAAATGCAATGCAAGATTAAGGCCCACAAAGGGGTATAACATGAAGTACCAAAAGGATGCACCAAACAGCCAAATACCCTTCATAAGACATGTAGAGGGGGTCAAACTAAGACCCTTTTCAGGCCTGTCAAAGACCCAAAAACAGAAGCATGGTAGGCTAAAAAGACATGCAAAAAAAGGGGACCAAAGAGGGGTAATGAAGCAAGTCATACATGGGGGTCCCAAACAAGGTTGAGCCCTTCTTCAATGTTGAAGAAAGGCTCAAAAAAAGCCTCTTTACAGTTTACATCGAAGCCCAAAAATACTTTTAAATAGGGCTAAACAATGAAGCTAAAAAATGCAAGTTTAAGGGAGATGGATGCTTACCCTTGAAGAGCAGCAAACCAGCATCCCTTGGTCCAAGTTTCTGAGCTCCTAACCTCTGCAAATGACCTCCAATGTGCTGGAATGGATGATGGAGGTGTTGTGCTAGGTGTTGTAGAGAAAATGATGCAAGAACCAAGGTGTTTGGAAGCTTGGATAGGATAGATATAGAGGGTTGTAGATATATATGTTAGATATATATGTCTACTCTCTGGTTTTTTGCTCCAAAAACTCCAACCCTAGACAAAGGAGAGGGAACCTCTCTTATATAGGCAAATGGACTAAGCTCCAAGCTTCTCCAAGAAGCTAAATCAAAGGGACAAAGGGTGCAAAGCTTATTCAAGAAGCTTGGACAGCTAGTAGGCTTCTTGAGGAAGCCAAGACAAGGGGTCAAGGCTTCCTCAAGAAGCCATGAGCAAAGGGTGCACCAAAAGGGGGGTAAAGGTGGTGTAAAGGCTCAAAATAGGCACATGTATGCACGTGGAGATGGTTCTGTGCATCCCAGCTGGCACAGCTGGCATGCATCAGGCTTGGAGGGTGCAAAGGGTGCAAACCGGCCAGAAAATTTGGTCGTCGGCCAAAATAAAGTGCCGGTCGGCACTATTTTTTGCCGGTCGGCTAAATAGAGTGCCGATAGGTGATTCCTAGGTCAAAAAATGGCCGGTGGGTATGCAAATTGAAGCCCCAGAAGTTAGCTTTCCAATGGCGCAAACCTTGCATCAAAATTCCTCTTGTGCAAAAAGTTATGCCCTTTTTGGTGAAGCCGCGCAGACTCGATCCAACCGGGATGATGCCCAGCTTCAACCAATCATATCTCCTCCACCCGGACTTGGCTTTGGGAGATTCTTGAGTACAAAGTAAAGCCCCGGAAGTCTTCTTTCCAACGATGGTGGCCTCATAGCTTAACTCCAAGTATGCAATTGAATAAGCCTGATTCAGCGAGGGCCGCTCGACTTTCTTCTACCCGGATTCATGGCGAACTTCTTCTCCAACCTATTTTCGCCCCTCCTCTCCTCTTTTCTTCAACTCCAAACCCCCTAAACAAAGTGTTTTGAAGGGTTTGCCTCTCTCCTTGCCGAAGGAATTGAATCTTTGGCCTGCACATCTCTCAACACCAAGCAAACCATCAGTAATGCCCAAGTCTTGAGGGCGGTCAAAAATGGGGTGTCTACAATGAGTAGTGTGGCCATTTCTGCAGTATATTTCCTTTCATTATGTGAGTTTATTCAGGTTCTGCTTATGTGATAATCGAAGCAATTCAAGTTTCTACTTTTTTTAAAGTCATTTGGACTGGATGGGTAAGACAATTCATTTGTATGGATTTCCATACCTTGTTTCTGCGGAAACAGTCAAGAAATTCTTAGAACAACACACAGGCAGAGGAACTGTAGAAGCTTTAGAGGTCAAGGAGCCCAAAGGAAAAGGGTCAAGAGCATTTGCCACAGTTCAATTCGCAACTGCCAACAGTGCTGAATACATTATCTCCTTGGCTAATCGAAGTTTATATTATGGATCATCTTATTTGAAAGCTTACCCTAAGGACTTCGATCTCGTTCAAACGAAGGCATATGTGCATGACATGGAAAGTGTGACTCTGTATTTTGGATATCAGATCTCGAAGGAGAAGTTTTCAATGCTCTGGAAGAGGGAAAATGTCTCTGTGAAATTTGGTTTTGGTCTAAGAAAAACTGTATTTCTTTCTGTCCAACTTTTTTGTTGAGTTCAAGCTTGATCTATTTTATGAGAACATCTGGCAGATTGAGCTTCGTCATCCACGTGATAAAACTTCAAAGTTTCTGCTCATTCAGGTATCATTTCTGCAGCGTTCAGGTGCCTTGCTCCACTGGTGAGGCTGCCTCTACCATCTCTTGAATCACAAGCTGGCAAGATAAAGACCTCTCTGTTGGTTATAGTTCAAGGCTCTGTAAATGCTGGCAGCCCTGTGATGCAATCATGTCTAAGTTTGCTAACAGTGCTTCTGCGGAGCACTAGGATTACGCTTTCCACAGATCAATTGCATATGGTGATCCAGTTTCCTTTATTTATTGATCTTGAAAGAAATCCCTCGTTTGTTGCTCTTTCACTTTTAAAGGCTATAGTGAACCGCAAGCTTGTAGTCCATGAGATATACGATCTTGTGACTCGGGTTGCAGAATTTCTGGTAACAAGTCAAGTGGAACCAATTCGCAAAAAAATGCAGTCAAATTCTATTGCAATTCTTACTTGACTATCATCTTTCAGAGAAACGTTTGCAGCAGCATCTTGATTTCTTGCTTTCAAATCTGAGGTATGAACATTCGACGGGAAGAGAAGCTGTGCTTGAAATGCTACATGCAATTGTAATCAAGTTCCCAAAAGCCATTATAGATAAGCATTGCCAGACCAAATTTGTTCATTTGGTGGTTTGTTTGGTTAATGATGATGACAACAAAGTCCGCTCCATGACTGGCGCTGCTGTAAAGCTTCTGATTGGGCATGTGAGCCCGCATTCACTTCATTCCATTCTCGAGTATAGTCTCTCTTGGTACTTAGGTGGAAAGCAGCATTTATGGAGTGCTGCAGCCCAGTTATCAAAGTGAAGAGTTTGGTGAGAGCAATATTTTGATCGGTGGAGATCAGAATTCGGCAAAATCGAAAATTTGGATTTTTGGCTTGCTTCCTCTTCTTGGCTTGAGGTAGGGATTTTCTTTGAGTTATATATATATTTTTGCAAGATCTAAATGATTTTAGAAATCATCTTTTGATTTGTTTTGAAAAAAAAATGAATTGTTGATTCAAGAAGATGATTGGCTTTCGAAAGCGGGTTTACTTCTTATTTCTAAAAATAGAAATTGAGGATTTTTGAACTATGTTGATGAAATAAAGATGTTTTTGGTGAGATCTTCTCAAATATTTGAAGATGAATGGCTTTTGGTGAGAAAACCTAGAAGTTGGGAATTTTTTTAAAGATGTTGAAAATTTTTAGAATATGTTGTTATATTTATTTTGTGTGCCAAAATAAATGATATTTGAAAATTGTTTATTTATTTACATATAAATGATGTTTTCATGGAATATGAGAATTGTTGAAATTTTGGCATTGTTGTTTAAAAGTATTAATATAGTCTTGAGATGACTAAATTGTTAAGATTATTTGAAATGTGGGAATTATGTTATTCCTTTGATGAATTGAAATAAGCGTATTTATTCATCTTGTGAAATTGCATTGAAATGAGAATTTTGATCACAATGGGAATATTGTGTGGGAGTATTGAAAGTGAAAGAAATATTGCATTGCATTTTTAACATGGTATTGGCATATCATTTCATTTCATTACATTACACTTTGATGGTTGATTTGAAAACTTGCATTGAGAAAAGAATGTTGAGAAATAAGTTTTCATGAAATGGTTTTGGGGTAAATAATGATGGTAAGTCTTGACAGGTGGTGTAGAATAATTTGGCCTGCGGGTCCGGGGTGAAAGACGGAAAAATCCGCGCGGAAAGGAGATTGTTGATTTTTTTCCAGTTGCGATTGGTAAAAATAACAATTTGGTAGTACTTATATAGTCGACTTGCAGACACCGGCCTAGGGGTTACCAGAGACGTATTTACCGCCCTTGAAATAAATTGTTAAGTTTTGAACAATTGAAATTGCATAACATCATTGAGCATGATGGTTTTCAAAGGATAAATATGTAAATTATCTTCGAAAAGGGCATAGCATGGCATGTGCATTTCATCTCTTGAGACTTGTATAAAATGTATATACTTTGTTAAGAATTTTCTACTGGGCTTTATGCTCACCCTATGGGATTTTTGTGCAGGAAAAAATGTGGTGATTCCACCCAACTAGAGGCGTGGAAGTATGTGTGTTGGGAGTACAATACTCTCATTTTGCGTAACTCCGTATTGTAAGCCAAGGGCTTTGTATGTATGGGTTTGAATAACCATTTTTGTGTAACCAGGCTCAAGCCTTGGAAACTTGTAAACCCATGAGGGTATTTATTTGTTTTATGTTATTTTGTTTTGAAGTAAATGTATTATCATTTGGGCATGAAAATTGGGCGTTACAACTTGGTATCAGAGCGTACCGGGTTTGAATACTTTGGGTACGTGGGGAGTGATTAGTACCACAGTGGGTTTATCTCACTTGATAGAGATATCTGTATGGTGAGGTGCTATGTGATAACATGCTTATGTAATTGTATGGGTATGGGGTTTGATTTCTGAGATGTTGATTGAGTCTGTGAGTTCCTAGAAGTCCAGTCGGAAGAGCACTTGATCACCGCTATTTTCTGATTGGAACTGTAGCAACGTCATGGGACAATCATTATCTAGAAAGAAAATCTGTATGTGATTATGTGACTATGTGCTTACATGGTTTGCCCTATGTGATGTAGATACATGTGTAGGTTTATGATTAATCCGTATGCAGTATGTTAGAACTAGTGTAGAGTACTTACTTCTGAGCTAAATTCTGTCTTTTATATAAGATGTCATAAAGCGGGAGAGGCCGTAAGAGAGGCACTTGGGGTGCCCGGGATGTTATCATGTAGGAGGATACTTTTTCCCTTGGAAGAAGGTGTAAGGTAGAGTATTGTGGCCGGGATGATTAGTCAAGATGTTGTGGAATTGGTATTGAAGCATAGGTTAACCAATTTGTGTGGTTAGGGGTGTAAATGTGACCTTAAAATAGTAGGCTTGTGTTATGTAGCACTGGTTGGTTGTTATGAGGAGTTAATTATTTTTTCAATTTTATATCAAGTTTGTGGAAGTGGACTAGATGAAAGATCTTCGAAGTAGAATGAGTTAGAGAGTTTGTTTTATTTATAATTTTGCTGTGAATCCTAAGAGGGCAAATGAGATCATTTGATGGGATTATTAGTAGTAACAACATTGACTCATGAGTCGATATTTTAGAACATATAGGTGAGTTATGTGTGCCTTTGAGAATGGTGGAGTCCATTGCCTCAAATTTAGTGTTGATGTTCTCAAGTGCAATGAATGAGTGTTGAAGGACATGTTATGATGGATGTTGTGGAGTTGTGTTAGCAACTAATGCTCTTAGAGGAAATTTTAAGATTTCTTTGTGAGGATATTATAATTCTAAAGTAAGTGCTCTAGAGTAATTCGTATGGCGGTAATTTGAGTATTTCTATGGGAATTTATGTTTGGCCCATCGAGAGTGATCGATGTTAACCTTTACAGTTCCTCTTAGGTATGAGTTGAAATTGCGAAGATTGAAGGTATATGAGAGTGTTTTGGGTTAACATTGGTGTGTGTCGTGATGGTGTGATTCATGAAATGGAAATGGAGATTGTTTAGTATCTGTGGAGTAAGAGTGGTGGATCTCTTATATTGATCCTTCGTTTTGCCATTGGTATGTTTGGATTGTTTTGTTTCATTTTTCTTTCGTTAAGCCATGATTTTGATTCTGGTCTGTATGGAATCAATATTCAGTTTAGACTTCAAGATTTAATCATTCTCAAATTTAGTCGAACGAAATTGTTTTCGAGCTCAAAGTATTATGCTAGTTATGCCATAGTTGTTAAAAAAAAAAAAAGAAGGAGCAAAGCTGATTTTATTGAAGTCAGAGGATGACATCCCCGATTCAGAGGCAACAACAACAACAACAACAACAACAACAAAAAAAAAGGGGATCTTGTTTTGGATAACAGCCTCATGCCGATTTCACTTACTCGACTCTCCCGCCGAACCCTTCCTTTTTTTGTCGCTTCGGGAGACTTTTGAAGGTTCGGCCTCTGTACGTGCAGGATCGCGGGGGGATTTGACTCCCTGTTGGTTGACTTTTGAAGGCTCTGCCTCTGTATGTGCAGGACCGCCGAGGGATATGACTCCCTGCTGGTTGTCAAAGGTGAGGTACGAAGGTGCTCCGAGTCGGGTCATGACGGTGGTTTTTCGCTTCAACTCTTTGTTCTCTGCCTTTAGGGCGCAAATCTCTGCTCGCGCATCTTTGTACATGCTCTGGAGCAGAGAAAGTTGGGAGTTTAGCTTTTGTACTTCAATGGTTCCATTCTGTAACTGGTGAGATAATTTGGTAACCGCAGTCACGATTTCCATGCAAGAGCTTAGTGTGAAGTGGTTGGCCTCAATATCAGATTGAGCAGCCATGATTTGCTCAACTGATATCATAGGAAAGCTATGCAGAATGGGAACAGGGGCACTCGGTCCAGGAAGGTTAGGAAGAATGGGAATAGGGGCACTCGGTCCAGGAAGGTTAGGAAGAGGAGGAGGAGGGACACTTGGTCCAGAGGAGCTCTGATCATTGAGGTTCGGAAAGAGAGTGAGGGGGCGAGATGAGGCCATGTGTGGTGAGAGATGTAAAGAGCAAGAAAGGAGAGTCGGAAAAATAACAGAAAATAGACTGAGTTTTGAGACAACTTTTCTCTTCCTTTCAGTCCCTCTTTTCTCTCGATGAGGAAGAGGAAACAGAAGAGAGTGATGAAGAAGGAGATGGAAGAGAGTGATGAAGAAGAAAGGGAAATGAGGGAATAAGTAGAAGAGGTGAAATTCTGATTCAGAATAATAGAGAAGAGAAGAAGACAAGATGGAGAGAGAGTCGAGGCGGGCAATAATCGATGAAGTCGACTTTTGTCGGCCAACCGACGCAAAAGCAAACCGCGTGGCAGACGCAGATTTCGAAGGAAGAGAGAGAAGCGGGAAAGTTGTATACATATATGTATATATATTGTATATTTATGTATTATATACATTTAGTCGACTAATCGTGTCACAAGAGTGACTTGGTTGAGTGGTCTGGTTCGGCATCTAAGGATGGAGAGGTTGAGCCTGAGGTTAATGGTTCGAACCCCGCAATGAGTATTTCTTCTATTTTGTTTTGTTTTGATGTATATGTGTCTCATACATATATATATTTGTTTGAATATCTGATCACAAGAGTAGCTTGGCTCAGTGGTTTTGCTTAGTGGTTTGGGCTGTGGTCTGAGCTTGAAGTCAGGGGTTCGAAACCCCATATCTCTGTATTTGTACTTTATTTTTTCTTTTTGCGTGTTTTGCTTACGCGCAATGACGTCAGCTAATGGAATATTCCATCGTGGTAACGGCATATGCATAATTTGTGTTTGACCTCGTGAGTTATCATAATATTAGTGTGATGAAGAACAGTGTTGGTAAGGTATCGTCTATTTAGTGATGGTTGATGGCCACTATTTGAGTTGGAGGTTGGTGTTTTTGAAGAGTTACTATTTCGTTTCGTTTAGGTCTCGGAATAGTAGTAGTTATTTCGGCCTTGGGGGGCTTTGTGCATTAGGCGATTGAGATATTTTGTTGCTTTGGTTCGTTACCGGTGTGACTCGTTGAGACTCATGTAGTAGTCGAAGAAATATTTTGTTGATGCATTAATAAGTACCTGACTGAGTTTGCAGGTGACAGTAAGATGCATTACCTTACTTCTTTATATTTCGAGGACGAAATTTCTTTAAGGAGGGTAGGTTGTGATGACCCAAACGTTGTTTAAAAAAAAAAAATGGTGGAATATGCATGATGATGGTTTCGGCAGTGGAAGAAAATAAAATGAGAACAGGATCAAAATGGTGGGGCAATGGAATATATGCTTTTGAGAGAAAAGTTGGGACAAGAGTGAGTGGGAAGGGTGTTGTTCTCTCTCTCTCATATAGGTTATGTGTATTTATACAGAATGACCCATGAATGGATGAGTAGTGTGGCCATTTCTGCAGTATATTTCCTTTCATTATGTGAGTTTATTCAGGTTCTGCTTATGTGATAATCGAAGCAATTCAAGTCTCTGCTTTTTTTAAAGTCATTTGGACTGGATGGGTAAGACAATTCATTTATATGGATTTCCATACCTTGTTTCTGCGGAAACAGTCAAGAAATTCTTAGAACAACACACAGGCAGAGGAACTGTAGAAGCTTTAGAGGTCAAGGAGCCCAAAGGAAAAGGGTCAAGAGCATTTGCCACAGTTCCATTCGCAACTGCCAACAGTGCTGAATACATTATCTCCTTAGCTAATCGAAGTTTATATTATGGATCATCTTATTTGAAAGCTTACCGTAAGGACTTCGATCTCGTTCAAACGAAGGCATATGTGCATGACATGGAAATTGTGACTCTGTATTTTGGATATCAGATCTCGAAGGAGAAGTTTTCAATGCTCTGGAAGAGGGAAAATGTCTCTGTGAAATTTGGTTTTGGTCTAAGAAAAACTGTATTTCTTTCTGTCCCACTTTTTTGTTGAGTTCAAGCTTGATCTATTTTATGAGAACATCTGGCAGATTGAGCTTCGTCGTCTACGTGATAAAACTTCAAAGTTTCTGCTCATTCAGGTATCATTTCTGCAGCGTTCAGGTGCCTTGCTCCACTGGTGAGGCTGCCTCTACCATCTCTTGAATCACAAGCTGACAAGATAAAGACCTCTCTGTTGGTTATAGTTCAAGGCTCTGTAAATGCTGGCAGCCCTGTGATGCAATCATGTCTAAGTTTGCTAACAGTGCTTCTGCGGAGCACTAGGATTACGCTTTCCACAGATCAATTGCATATGGTGATCCAGTTTCCTTTATTTATTGATCTTGAAAGAAATCCCTCGTTTGTTGCTCTTTCACTTTTAAAGGCTATAGTGAACCGCAAACTTGTAGTCCATGAGATATACGATCTTGTGACTCGGGTTGCAGAATTTCTGGTAACAAGTCAAGTGGAACCAATTCGCAAAAAAATGCAGTCAAATTCTGTTGCAATTCTTACTTGACTATCATCTTTCAGAGAAACGTTTGCAGCAGTATCTTGATTTCTTACTTTCAAATCTGAGGTATGAACATTCGACGGGAAGAGAAGCTGTGCTTGAAATGCTACATGCAATTGTAATCAAGTTCCCAAAAGCCATTATAGATGAGCATTCCCAGACCAAATTTGTTCATTTGGTGGTTTGTTTGGCTAATGATGATGACAACAAAGTCCGCTCCATGACTGGCGCTGCTGTAAAGCTTCTGATTGGGCATGTGAGCCCGCATTCACTTCATTCCATTCTCGAGTATAGTCTCTCTTGGTACTTAGGTGGAAAGCAGCATTTATGGAGTGTTGCAGCCCAGTTACCAAAGTGAAGAGTTTGGTGAGAGCAATATTTTGATCGGTGGAGATCAGAATTCGGCAAAATCGAAAATTTGGATTTTTGGATTGCTTCCTCTTCTTGGCTTGAGGTAGGGATTTTCTTTGAGTTATATATATATTTTTGCAAGATCTAAATGATTTTAGAAATCATCTTTTGATTTGTTTTGAAAAAAAATGAATTGTTGATTCAAGAAGATGATTGGTTTTCGAAAGTGGGTTTACTTCTTATTTCTAAAAATAGAAATTGAGGATTTTTGAACTATGTTGATGAAATAAAGATGTTTTTGGTGAGATCTTCTCAAATATTTGAAGATGAATGGTTTTTGGTGAGAAAACCTAGAAGTTGGGAATTTTTTTAAAGATGTTGAAAATTTTTAGAATATGTTGTTATATTTATTTTGTGTGCCAAAATATATGATGTTTGAAAATTGTTTATTTATTTACATATAAATGATGTTTTCATGGAATATGAGAATTGTTGAAATTTTGGGCATTGTTGTTTAAAAGTATTAATATAATCTTGAGATGACTAAATTGTTAAGATTATTTGAAATGTGGGAATTATGTTATTCCTTTGATGAATTGAAATAAGCGTATTTATTCATCTTGTGAAATTGCATTGAAATGAGAATTTTGATCACAATGGGAATATTGTGTGGGAGTATTGAAAGTGAAAGAAATATTGCATTGCATTTTTAACATGGTATTGGCATATCATTTCATTTCATTACATTACACTTTGATGGTTGATTTGAAAACTTGCATTGAGAAAAGAATGTTGAGAAATAAGTTTTCATGAAATGGTTTTGGGGTAAATAATGATGGTAAGTCTTGACAGGTGGTGTAGAATAAGTTGGCCTGCGGGTCCGGGGTGAAAGACCGAAAAATCCGCGCAGAAAGGAGATTGTTGATTTTTTTCCAGTTGCGATTGGTAAAAATAACAATTTGGTAGTACTTGTATAGTCGACTTGCAGACACCGGCCTAGGGGTTACCAGAGACGTATTTACCGCCCTTGAAATAAATTGTTAAGTTTTGAACAATTGAAATTGCATAACATCATTGAGCATGATGGTTTTCAAAGGATAAATATGTAAATTATCTTCGAAAAGGGCATAGCATGGCATGTGCATTTCATCTCTTGAGACTTGTATAAAATGTATATACTTTGTTAAGAATTTTCTACTGGGCTTTATGCTCACCCTATGGGATTTTTGTGCAGGAAAAGATGTGGTGATTCCACCCAACTAGAGGCGTGGAAGTATGTGTGTTGGGAGTACAATACTCTCATTTTGCATAACTCTGTATTGTAAGCCAAGGGCTTTGTATGTATGGGTTTGAATAACCATTTTTGTGTAACCAGGCTCAAGCCTTGGAAACTTGTAAACCCATGAGGGTATTTATTTGTTTTATGTTATTTTGTTTTGAAGTAAATGTATTATCATTTGGGCATGAAAATTGGGGCGTTACAGTTAGCATCTCCTATATGTGTAGTATCGCCTGTTGGGGGTGAGTTGATTTTGAAACAAGGATGTAGAGGTTGTGATATAGAGGTCGCTGATCGTTGGCTTCCGTTTCCTTTTTTAGTTATGCCCATGTCGGGATTTGATGTGATTTTGGGTATGGACTAGTTATCATCATACCGAGCAGTTATTGATTGTTACCGCCAGAGGGTCACAGTATCTACCTTAGGTGGGGATTGTTTCCATTTCTTGGGGGATCAGGTTGGTAGTGTGTTGCCACCGGTGTATGATCCGCAAGGGCAGAGTGAGCTTAGTGGTCTTCTCGCTAGCTTCATGCGTGGTGAGTGTGATGAGACCCAGATTATTTTGCCGAGAGTGGTTTGTGAGTATTCAGATGTTTTTCCCGAGGATCTCGTTAGTTTGCCACCTCACCGAGAGATTGAGTTCTCGATCGATTTAGTGCCTGGCACGGCGCCTATTTCTATGGCACCTTACTGTTTTGCCCCAGCCAAGTTGAGTGAGTTGAAGATCCAGCTCTAGGAGTTGCTAGATAAGGGCTTTATTCACCCTAGTGTTTCTCTGTTTGGAGCACCGGCCCTCTTTGCTAAAAAGAAAGATGGTGCCTTGAGACTTTGCATTGATTACCGGAAATTGAATCGGGCTACGGTCAAGAATACGTACCTTATGCCCCATATAAACGATTTGTTTGACCAGTTGAAGGGGTCCCGTTGTTTCTCTAAGGTAGACTTGAGATCGGGTTACCACCAGTTGAGGGTCAAAGAGGAGGATATTCCGAAGACGGCATTCCGTACGCGGTATGGCCATTATGAGTTTCTGGTGATGCCATTTGGGCTCACCAATGCACCGGCAGTCTTTATGAACCGGATCTTCTGGGAATTCTTAGATCGCTTTGTCGTCGTTTTTGTGGACGACATCTTGATTTATTCGCCTTCTGAGGAGCACGAGGAACACTTGAAAGTGGTGCTTGAGTTGCTTAGAGTCCATAGGCTGTATGCCAAGTTTGGGAAGTGTGAGTTCTGGCTAGGAGAAGTCAAGTTTTTAGGCCATGTGGTTTCCGGGGAAGGGGTGTCTGTTGATACATCCAAGATTGAGGCAGTGCAAGATTGGGCACAGCCTAAAAGTGTTTTTGAGATTTGCAGTTTTCTGGGATTAGCTGGGTATTATCGCCGATTTGTGAAAGATTTCTCCATATTAGCTTCGTCGTTGACTAGATTGACACGGAAAGGGGTCAGATTTGTATGGAGTGAGACTTGTGAAAAGTCGTTCCAAGAGTTGAAGGTTAGATTGACCACCGCTCCGATTTTGATTATTCCGGAGAGAGGTTTGGGTTATGCAGTTTATTGTGATGCCTCACAAGAGGGTTTGGGTTGTGTGTTGATGCAAGAGAGGAAAGTGGTTGCCTATGGCTCACGTCAATTGAAAATAAACGAGAAGAATTACCCTACATATGACCTAGAGTTAGCAGCAGTGATCTTTGCCTTGAAGATTTGGAGGCACTCCCTTTATGGTGAGAGGTTCGAGGTATTCTCGAACTATAAGAGTTTGAAGTACCTGTTTACACAGAGGGACTTGAATTTGAGGCAGAGGATGTAGATGGAGTTCATTGAGGACTACGATTTTGAGTTGCACTATCACCCGGGTAAGGCCAATGTTGTGGCTGATGCCCTTAGTAGGAAATTCATTAGTGATGTAGCTTGTATAGCCATCCGGGAATGGGAAATGTTGGGTGCACTTAGTGAGTTTGATTTGCTTCTAGGTGAATCTGTTGAGGCTGCGGCCTTGTTTTCTGTTGTTGCGCAGCCTACACTTGTGACTAGAGTGTTAGAGGCACAGAGAGGTGACCTTGAGGTAGAATCCCTCCGAGAGAAAATCTCCAGTGGGAAGGTTGAGAAGGGTTTGACGGTGTATCCCGATCTGAGTGTGAGATACCGAGACCGTTTGTTTGTGCCGGAGTCTTGCCGAGAGGACGTACTCCGAGGTTTCACCACTCACGCCTTGCGGTGCATCCGGGGGGCACCAAGATGTATCGTGATTTGGGTCGCCAGTTTTGGTGGCGGGGAATGAAGAGAGATGTGGCGGTTTTCGTGTCTAAGTGCCTTACTTGTCAGCAAGTGACGGCCGAGCATCAGAGGCCAGCGGGTTTGTTGCGACCCTTACCCATTGCCGAGTGGAAGTGGGAGTATATCACTATGGACTTCGTTATAGGTCTTCCGAGGACTCAGCGGAGTAGTGATGCTATTTGGGTGGTTGTAGATCGGTTGACTAAGTCGGTGCACTTTATCCTTATGCACATGAGAGATTCGGTAGATCATCTTGCCGATTTGTATATTCGAGACATAGTGAGGTTGCACGGGGTCCCAGTGAAGATCATCTCAAATAGAGATCCTCGTTTTACTACTAGGTTGTGGCAGAGTTTGCAGAGTGCCTTGGGCACTAAGTTGACCTTTAGCACAGCTTATCATCCTCAGACTGACGGGCAGTCCGAGCGTACCATTCAGATCTTTGAGGATATGCTTCGAGGTTGTGTCCTTGACTTTAGTGGGACGTGGGAGAGGCACTTGCCCTTGGTGGAGTTTGCCTACAACAACAGTTATCAGTCAAGTATTGGTATGGCACCGTTTGAGGCCTTGTATGGCCGACCTTGTAGGTCTCCAGTTTGTTCGACCGAGGTGGGTGATGAACCTTTGTTGGGCCCGGAGTTGGTTAGAGAGACGACGGAGTAAGTTGAGCTCATCCGTCGGAGGCTTGTTACAGCCCAGAGTCGCCAAAAGAGTTATGCCGACCGTAAGAGGAGGCCTTTGGCATTTGAGACGGGTGATCATGTTTTTCTGAAATATCACCTAGGCGGGGTTTGATGAGGTTTGGGAAGAGTGGGAAGTTGTCCCCTCGGTTTATTGGTCCCTTTGAGATCCTTGAGAGAATTAGTGAGGTTACCTATCGCTTGGCTTTGCCGCCGCAGTTGTCCGGAGTTCATGACGTGTTTCATGTTAGTATGCTTCGGAAGTATGAGCCGGATCAGTCCCATGTGCTAGATTGGACCGATTTGGAGGTTGACGAGGATATCTCGTATGAGGAGAGACCGGTTCGGGTCTTAGATAGGCGGGATCAAGTCTTGCGAGGCAAGACCATCTCCTTGGTGAAAGTTTTGTGGAAATATCACGGAGTGGAAGAAGCCACTTAGGAACGTGAGTTGGATGTCCGTGAAAAGTATCCGGACTTGTTTGTAAATGTTTAATCATGCATTGGGAATTTTGTAATATTTAAACTTTAAGAGCATTGAATGTGTCTTAAGTTGTAAAACATTGTATATGTTTTGGTTTATGGAAATGTATGTTAGAACTTGCCTTATATAGGAAGTTAATTTTAACATTGTATATGTTAATGATGTGGTAGAAAGGCAAATGTCTTGTTGGCATTGAATATGTTTTGAAATGCATGTTGATAATGCATGTTGGAGAATATATGGAAAATTGCCTCTTCAATAGAGATGGAATGACCGGTAATGGGTCAAAATGTTAGATCGTGGATTGTAATGTTGTTGGGAATTGAGAAAACTAGTTTTTGAAAACTTGTACTTAATTTCGGGGATGAAATTCTTTAAGGGGGGAAAGTTATAGCGATCCCGGTTTTTCCTTTCTGTATTTGTTGTATTCCGGACTTAGATTCCGTGGAGTTGATGGTTGTATGTCTTGTTGTCATCCTTTAATTCCCTATGTTTGAGTTTTAGGATGTGTTGGGTGCGTTTCGAACAGGTTAGTTGAGCTTTTGTCCCATTCCTTGTTGCCCAAAATTTTGGTGATATGCTCGAGCGAGTCCCTTTGCGCTCGAGCGGAGTTTGATATTTTTGGTTTTACGCTCGAGCGGGTATTCTTGCGCTCGAGCGTATTTTGCACACTCTCAGCATTTCGTGCCTCTGCAAAATTTCTGCAGGTGGGTTTTTCACGCTCGAGCGGGTTTCCTTACGCTCGAGCGGGTTGCGCTCGAGCAGGCTTTTTGAGCTCGAGCGAAATGTTCATTTCCTGTGAAAATACTGGGAGAGGAAAATCTACGCTCGAGCGGACTGGTTTTCACGCTCGAGTGGATGTATTTTATTCTTGTGTCTTGGCGCTCGAGCGGGTCTTCTTACGCTCGAGCGGGTCCAGTTTTTGTGCCTGACGCTCAAGCGTCCTATTCTCCGCTCGAGCGGCAGAGTCGTATATCAGTTAGCAGCCGTGATATTTTGAATCACTTTTCACATCCTCACCCTCTTTCTTACTTTTCTAAAACTCCATTGGAGAGCCTCTCTCACTAAAAATCCACATTCTCTCTAGGGATTGATCTAGTTAGGGTGTTCTCCTACCCTTTGGCCTTTACAAAAAGTGTGGGGATCGTAGAGGGCTACATTTTGATCCAAGAAGTTGGGTGTTTGGAGCACTTCGAGTTTTTTTCATCTTCTCCATTTGAGCTCCGAATTTGAGGTAGGGATAACTACTCATTCTTATGGCCTCTGACTTAAATTGTTGCTCATTTTGATAAAGTGTTGGAGTTGGGAAATTTTGGGACTTAGGGTTTCAAAATGTAAAAAGGGGTTTTGTTATTTTGACTCTTAAATATGTATTTTGGGTCTTAAAATGTTAGCATTGTTGTTGGTTGTTAATATTTGAACCTTTGGGTTAATATTGAGAAATGGAAGAGAAAGCTCTAACTTGTGTATAAATTAATTGGTATAATTAGTTTAGGAAAATTATGGGTTTATGAAATTGAGTTGAATATAATGAAATTGGCTCATTATGAAACGGAATAGTGGAGTTGGATTTATTAATCGCTCACTTTTGAAAATATTGATTATATATGTATTGATGTATTTATTATCTGTTTAAAAATAATTGTTTTGGGCTACCGGTGAAGGGTAATCTTGATTGTTGTAGACAATGCATGATGATTAGGCAAACTAAAACTAATCAAACGAATGTGTCATCGAATATGACAATTGGAATAATGCACCTAATTTGTGTATTGGTTGAACATGTGTATGATAATTGCTTATATACATTGTGTTGTGTGGGAGGAGATAGGGAATGTACTCCACGGTTTAGCGGAAGATGGGGGATGGACCTCTAAACCGGATTGTGTTTGACATTGATATAGCACTAACATGTGTATCATTTGTAAAGTATGGAAGTGTTTGTTTGACATTGATACAGCACTAAGATGTGTATCATTTGTGAAGTATGGATATGTTTTGTTTGAGATTGATACAGCACCAAAATGTGTATCTATTATGAAGTATGAAATGGTTAATATGAGTTTTATCTCACCTGAAATAAAAGTGCTGTTAACTTGAGACGTGATCTCATTTAAGTTGTTTGGCCAGGTTCTGAGCCCTAAGTTATGAATTGAGAATTTGATAGGAAATGGAAAATGGGATTAAACATGGACACTTTTGTCTTGTCATTGAAGTGGTTGTGAATTGATTTATGTGAATCCAACATTTATCAAATGCTAAGATTTTTGTCATTGTTCATATTATGTTTAGCATATCTTTGCTGGGCGTTGGCTCACCCTATATGGGACATCATTTTCAGGTTCAGGTACTATGCCGCCTCCGAGGTCTTAGCATGGAGTGTTGTGGGAGTTAAAGACTTTTTTGTAAATTTTTGTTGTATTACATGTATATCAAGCCAAGGGCTTCTTTTGTGTAGAGTTAGTACTCTTTTCTTTTGTAACCAAGTGTTGACTTGGAAAGTTGTAAGCCTTTAGGGCATTTACTTTTGATGTCAACATGTAATACATTTGTAAGAAATACTCTAATGAAATGTAATGATACTTTATTCTCTTTTGTCTAAGCATGTCAATATTGTATGATTTATGGGTTTATTTTGAGGGCGTTCCATTGATGATATCTAAAATATTATGGAATAAATTGTGATTTTTTAATATATATATTTTATATTTTTTGACACAAAATATTATCTATTAAAATATATGTGGTATGATGTATTTGTTATAAATATTATTTAGAGATTATACTATGCATACAAATATTTTAATAAAGAAATTACTTTGTAGTAAAATATTTTAATAGAAAAGTTACTATACAGTTACTGTGTAATACTTGAAATTCGTTAAGTTTGAAAGAAAAATTAGCAGAACACTATTCATCGAAAGTGACTTTTAACCTATTAATTCAAATCTTCGCCTGCCATTTTTGACAAAAGAATTGTGCCCATGCTCCTCACCGTGTACATAATTCAAGTGTCAAAAAGTCAGAAAAGGACCGTCTGCCTCCCCAACGGATATATTTTTGGGTATATGTAGAATTGTTTTGGTTGGAGAAAAATAAGAAGTGAAGAAGAGAAAATTTTTGTTATATTGAAATATTCTCAAATATTGTATTGTACTTTATTGAGTTATATTTTTTGTGAGAAAATTTGTTGAGAATTTGAGCAAAATTGTAAAATGGTTTCTATCTATTATTCATATTATTCTTGTAAAAAGATAGAGGTTGCGTTTTGTAGAGTTTTGTAAATGTGATTTGAGAATATAAGTTGTATTTTGAGTTTGTGAGTTATGGAATTATGATTTGAGTGTAAAAAATTTATTTGGTTATGGTTTTTGAATAGAGTGTTGAATTGAGCTTTGAATTGTATGTGGAATTGAGTTTTGAAAGTTTTATGTGACATGTGGAATAAGAAAATTTGTTTGGTGATGAGTTTTCAAAATAGTTTTCAAAACTTAATTTAACCTATAATTGATAATCAAACACACAACTCATAACTTGATATCCATATTTTTGATCAACAGTCATAACCAAACTATTTTTAAAATACTCAAATAAAAAAATGATTTTTTTTTCAATTAATTATTTTTAAGTAATTTTTTTGAATATTTTTTTTTTCAAATAACTTCTATGTCAATTAATTCTTCTGTCAATTCATTTTTTAGGCTTGTATAAACATTAAAAATATTTAAAATATTTTAAAATTATTTAGAAAATTAAAATATTAAAAATATTTAGAAAATTAAAATATTCAAAATATTCAAAAAAATAAAATATTAAAAATATTCCGAAAATCAAAATATTTACAATTAAAATATCAAAATATTAAAATATTTTTATGAAAATTAAAATATTAAAAATATTCCTATAAAATAAAATAAAATAAAATATTTAAAATAAAAAAATAAAAAATATTTAAAATAAAAATTAAGTTGTTTTTGAGTTTTGAAAAGAATTTTGAGTTGTGTGTTTGGTTGTGAGTTTTGAGAAGTAATGATTATAGTTTGAAATGAGTTTTGAAAAATGGATGTAGAATTATGATTTAAAAGCTACAACCAAATACCACACTCAAATCAGTGGTGGAACTTTGTTTTGGAACTATTATTCTTGTGAAAAGATAGAGTTTCTGTTAGTGATTTTTTGGGATAAAATCACTTAGGTGTGATTAGGCACTAGATTCAAAACTGGCTGAAATATATTTATGAGTGATTTTTGAGATAAAATTACTTAATTAGGTATGACTAGGCACCGGATTCTAAACTAGTCGAAGTGATTGGGGATTGGTCATTTATTGTAAAAGTTTACTAGCACCCGTGAAACTAGTTGTGTAATTACTATTTGAAGAATAGTGGAAAAATTCCTGAGGAGGATACTTAGGGAGTGGACATAGGCCTGACATGCTGAACCACTATAAATCACTGTGTTTGATTTCTTTCGCTATCTCTTTACTTTTATATTGATTATTATTGCTCTATTATTTTATTTGTTAAACTTCGAATATTTTGATTATTACTTTTAATATTATGAAATTATTTTTAATAATGCAATTCATCCCTCTCTTTGGTTGCATACCTAGAATAGCAGATATAATGGTGAAAATAAAAATGAAAAATTATATTTATATATAAAAATTTATACAAAAAATATCATAAAAATGTTTGATAGTGATATTATTGTAAATATAAATCATATTTATGGATATTTTGTTTTAAATTGAAAGGTCTCTATTAAGTTACATCATTGTGCTTGAAATTCTTTATAAAATTTATATTTGTATATCATCACTCAATGAGAATATATTCATGTAAAATTTAATGATGGAAAGTTATATAATATAATCATGATGGCATGAAGAAGAAATGGTAAAAAAAAGGACAAAATGATCTTTTAAAATTTTTTAAGATATGACATTAGCAATCCAAAAAGCAATTTGTAATGAAATTACAAACTTTAAGAAGGAGAATGTAATTTTTTAAGTGTGAGAGGAAGATCTGTATTAAACAGAAACCTTAAAAGATGTCAGTATAATTTATCCAAAAAATTCACAAGAATGATACGCAATATTATTATCTTTATAAATATTATATTTTAAAATAAAAAATATATATATTAAAACACGTTATTATATACATAAAATTTATAAAATTTATTATTATTATTTATATATCATTACCCAACTACTTATTTACCATCACCACGCATTCCTTATGTCATTTTCTACTTACAATATTATGATAGTCAATCGGTCAACCCTCGCACTTTCTTTCACTCTCCGTTTTTCTTTCCCCACTCAATTGGAAGACCAAGCTATTGGAAGACCAAGCTACTGATAACAACAAACAAGGCAACTAGAAATTATTCATGGTCTTAGCAGTATTTTTTCATTATATTTAGATAAATACTTAGGCCTCGTTTGGCAAGTGACTTTTTTAGCCAAAAATCTAACAAGTCACTAAAAAACCAAAAAGCCAACAACTTATATCAAAGAGTTAAAGATTCCATTTTCTCTTTATTTTTTGTATATCTTTTCGTAAAAAACTAAAAAATCATCCCAAACATACTAGTTTTTTTTTACATCATATTTTAGCCAAAAGCCTATGTTTGGAAAGTAGGTTTTATGGCTTTTTTGGCTAAAATAGCCACAAAAAACAAAATAGGCTTTTTAGCCCAATAAGATAAAACATCACATCTAACCCATAATCATTACATTCTTTCTCTCACAAAAAACTCAAAAAAGCCCAAAAAGCCAAAAGCCCTTTTCAAACCAGGCTTTTTAGCCCCAGACTAAAATAGCCAAAAAAACCAAAAAACCAACCCACTTCCCAAACGAAACCTAAAACCTGTTCCCAAATGAGGCCTTAGTACACACCTCAAATTCAAAAATAAATAAATAAAAAAAAACCTAACTCATTTTCATGGCGGCATAGTTGGCGGGAAAGGGCTGTTGGGGCTTTCGAATGCGCTTAACGTCGATTGAGGCGAACCGAACGAAACCTAGGACTTCTAAGTCAACACAGACTACAAAATCACAACTCATTTTCATGGAATTGACACCCAAACCTAGAAGAAATCGAAAGCATACCTCGAGATTTGAGGAGCAGAGGCTTTTTTTTGTGCTCTTTTTTGTAGAGTGAAACGAGCCAACCGGTGAGTCAACCTGGTGAGTAGGTCCTCCTTGTCGCTCTCGGTCTCAGTTGAACCTAAGACAGACTCAACAGGTGAGTAGAAGCCAAAATCGTAGGGAAGGCAAAGTTAGGGCCAAAAACAGAGTTAAGGCCATTTTTGTTGAAGTTTTCTTTGCCCATGAGTATGTTGTCGTCGGTGAGGAACTCCGAGAGAAGCTAAAACTCTCCGTTATCGAGAGTGTGAGCAGCCATAACAGCAAAACAACCCAAAAGAGAGGCTAATAGTGAAGAGATTGAGAGAAAAAGAGAGAGATCGCTAGTGAGGGTTTGTGGTGATGGGGATTCGCTGGAGTTAGAGAGGCGTGACGAGGCTGCTGCGGTGAAATGGCGGCGATTGCAACAAAGGTGGCTAGGGTTAGGCTTTGGATGTTGTGTATTCAAGGTGTGTATTGATATTCTTTTGTGGTTATTTTGGTCATTTTAGATAAGGTCATTATTGTAATAAAAAATAACCAATTAATGATGTGCCTTGAGACAAAATGTGGTGTGTAAATAAGGCACCCCAAAAATATACTTTTTTAAAAAAATCCTTTTACCATTTTGGCCCTATTTGGTAAGTGGGTTTGTGGTTTTTTTAGGCTAAAATTTATAAAAAGACAAGATAAATTAAAATAATCAATAAGATAAAATGTCACATTAAAATTATAATCATTTTAATTTTTTTTTCATAAACATCATGTCCAGCTATAAAAAAAATTCAACCATCTTGCCAAATATAAAAAATTTAATCTACTAAAATTAAAATAACCTACTAAAATAGTCAATTTTTCAAACGAGGCTATTGTATAAATATTTGAGTGTATATTTTGAAAATAATTTTTACAAATTTAAAATTCAAACCTTATTAGTATGCAAGGAAGGTGCTATAAGAAACTCACGGGTAGAATTTTTGTGTGGAAGGAAGGTGCTAGAAAACTTCTTTGGTTCTGTTTATTTGGCTCCATAGGATAGAGAGTATTAGGAATATGGTGAAATTAAAGTCTCGTTTAGGAACATATTATTTTAGTAATTTTTTAAGTTTTTAGCTAAAATATTCGGTAAAAAAAATAGTATGTTTGGAATGACTTTTTGATTTTTCACAAAAAAAATGTGCAAAAAGTAGAGAGAAAATTGAATCTTTGACTTTTTGGTATAGGTTGTAGGCTTTTTAGTTTTTTTAGCAACTTTTTGACTTTCAAACTAAAACACTTGCATGCCAAACGAGGCCTAATTGAAGAGATTATCAGTGTGATGGTATTAAATTGGAGATATAGGAATCTTCTTTGGTAGGGGTGTAAATTTGGCCCAGCTCATCCAAGCTCAAGCTTGGCCCATGTCAGGCTTTGCAGGCTCTTGCCAAAATTTGGGGGCCAGAAAATTAGGCCCAGGCCCAGACCTAGAGGGTATTCGGGTCTTGGACGGGCGGGGGCGATGGGCTTGGGCGGCCCTGAGCAAATTTTTTTTTATAAAATTTTTTTTACAAAAATTTTATTATTTTTCACTAAAAAAGATACTGAGCCTCAGGCGGACTGGGCCTTGAGTGAACCTTAAGCGGGGTCGATGGGCTGGGCCACGGGCTGGAACGGGCTTCAAAATGATGGCCCAAGCCCAGGGCCTCGGGCTAGGCTTGGGCCCGGGCCCACCCCTGGTCGTGGGGCGGGCTTCGAGCTGCCCACGGGCCGCAGGCCATTTTTACACTTCTATTCTTTGGTTGTGTTTGTTTGGCTTCATAGGATGGAGAAGATTAGGAGTATGATGAAATTGAGTCAGGAGATTATTAGTGTAGTAGTATTAAGTTGGAAATGTAAGATAAAAAGTATTTGTTTGCACTCAACTGGATTAGTGATATTATAGTATTAATGTATAAATTAATATTTTTTAATATTATATTTATTTTTTAATCTAGAGACACTTGAAAAATATAAAAATTATTTAAAAGTTCATTAAATATAAAAAAAATACATATTTTTTTGTAAAAAAAAAAAATCATATACTCAATCTTCGGTAATAAATCTTTTTAAATATTTATTTCACAAATAAATTATTCAAAAAAATAAAATTAAACATATTTTAGTTTAAGGGGCTTCAATTATCAATTCCAACTTTCCAATGAGCATGCTAATCCTACCCTTTAAAGGGATTGGTAATCTAATTGGATAAATGGTCCTATAAATAGTCCCAGTGATTGTTAATCCAAATCTAATTGGATAAATGGTCCTATAAATAGTCCCAGTGATTTTAAGCAAACAAACGTGGCCTTTGGGGGCAAGAAAGGTTGCTAGGAAACTTCTCTGGGTGAAGAGGCAAATTTGCTGGAAGGAAGATGTTAGGAAACTTTTTTGTGTTGCAGCCTGTGCGTAGTGGATACAGAGAGAAAGTAGTAGAACGATGAAAGAGGTGAGAAGGGGTGAGAGATGGGCATGAAACATATTTTGTCCCAAACAAATCTAGACATCAATTTCGTAGATGAAATGAAATGATCTCAGCATTATATGAAGCAAAAATATATATATATATTTTAAAAAAAATTCTGCCATATTATATATATATATATATATTATATTACCCACCGACACACAGAGTATTTTTTATTTGTGTTTTGAGATAAATTTTTAAATTTTTTTAAAAAATGAGTTTATAATTTTTTTTGGTTTGTTTTGTTATTGTACGAGTATGAAATAATCTTCTCATATAATCCTGTTGATCAAGTTTGCGCTCCTCCAAACGTTGTTGCTTTACTCCCTGAAAACACAAACGTGAGCTAGCCGGCGGGTGTGTGCCGGATACCTCCCGATGCCTAAGTCAGCAAAATAGACAAGTAGATAAAAGCTCTGTGTATTCGGGAATCAAAGTTCTGATACCTGTACATAGGTTTTTTATGAGCTTTTATAGGTTCCGCGTGGCACAATCCTAGTAGGACTTTTACTCATCAATGTAGAGTCCTCCTAGGAATCACATTTGTAAAAGATGATGCTATTCCTTAACACCCTTATCACTGCTTTAACCAAGTGAAATGGTTTTACTTCGGTAGTATGACAAAACAACCAGGTAACACATTTAAGAGGTTAGCTCGGTATGACAAACAACCGAGCTAATATTGCCATGTTTAAGTGTTAGATTGGACCGAGCTTTACCTAGCTCAGCTCTTCTCTTCAACTTCTTGTACCTCGATTCAGCATACTCTAACTGGGCTCTGGGTTATTTAAGACCGAGCTATCTACCCAACGGTAATGCCTACTTTACTTAGCCCACAGCTCAGCCCACCTTTACTTGGTCCTAGCTCGGCTCAGATTTATGTTTTTTACCCTCTCAATTATATATTTTGAAAATAGTTTTAGAGTTTGGAAATTTGAGATACTTTGATATTTTGTTGTAATTGAGTAGATGTGTGTGAAATAAAAAGTGGTCAAGAAAGAGAGAGAAAAAATAAAAAGTGATTGATTGATGTGTAATAGAAAGAAGTAATTTTGAAATTTTAAAAAAAAAATTTGTAACCAAACATGTATTTAGGTTTCGTTTGGGATGTGAGTTGGTTTTTTGATTTTTTGAATATTTTAGTCTGGGATTAAAAAGTCTCGTTTGAGATGGACTTTTTGACTTTTTTAACTTTTGTAAGAGAAAAAATGAAATGATTATGATTTAGATGTGACATTTTATTTTATTGACTTTTTAGTTTATTTTGTATTTTTATAACTATTTTAACTCAAAAAGTTTATGCCAAACGAGGGCTTAGAATTTTTTTTTTTTTTTCTAAAAACATGTTTCAAAACACAAACTAAACACACTCACCGTTTCTCAAAAAAGATTTAGAGTTTAGAAGTTTTAAAAAAGATTTCAAGTGTGTTTGGTATGATTTTGAGAGATAAATTTTTAAAAAAGATTTTGGGAGATAAATTTTTTAAAAAAAAATGTTTCAAAACACGAACTAAAAACACTTTACCGTTTCTCAAAAAAAGATTTAGAGTTTAGAAATTTTTAAAAAAAGATTTTGGAAATAATTTTGGAATACGGGAGTTTGTGATGATTTGATATTTTGTTGTAATTAAGTAGATGTGTGTGAGAAAAAAAATAATTGAAAAGGAGAGAGAAGAAAAAAAAAAAGTAACTGATTAATATATAAGAGAGGAAAAATAATTTTAAATTTTTTTTTTCTAAAATCACAAAACTAAACAAAATTTTCTCTAAAATTTATTTTTCAAAATTAACCAGACAAGCGCCCCCCCCCCTCCTTCCTCAATTCCTAATTTTCGTTCAATTACAAAATGATTGCTTTTTTTGCTTCAATTACAGAGTGATTTTCGTTTCTACTGCTTTTTTTCCATTTGCTTTTTTTCCCCCACTTACAGGCTTCTCTTTCCATCAGTAGTCTCTTACGATGGTCGTCTCCTCTCATCAATCTCTCCTCTCTTGATTATCTTCAATATTTTTGTCGAACTCATCACCGTCAGACACTCTTCATCATCAACGAACACAAGTAGAAGGCAGAGCATCAGATTTGTAACTATTTTGTAGAGGGAAGAGAATTATTTTGGTACATCTCTCTTAGATCTGTAACTACTTTGGTTATTTTTTTTAAGATCGGTAACTATTGGGGTTGATTTTTTTTCAGATCTGTAAATATTTTGATAAGATCTCTTAGATTTGTAACTATTTTGACATATATTAGATCTATATGTTTTGATTTTTTATTTTGAAATCATCATCCACTCCTACTGATGTGTTCTTCATTGCACCCGACCGATACCGACCGCCATCTTTGGATTCCAGAAATAGAGAAAGAGGGAGAGAAGAGGTAGGAAACATAAGAAAAAGATGGAGTGTTTACTGGTTGACTATTAACAGTGGGTCTTCAAATTTAAGAAAAAACTCAGAAATTTACCAGAATTTGAAATCATAGGTGAGATTTATTGCTCTCAACAAAGATTAATCTTTTTTTTTTGTCTTCCTTAAAATTTTATTATTATTTTATTTTAACTCTCTACAGCATTTCGTCCATATATTTTAAGATCAAAAGCCCATCAGATAGGAGTGCTTGCAAATAACGTTTTTTTACCTTTTGCAGAGTCACCCCGCTCACTCACTTATATTCCTCCCCACAAATCATTTGATCTTGGGTTCATCCATGACTTCTAAAAGAACCTTAGATCATTCTTCTTGTTTTCCAGCCCCAAAAAAGAGGAAAGGCTCTTCTTGTTTTGCTTCTTCATCTTCTTCAACACAACCTCGCTGGACCTATCACGTGTTCTTGAGTTTCAGCGGTGAAGATACCCGCAAAAACTTTACTGATCATCTCTACGAGGCCTTGGATCAAGCTGGAATTCACACCTTCAGGGATGATAAACTTCCAAGAGGACGTGAAATTTCTCCCGAGCTTCTCAAATCAATCGAAGGATCGAGGATCTCCATCGTTGTTTTCTCAAGAAACTATACTTCTTCTAGATGGTGCCTTGATGAGCTCGTGAAGATCATTGAATGCAAGGAAACAATTGGGCAATTAGTTCTCCCAATATTCTATGATGTTGATCCATCCGACTTATGCGACCAAAAACGGTGTTTTGGAGTAGCATTTAGAAGACATAAAAAGCGTTACGGGGATGAGATGGAGAAGGTGGAGGTTAGGAGAGTTGCCCTCTCTAAAGCCGGTAATATATCAGGCTGGGTTTTGAAAAATGTTGCTAATGGGTAATTTTTAACATCCTTTTAATTTTGCTGCTGTTGCTGCTATCAATTTTATCTTTTAACTAGAAAATCCTATCCTTATTGTTTTTAATATTTTTAAAATATATATATATATCAAATATAGTTAGTTCACTTTGTAAGTTCAAGATGTTTTGAATTTTACATTTCTTAACTGCATATTTTGAGTGGGGTTTGTAAGGTTTTTGATTTCTGTAATATACAATAACTTTACTTTTAATTTGGATTGAAATTGACAGGCATGAAGCAGAGTTAATCCGACAAGTTGTTGAAGAGGTTTCATGTAAACTGGAACGTACATCCGTATATGTTGCTAAGCACCCAATTGGAATAGAGTCTCATGTTAAACACGTCAGTTCGTTGTTGAGCATTGGATCAGATGATGTTCGCATGATTGGGATATACGGCATGGGTGGAATAGGCAAAACGACCATTGCAAAAGCTGTGTATAACCATATTTTCTTCCAATTTGAATGGAGTTGTTTTCTTGCAGATGTTAGAGAATGTGCAGGACAATCCAATGGCCTAGCTCAATTGCAAGAACGACTTCTTTTTGCATTATTAGGGACAAAGAATATAAAGGTTAACAGTGTTCACGAAGGAATTAATTTGATTAAAGAAAGGCTCCATTCTAAAAAGGTTCTCATTGTTCTTGATGATATGGATCATTCAAGGCAATTAAACACCTTAGTTGGAAATCATGATTGGTTTGGTCCAGGAAGTAGAATCATCATAACAACTAGAGATGAGCAGTTGTTGAACTTACTGAAAGTTGATGAAAGATACATGGCTATGAAATTGAATCACGAAGAGTCTTTGCAACTTTTCAATTCTTATGCTTTCGGAGGAACCAATCCATTAGAAAATTATGCAGAGCTTGCAAATGGTATAGTACATTATGCAGGAGGGCTTCCGCTAGCTCTTGAAGTTTTAGGTTCTTATTTGTTTAAAACACCATTGGTAGAATGGAAAAGTGCATTTGATCAATTACAACGAATTCCTCATGAGGATATTCACAAAATACTTAAGATAAGTTTTGATGCACTAAATCAAGAAATGAAGGATATCTTCCTTGATATTGCATGCTTTTTTGTTGGAATGGATAGGGACTATGTCATTACTATATTGAAATGTTGCGATTTCTCCCCAGAATTTGGAATTAGGATTTTGATTAATAAATGTTTACTGAGAGTTAATAGATACAATGTGCTAACAATGCATGATCTACTTCGGGATATGGGAAGGGAAATCAATCGTCAAGAATCTCCCAAGGAGCTTGGAATGCGCCGTAGATTGTGGTTTCATAAAGATGTATCCTTCGTACTTGAAAACAACACGGTAAGAGTCAAATCTTTCTTTCTAGTGAGTTAGTAAGCTTTTGGCTTGGAATGCTAATTTCAGTTGTTTTTATAGTCTTTCTTCCTTTTAATTTTCAATTTTGTTTTTAAATATTTATATATTAGGGAACAGAAACAGTCGAAGGTGTGATCCTGACCGGACTACCCATGGTGAAGAAGATACAATGGAGTAATAAAGCATTTGCTAGGATGCATAATTTAAGACTGCTTCAAATCAATCATGTGCACCTCAGTGGTAATTTTGAACACCTATTGAAAGAGTTAAGGTGGCTCTGTTGGCATAACTGCCCATTGGAGTATTTACCATCCAATTTTCATCCAGAGAAACTCGTTATTTTAGACATGCAGTTCAGCAAAATTAAAACACTCTGGAAAGATGGCGAGGTACGACATTCTTAGCAAATTCATTCTTGTTTGGGATTTGGATCAATTGAGTAGTGAATCATGAAGAAAGAAAAAAAAAATTATATAATTTCTTATATATATATATTTTTTTTGGTTTTAACAGCACTTCAGGAGCTTGAAAATTCTGAATCTCAGTAATTCCAAATGCCTAACGAAGGGCCCTATCTTCTGCGTACTATCGATGCTCGAGGAATTATTACTTGAAGGTTGTATAAGTTTAATGGAGCTCCATGAATCAATTGGGCTTCTAGATAAACTTGTTCACTTGAATTTGAAAGATTGCATGAACCTCAGGTATCTTCCAGGCAGTGTCTGCAAGTTAAAGTCTGTTGAACGTCTAAATCTCACTGGTTGCACAAAACTAGAGGAGTTTCCAGAGCACTTGGGAGATATGAAAAGCTTAACAGATCTTCTTGCAGATGACACAGCCATTAAACAACTACCTTTCTCTATTAGACTACTGAAGAATCTTAGGACCTTCGGATGTAGTAGGCAATTGACAACTAAATCGTTGTTTTCTCGCATTTCATCTTGGGTTTCACGGAGAAGATTTTTACCATCCTCTGTTTCTGGTCTGTGTTCCTTAACAGACCTATGTCTCAGTAATTGCAATATGTCTGAAAGAGATTTTCCAGCTGATTTTGGAAGTTTATCCTCGTTGCGATGGTTGGATTTAGACAGAAACAATTTTAAGCACCTACCAGATTGCTTCAGTCATCTATCCAAGCTAAGACTCCTTAAGTTGAATGACTGCAGAAGTCTTCAATCTATCTCATATCTTCCTCCTAATTTAAATAAAGTAGTGGCTTATAATTGTGCATCACTTGAAAAAATATCCGGTCTATCAAAATTGAAGACTCTAAGAATTTGCTTGAGTAATGACCGATATGGCCGCTTTCTCTCAAATGGTAATAATGATGGTATGGAAGATCCTCCTTGTTTTCAAGGTGCACGAATCATTCCCTTTGACAGGCTCAACAATTTACAAAATTTCCTTCAGGTCTCTCTCTCTCTCTCTCTCTCTCTCTCTCTCAGGTGCAACAATTTTGAAAAAAAATCTCTGCAAATTAAGTGAAATGTGTGAAACCAAATTTATTTTAGATGTTACCTTCATAATACTAAAGGAGGAGAATTTCATGTAATCCAGATTATATGGATTAGATGATGTTGTTTAGGTTTGTAGAATTCACATGGGATCTTTTACGAGTTTTGTTTTGATGATTCGAATTTTTTGTTTTATCTGATACTTGTGTATTTCATTCATAATAAAAATAAAATTGATAGGATAATTATAATATATTTAATTTATCAAATTTGTAAAAAAAGGGGATGACAATTTTGTTTTTAAAAATAAACAATATATTTTTTGGTGATAAATACAATAAATTAAAGAAAAAAGACTAAGACCCCCTTGAGAACACACCCCCACGACCCCCTTTTCCTTTTCATTGGCCGAAAACTGTTTTTTTTTTTTTTTTTTTTTTTTTTTTTTTTTTTCTCCCCACTCACCAACCCCCACGTGTGTGTGGGGGTGGAGGGGGTGAGTGGGGGAGGGGGTCCCAATCGGCGCTGTAAATTAAATAGGTTATGATTATTTGATTGATTTAATTTTGTGGGAATGAAAAACATGAAGTGTGTAATAAAATAAATAGTCCAGAACTTGTGCTGGGTCCATGGACCTAAATAACACCAGTGGACTAGAGAGAGTTGTCGATTAGAGATAGAAAATAATATCTTACTCTTACTAAATTTTATATTCAAAATTTTTACTTAAATGATATGGCAGTAACAATTTTAAAAATAAGATTCACTAGTTTTTTCATTGTTTTTATTACTAGCTACATGATAATATATTAGACGATTATATATCACATGTTTATATTATCTTTTTGTATCACTAACCTATTTGGAAAAATATCATTTGTTTGCATTAATATGTTAATCTTCAAATAAGGGAATTAATCGTAAGTATTCATATATAGTGATACAAAATAATGACAAATAATCGGTCATATATAACATTTTTCTGTGACAATATGTTATTTGTTTTTATTAATTTCTTAATAATTATCTCTAAACAAACGAACTAATTATAAATATTAATGTAGACAATCATACAAAACAATGATAAATAGTAATGGTGCCAGAAAAGTAGTTCACTCATTAATTAAAATTTTTTTAAAAAATTTCTCAATAGATATTATTTTTTTAAAAAAATTAATATTAAGCACGAAATTTTAAATATTTAATATAAAAGCTTTGATTTTTATTTTTATTTTTATTTTTACAATTCACTTTTTAAAAAATCAAAATTGGAAATATGGTATTACTATATAACTAGTATATTATAAATGGAAAATGTCTCGTAGCTCAAATTTTGTGGCTCAAAAGTGGCTTAAATGGCCAAAACGACGTCGTTTTGGCCATTTTTATGTTGTTCTGTACTCAAAACGACGTCGTTTTGGCCATTTGAGCCACTTTTGAACTACAAAATTTGAGCTACGTAGCATTGTCGATTATAAATATTTTAAAGAGTCTTGTATATCTAATGATATATTATATAATAATATATAAAACAATAGTGATACTACATCATTATCCTTATTAATATATTGTATCACTAACTAGTAGTAAAATAATGCATGAAAGGTTAATTTCACTTGTTAAATATAATTAACAATTCAATAATTTTACATATTTTTATAGTGGAGTTAACTATGTTTATATCTAAGTGATGATTTGATATTATTGTTGCACTTAACTTTTTTTTATATAATTTTCATATATAATAATGTGATTTCTTATAGTTTCTTCATTTACAATCAAAACAATTATCATTATTTTTGTAATTTAAAAAACATCATTAAGAAATATTTTGAATGTTATTTCTATATAAATATTCTATTTGTTAATTATTATTTTTATATAAAAAAAAATTGCAAAAAAATGGCCCCGTCTCTTCATAGTTCCGTCACTGATGATAAAAACAGGACATATATAACTTCTTTTTTTTTTTTCTAATATAAATAACTTTGATGAGTCTTTTAATTCTAAATGACAAAATTAAAATTTGTCACTGTATTAATTTGATGCAAAAAAAAATTTCAAACAAGATTATGGGGATAGGGTAAACATGACATAATCTTGATCATACATATCATATGAAAAGAGTGAGACTTATCATAAAATATACAATTTCACTCTCAAATTATTCTATCTATAGTTTATGCTATTTGATTTTGTAGTTGACTTTGTATCCCTAAATTGATTTTAATTTTTTTTTATTTATTTTCAACTTTCTCTCTATTAATTAGAAATTCATATGACAGCATCTTGGTGGCATGTCCAGGATGAGAGAGGTTCACCGGACTTGTATCCTCAATGTCGGTTGCTTGATGAGCGATGATTTCCATACTGGTGACTTGGGGGACTGTTTCAATGATTATGAATACAGCTATAATTTTATAAATGGCCGTAGTTTTAGTTATAAAATAACAGCATCTTCTTCAATATCCTTAGAAGTGCCAGTACTACGAGAGGAGGTAGACGAGTACATTGCAGAGTTCAATGTGATGCTTGTTTATTATAGAGTTGGGGATGAAGAAAGCTGGGCCATGGAGTTATTTAATTATCCATCCATCACTATTACTAATAAAATTAATGGCATCAATTTGACTCATACCCCAATTTTCTTTGCCATCCCTGCGAGTTGTGGAGTTTATACTTGGAAAATCTGTCTAGAAGTTGAAGACTATTTTGGATATAGAATTAAAGGTGGTGATCAACTCGATATTTCTTTTACTATGCCATCACCTTTTAAAGTGAAGCGGGGTGTGATGAATCTACTGACTCAATGCACTTACTGCTACAAAGTAGACTCAATGCACTTACTGCTACAAAAGAAATTTAATCGGCGAAGGTATACACTTTAGCTATTAAAAAATATATTTGGTCAGGTATAATCTTTAACTACTAAAAATAATATAGTCAGTATGTATTGTACTTTTGGTGACTAAAAACAGGATTTTTGGCGAATCAAAAAAAATAATTTTAGTTCCTAATTGTACAATCTTTAGCTATTAAAAATTTTTATCGATATTTATTCTCGTTTTGGCGACTATTTGTGTTTAGTCGTTGAAAATAGGGTTTTGGGTGACTAAAAAATAATTTGATCCATAAATGTATGATTTTTAACTACTAAAAATAATTTAGTCGGTATTTGTTTTGCTTTTAGGGACTAAAATTATTTTTAATTTTAGTCAGACAAAAAAATATTTATTTTACTTTTATTGACTAAAATTAATTTCGGCATATGAATTTTTAGTGACCAAAAAATATTTAGTCGTGGTATATTAATTTTTGCCGACTAAAAGAAATAGCAAAATTTTCTATTTGTCTGTATGTATATACATAAACGCATTATATGTGACATGTAAAGTAATGGTGCTGTAAAGGTTTGCTCTTTTTTTATTTTAATTTTTAATTTTAGGGATTTTCTGATGAATTGAGTCCATATTTAAAACAAAGTTGATCTGCATTAGAAAATTCACCACTTTGATCACAGACAACAATGGAGAAAAATCTGAATATTTTTTAATTTGGTGGTACTTGGAATTGATTGCATATGCTGGAATTGAATGTTTCCAACATGGGTAAATTCTCTCTAAATTTATGGTTTCATAATTTTATTTTATTTTTCTAGTATCTTTTATTTTTCACCATCTATATCTACATGTTTAATTTCTTAAATAGTTCACTTCCTTCATGTGCCTAATTGACATAGTCAATGATCTTATTTTATTGAATTTTAGATCCTCTTTTCTTCATTAATTTAAATCACCACCTAAAATCTTTCTTGTATTGACATTATGTTGCAGTTACTAGAAGAGTTGATGAAGCAAAATTTCAGTGCTGAAGTTCACCTATTTAATGTAAGTACTTTACCTTGGTCCTTCTCTCTCTTTTGATTGCTCTTTGTATTATTTGTATTTTTTTTTTTTTGTTCACTTAGTACTACTACTCCCATAGATGAATCTCTAAAAAGTACTTGACTAGATAACAAAAAATTTAAAACTGCGATCCATGACATATTGGAATCAAAACCACCTATTATGTATTCAGTAGTAATTGGAGCCCTCCTTCTATAGATGATGAAGGATGATCATGAGAAGCCTAAGAATGACATTTTATTCTATTTCATTCCATTTTAGTTAATCATTATTCCCTATGAAATTGATCCAACTCTTAATAACCTTGTTTTCACTACAGGAAATACAGTTTTTAATGGCGTTTGTAAAACGCCGCTAAATCACTGAAAAACGCCGCTAAAACTTTTGGTGACGTTTTTATTATACGTCGAAGATACGGCCGTCGTTAAATGTTTGCGACGTTTTAAAAACGCCGTTGTAGACCTTATTGCGACGTTTTAGAAACGTCATGCTACAGTCACCGGCGGTGATTCCTTCCTGCGAGATGACGTCATACAGACCCTATAGCGGCGTTTTTACAAAAACGCCGGTAAAAGCTTTTTTTTTTTTTTCTTTTGCAAGAATGCAACCTAATGAAATTTTAAAAGCATTCAACAATAATATTTTATTTGCTACCAGTTAGAATTCTCCAAAATATATTCAAACCCTGTTTCAAAATATATATATTCAACCAAACACATCAAAATTGAAATTACAAAAATCACAACCAAATTCATACACTCCATCATCATCTCAAAATTTAAAATACTAAGAAAAGAATAAATGTAACAAAAAAAAAAAATACAAATATGATTGATATACAACACTTCGAAGCATCAATTTCGAACTTCTTCAACTTTGGAGAAAAATTTCCCAATTTTTCCTGAGTTCATGCAAGTTGCATTCCTGCCAAAAAAAAAGAGAAGACAACATGTCAACATTCCACACAATTGAAATGTAGAAAATATTAGAGATGAATCACAAAATATTAGAGATCCCATTACCAAGATCGAAACATTCTACTTATAAGAAATTTTTTACATGATCTGAATCGATTGTACTCAAATGAATCATAAAATCGTTGGATCGTAAGATTCGGTTCGGGATTCTGATAATCATGCCTATAGGTCCTATGCCAAAAAAGAAAAAAAAGAAAAAGAAGAAAAATACTTGGTTCTGAATTAACTTTTGGTAGTGATTTAATTTAATTTTTTTTAATCATATAAATTGATTTGGGTAAGGAGATATGGTATTTTACATGTTTATCAACTATGGTAGTGTTCCTTCTTAGGAAAATGGCAAATTAACAATTGACTCTCTCACTCACACACATACACACGCACTTACAATTGTCTGTTTTATTTTATGGGTCTTACAATTGGGGACCAAGTGCTTTAAATAAAGGTGGGCTGATTTACTAGTCTAAGTAATTGCACAGTTCTCATTTGACTAGACACGTGTCTCACTTACACGCTATTAATTTGTAATTATTTCTAGACTTGACTTTTTACATGTTAATCACTCAAAGAAAAAGGCAAAATAACACTTTAATACACTCTTTTTTCTCCTGTTCCCTGTTTTAAAGCTCCTATGGGAAATGTCAATCTGAGACTCTGCTTCAAATAATGGTGGGATGTGCTGGCTTTATTTTGGAATTACACTAATGCTAAGAACACAGAATTGAAATACAGAATAGGTCATAGAAAGCGTAGTTATAGATTGAGATCTATTCTTATTGTAGATCCCTCCATAACTTGGTTTTATTCAAACCTTCGATTCATTTTCTGTAAACCATTTTGTGATCTATTATGTGTTCCTAGTATTGTTGGGTAAACTTTGATATTTAAGCCATTTGATTGAATCTCTATGTTGGTGCATAGACCTTATTTTAATTCCATCTCTATTCCTAAATTCTGGTGATAAATAACAGAACTCTTTCTGCAGATACCCATTAATTTTATCCTATGTTTATCACCTTGTGCCCAAAATCAAGTTAGCACCATAATGGGCTGATATAGGAAAAAGTTTTACCACAACCTTTTCCTGATTAATTGACCTCTTTGTAGAATAAGTAATGTTATACATAAACAGATTTCTTACTATACTTTTCAATAGGTACAGAGGTAGTAAGCAAATCTTATAAGATATTCCATATATTTATAACATTTTCTTTGTAGAATATGTATAGATTCAGTGACCAAAAGTTTCCGGGAAATAGCATTTTCTAGCAAAGATTGTCATGTATTGCAATATTGAACCAACAGGAATTGCAAGAAAAAGGCTAATGAGGAAACTTCAAGAAAGTGAATTAATAAGGATCAAAATATTGAGATAGAGGGAGAGTGAGGCTGAAAATTATGATCGCTGTTGTATTGTTTTGGCCATCCATTTCATTTCTATTATGTCTACCATTTCCTGTTGTTGACTCCTAGAAAATATTAAACGCAATAATATCACACATATATCTATTAACGCAATAATACCATTTCATTTCTATTATGTCCACCATTTCTTTATTTATTTTATTTGCTTCATGGTTCAACGTTTTCTAGTAACATAGGTCCGGACACCCGATTATCAAAAAATGAGACTTACCTTGTATACATCCTCCATGTGGTAGCTTCCTTTAAGATTGCCATCTATAATGGATAGCAATGCAGTCTCTGGTTCCTTATCTTGGAAAATCTTGTTTACCTGATCGTGTAATTGAATCAAACTTAGTTGCCTCATTACAATGAGGACTAATTGCTTCAAATTGCATCAAGAACACTGAGAAATTTACCAGTATGTATTTACCTTATCTGATAGTGATTTCGAATTCTAGTAAATAAAACACTAGTTAGGCTTACAAGAGTGATGAGTGATTTCATTTTGTTGGGCTCCCGATTGTCACGGATCAGCGCACGTTGACCTGTTATGAGCTCTGCTAGAACCACTCCAAATACAAAAACATCGGTCTTAGTTGTCACTTGCAGCTCCTTCACAGATCTTTTTTTTTTTTAAAGAAGCGCAAAAAGAAGAAAATTAATGTTGAATTACATTTTACTAAGTGAAATCAGTAAAAATGTGAAAAATCATTGCGTGAATAAATGCAAGAGATGAGAACTTACTCGGGAGGAAGGTATCCCGGTGTTCCAACAAGTCGAGTTGCAATTAAATCATCCTCGTTCTTTCGTCCAACAAACTTTGCCAATCCAAAATCTGCAACCTGTAAAAAACATTGGATCAATTTAGCAAATCCAAAGAACTGTGTTTGTTCATAAAAAAAAAAAACACAGAAAAAAAAGAAGAAGAATACACTCAGAAACATATACGAGTCCTGCAAAAAAAATTTGAATCTTGTTGATGCAAATAGACATATGTGTGATATTATTGCGTTTAATATTTTTTGGGAGTCAACAACAGGAAATGGTAGACATAATAGAAATGAAATGGATGGCCAAAACAGAATCACAATATCAGATCAGAAATTTTGAACATAGAATGAAAGAAGTAAATAAAGAGTAAATAAATAACTGCCTTCTTCATAAATGTATGAAGTAAATAAAGAGTAAATAAATGAAAGAAGTAAATATGTGATTTTGAATAAGTTTGCATAAATGTGCTCGACATATCTTACCTTTTGGATCACGATGACACTGAAAACATTTGTTTTTTACCTGGCCAAACTCGATTGAGCTCTTCAATGGCGGTGTATAGACTGAAGCAGAGATCGAATGAGGTTGAAATTGGTCTACTTGAAGCAGAGATTGATAAGGCTGAGCTGTTGACGGAGGACAGAGCACCACGCTTCAAGCCCCTGAACTAGTGTTCTGTGAAGAAGAAACTGAATTTACAAACATCAACGTAAATACATTCCAGATCGTTACTTTTTAGCCATAAAACTACACAGATCTTCGGTGAATTCAACAAATCCCTTACCTTGAGCCATGCCGCAACCAAACACGAAGAAGAATGAGCCCTAGCTCGACTTAGATTATAGAGATTCGAACAATAGCTAAGATAAACGCTCAAATAAAAAATAGAACCAGCTTTTCAAGATCAAAATGACGAAGAATCGATCCAGATCGAAGCACCAAGTGTCGATCCCTCTCTCTCTCTCTCTAAAGTCGTCTCTCTCTCTCTCTCTCTCTCTCTCTCTCTCTCTCTGACTTTCTCGAATTCCCACGACTCTTAAAAGCAAAAAAGAAATTTAAAAGAAAAATAAATACTTTTATCTAAACTAAACTACACCGTTTTAACCATAAGCCAACGTTTCAAAAATGTTGTCTTACCATTTTCCGATGACCGGCGTGTAAAAAACAAAATCGTGTCCTAGATTTTTCATATTTCACAGCGTTTTAAAAAACGCTACTAAATAAACGTCATTGTATCCCTTTTTTCTTGTAGTGTTTGTTTTGATTGATTTTCTAAAAATTAAGTTTTTAGTGTTTTGTGTTTTTTTTTAATATTGATTTTTAGAAGTATTTTAAGTAACTTTTTTTACTTTCTAGATACACATAGCGTATATGCACCTAAAAAGTAAAATATTTGTGAAAAAATATTTTAAAATTTTAATCAATACATAAGAATACAAAAATGTATTATTTTTTGTATTTGATGAATTTTTTAAAGATTTTTTTCATAAATATTATAATTTTTAAGTTTATTTAAGTTCGGTGCGCCAAAAGGAAAATTATCGAGTAGTCTCAGAATTCCACGTCATCTGACTAGGTGATGCTGCTCTCCAATCTCAATGCGCACTTTAAGTTTGGTCAGTAAGCCATTCGCGTAGAATTTATAATCCGCTTTTGAAACCGTTCCGCTCTACTATCATCAATGCTGAAAAATCTAGAAATCCGCTAGATATTGATTTGTGATTATGTATCAATTTTAAGCAATAAAACAATCCCAATCAAATAAGCAAGACAAATCGACACAACGATTTTAACGTGGAAAAACCACAATTGGAGCTCCTCTAATTGTGATAAAAAAAACCACGGGCAACAGCCACAAAACAATCCACTAAGAAGATATAAAGGAATTACACAGGTATACTCTCAATTACCTAGCGAATCCACGTCCGAATTGAACCAACCCCTATGTGCCTCTTCCAGCCCCGTCTTCACCTCAAAATTGTCTTGACAATGAGCCACTCCAGAATCCACCAAAGCTTCAGGCTCGAATTCTTCAGAATCCACCGAAGAACAACTCTCTCTTTTGTATAGAATGAACAAACAATCCTTTGATGTATCCTCCTTAAACCATAAGTTGAATACTTAATGAAATATCAAAGAAAACTAGCAAAATAGCCCCAGATATAAACCCTAGAACCCAAGAAGAAGATCTGGAGGTGTAACGCTAGATTTGGAGCAACAAGCGAATTTATAGAATCTGAAATAGCGAGGTCCACTTAAGAGTGGGAATGGACGCTCGAGCGGGGACACTATATGACATGTTCCAAACCAAGATGTATGCTTGAGCAGGGATTTTGACGCTCGAGCGTGAAAACACGGATCACAGTTTTTTTTGCAGACACGCATACTTCTAGAACTCACCAATCTCCGCTCGAGCAGGGGAATGTCCGCTCGAGCGGACAAACAACTTTGAATGCACTTTTGCATTTTGCTTCGAGGGCGCTGTCCCTCAACCCTGCCTGGGCGCTGCCCCTCGATCCCCGTCCTAGTCAGCGAAGTGGCAAACTTGAAAGAATTAACATTACCCTGCATGGGCACTGCCCCTCGATCCCCGTCCTAGTCAGCGAAGTGGCAAACTTGAAAGAATTAACATTACAACTTCTCTACAAAGGCACAATTCAAGTTAGATTTGCATCTAAGAAACTCATAGCCTCACTGAAATAAAAGTGCGAAAACAAGTACAACTGAAAGGAGTTTTGTCAAACGGGATTGCCAAGAATAAAAACCTAACAATCTCTCCCTTTGGCAATGCCGTGACAAAACACACCTAACAAATAAAATCCTAATCACCTCAACCCATTACAGCCAACAAACACAAATTTCTTTCTCAAGATCATGATCTGCAAAATAGCTATTAGTGCCACAATCTCCAAAACAACTATTAGTCCTACAAGAGTATATGAAAAATCAATAAATATATGGCTAGATTATCTTGAAGCATGAGATGGAAAACATGAATAGAAGCAAATTGGAGATTTTAAAAACGTGTAGCATGAAAACATGAAAACTAAGACATATGCACCCGACACATGAATGGATGAAATCACACTACGACACATGTGCATGAAAACATGAACAACAACTTTCTCCCCATTTTTGTCACGAATTGACAAAAGAAGCTCAATCAACTAAAATAAGATCAAAAACCACACAAACAGGGACAAGATGATGGAAAAATTAATAACCTGCGAGATGTAAGCAATAAACAAGTAGTGGATAGCAACACACAAACCAACTAACGCCAATCTCCCTTACCAAACAAATCAAAGTGTTCATGCTAACAAACTCTTTTAATGATAAACCAAACTCCCCCACTAAAAATAATGAACAAGAAGAAAATGACAAACAATAATATGGTGGAGCAAGCAAAGAATTTCAAATTTGAATCTTAAAACACACAAGATTATCCAAGAAGCACAATTACTTGAAAACACAACGTGCACGGCCTGTAGAAGATTCCTTATGAAAGAAAGTGATGCCACATGTGAAAAGCATAAATCCCATAATAAAAGTGTGTGTGTGTGACTATTGGAGTTCGACAAACACAAGATTTAAATCCTAGCAGTGATCTGAAAGCTAGACCTCCGGCAAGAGAATCTAAGCACAACAAAGAAAAGCCAAACCACTAGAAATCAAGGGGTATTTGGTGAGTAAAAGCAGAGGCTCCCCCTCAATCAATGAATCTATTCCTTTTTCTTTTTTTTTTCCTTCATTTCTTTTGCACATTTTTTTCTTCTTTTTATTTTTATTTTTATTTTTCTTGTGCACACTCATTGGCGGTTGACATGCTCAAGAGTATGGAAACCGAACCAGAGAAGCATGGATATAATAAGGATAGCCTGGTTGGTGACTCTGAGATAGCCTTTTCCTTATGGCTGGACTACAAAGAATAGAGGGGGAAAGCCGTGGAAATGCAAAAAGATGGAAGGTGGTTAAGAGACTCAACATCACCCAAGATATGCTAGTATCGGTCAATTCCTCTAGAAAATAAAAGATACCATGCCAGAAGTCCATAGAGAAAAAAGATCACTGAGGCAGAAGACTCCAATATTTGCTAATCCAAGAGTGTGTACAGAATAAGACATACTAATCAAAGAACACACACTTCGAAATGAGTAATAACCACAGAAAGCACATACATTAACATGTAATGGATATTCTTATCAATTCCAATATGCACCAAGGACCACTCAAAAATTTCAAGCTTGCAAAACCATACTAAGAAAATCTTTTTGGGATTTTTTTTTTTTTCCCTAAACAAAGCAAGTCAGAGAACGAACACGCACACACTAAATGACTCAAAAAAAAAAAAAAAAACATACAGAAACCCAAAAACTAAAACTAATAAATAAATTAACACAAGTCAAGTTTTCTCACCCAAACTGTTTTAGTATGAACAAAGTTGTGAGAATGGCAGTTCTTGGGTGGTGTCTTGACATTGTGGTTCCCTTCCCTTTCAATGGGAACCTGTCTGGACATGGTTTCCAACTTCCTATTTCTAGGTCTAGGCAAAAACAAACTCGCTCCATGTTTGGTCTCAAGCAAATCAAAATAACAAGGTCTAATATGACCCTTAACCTCATTACCACCAATGCAGTGTCTCCTACCCCACGAGATGCTGGAATTTCTTCCATCTCTATGAGACACTCCCATGCAACTCAAAACAATAAGGGCGAATATGACCATACTTACCACAATAATGACATAAAAACAGGGTGTACAAGATGTACCTTCTTTTCTTTGGCCTTACCAACTTTAGGAAGATTGAGAAGTCCATCCTCATGTTGAATTTTTTGTTCTCCCTTTCCTTGAGTTCTTGTATCATGAGATGTGGAAGCACTCTGTTTTTGCTCTTTCTTACCATCAAAGACAATGCCACTCTTGTCAGAACAAATTTGTTGAGACCCAATGATATTGTCCAAAGTCTTTGATCCTCTGTTCCAAAGACCAATGATAGCCATAGCACACTTGAGTTCTTCCTCTTTCTTGATCATTAGTTCTTCCAAAGCAACTTGAGATATCTCGAGAGTTTCAATTTTTTCTTCATATGTTGCATAGATTTGTTGTAGCTCATTCCTCTCTGTCTCACAAGTCAAGATTTTTGCACAAAGAGCTTGTCGATCATTAAAAATCTTAAGGGCATCATTCCTAGCCTCGGAAATCTCTTTCTTTAATTTGACATTCTCACTTTCACATGCTTTGAGTTTCGTAGTGAGTTTGTCATTCAATTTGGATAAGTTAAGGGATTCCTTATACAACTTTTGATATGCTTGCTGAAGTTCTTCATCTTCACTCCCCGAGGATTCATCATCAGTGGCATTCTCAATCGGGCTCTTCGAATACTCTATTCGTCCATCAGTTTCAGAAGCTGCCATGAAGGCAATGAATTGTTTGTGTACCTCTTCACCTTGATCTTCGTTGTCACTTTCATCTTTATCAGATTCTGATTCATCATCCCAAGTAATAGCGAGGGCTTTCTTCTTCCTCAAATGAGTGGGGCATTCTTGAGCAAAGTGGCCAAATCCTTGGCATTCATAGCATTGGACTCTTTCAGAGTTCCCTTGTATCTTTCCTTTCTCCTTCTTGGCTATAGAATTAATTTTGAGTTTATCCGTGCCTTTGGATTTATGAGTATGAGTAGAGTCCAAAAGATTAGGATTCTTGTTCAAAAAAGATTTTTTAAATTGTTTTACAAAAGTATCCGTAATCTTAGAATCTATCTCATAGTCCTTATCAGAATCTACTCCAACTCTATGAGTACTACTAAAAGCAATAACATCTTTTTGTTTCTTATTGAAATTCCTATGTGCCTCATAAGTTTGGAGATTTCCAACCAAACGATCTAGATTGAGGTTATCAACATCTTGAGCCTCCTCAATAGCCGTAACTTTTGGTTGGAACCGATCGGGTAAGGACCTCAAAATTTTTCCTACAATCTTGGATTCCGGTATTTTTTCACCTAAATTGAAGCTGGAATTTACAATGTCACTCAACTTCGCATAAAATTCATCAAAGGTCTCACTATCTTTCATTGAAAGGTTTTCGAAACTAGACGTGAGCCTTTGAAGTTTTGAGCGTTTAACAGAAGAGTGCCCTTATGAATAGTTTGTAAGATATCTCAAGCCTCTTTTGCGACTTCACAATTGCAAATGCCACTAAACTCTTCAGGTGTGACAGCGCAAAAAAGAGAATTGATAGCTTTACTATTCCAGCTACTATTTTGGTAATCAATTGTGTCCCACTTATCAATTGGTTTGGGGAAAGTTACTCCATCAACGGTAATCGTTGGTTTGGTCTACCCATACATGACAGATTGTTGAACTTTTTCATCAATAGATTTCAAAAACGATCTCATCCGAGCTTTCCAAAAAGAATAATTTGATTCGTCAAGTAAGGGTGGTCGAACCATAGAATTTGCCTCACGTATTGAGTCCATTATCACAAATCAAACAAGATCTCACTCAAAAGTTTTAAAAAAACAAAAGAGCAACACGCTCTGATACCAATTGAAAAATCTAGAAATCCGCTAGATATTGATTTGTGATTATTTATCAATTTTAAGCAATAAAACAATCTTAATCAAACAATCAAGACAAATCGACACAACGATTTTAACGTAGAAAAACCACAATTGGAGCACCTCCAATTGTATAAAAAAATCATGGGCAACAGCCACAAAACAATCCATTAAGAAGATATAAAGGAATTACACAGGTATACTCTCAATTACCTAGCGAATCCACGCCCGAATTTAACCAACCCCTATGTGCCTCTTCCAGCCCCGTCTTCACCTTAGAATTGTCTTGACGATGAGCCACTCCAGAATCCACCAAAGCTTCAGACTCGAATTCTTCAGAATCCATCGAAGAATAACTCTCTCTTTTGTATAGAATGAACAAACAATCGTTTGATGTATCCTCCTTAAACCATGAGTTGAATACTTAATGAAACATCAAAGAAAACTAGCAAAATAGCCCCAGATATAAACCCTAGAACCCAAGAAGAAGATCTGGAGGTGTAACCCTAGATTTGGAGCAACATGCGAATTTATAGAATCTGAAATCGCGAGGTCCGCTCAAGCGTGGGAATGGACGCTCGAGCAGGGACACTATATGACGTGTTCCAAACCAGGATGTACGCTCGAGCGGGGATTTCGACGCTCGAGCGTGAAAACACAGATCACAGTTTTTTTGCAGACACGCATACTTCTGGAACTCACCAATCTCTACTCGAGCGGGGGAATGTCCGCTCGAGCGGACAAGTAACTGTGAATGCACTTTTGCATTTTGCTTCGAGGGTGCTACCCCTCGACCCTGCCTGGGCGCTGCCCCTCGATCCCCGTCCTAGTCAGCGAAGTGGCAAACTTGAAAGAATTAACATTACAACTTCTCTGCAAAGGCACAATTTAGGTTGGATTCGCATCTAAGAAACTCATAACCTTACTGAAATAAAAGTGCGAAAACAAGTACAACTGAAAGAAGTTTTGTCAAATGGGATTGTCAAGAATAAAAACCTAATAAATGCATATATTTTTTTTTTAACTTAAAGTGAAATATCAATATAAAAATGAGCGTGAAAGAAATTTAAGATGTGAAATTTATTACAAATTAGTAATTATATATATGAAAAAATATTATGTAAAATTAGTTTGTATTATATATATGAAAAATATTATGTAAATCAGTGTTATATATTATGCAAAAACTTGATAATTGGTTAGAATATTTTTCAAACCGTGCTAATTCATCCAAAATTGCTCAAACCGCAATTTGTCAATCCGCTAATCCATCATTTAATTTATAATTTTACTCTCAAACTGCTCGAACTGCATGTACACACGCCTTGCACCTTACAGAAGACAAAACGTTAAGGCTAACGTTTTCCGGCATTAACGCTATGAGATTAACAATCTATTTGGTAAGTTTTCAAAATCCCGCTGAAAGATTCTAAAGTTCGGAATTCTAAAATTAAAACAAAACCAAAATCACTTTGGCATCTCTCTGATGGGATATCTCTACTCTGCCTCTCTTTGTGTCACACTACAATCGTTCATTAGAAGCACCAATAAGGCCACGACTGTCTTGCTGACCACCGCCACCATTCGCCACCCACCATAGTCCACAAGCAGAATCACTTGGACCACTGCCACAACTTGAATTGGTAACAAGACTGGCGTTTTGGCCTGATTTAGGAAGTAGGTTAAAAATTGGCTTTCTAATTTTTTTTGAAAAAACGTTTGAAGTAGAGAAGTGATGTGTTTTAAAATAAAATAAAATAAAAATCAAAAAAGGCTAAAAAAGGCTAAAAAAGCTAAAGTTACCAAATTAAATGCATATGTGAATGTTTTTCTCCCCCATAAAATGCGATGTGGCCATATACAATGTTATCTAATCCAGAAAACTACATTTTGATATAAGCTGTCAAGGACGGAGTATATTTTCCTTTCAATATAAAATCAATTTTTTGATTCATTGAAGTTTTATGAAATGAATATTAGAAAAAGAAATGAGAAATTTAATTATTTTTTTTCTTATCTGTCAACAATCCAGTGTCTCTCATTGTTTAAACCCATTGAAGAACTCTACCAGAGGCTGCCGAATCGATCTTGCATTGTCTAACAAAGTCTAGAGCCTTGTGGTTCTTCTATCTCAAGTGTTTCTGCCAGAGACCAGTGGCTTTATGGCGACATTTTTGGGTTATTTTTGTTGGGTTTGTGTGGCAAGTTAAGATATTAGGTCACAATGGTGCTGTTGGATACACCATATTGGGTTCATGTGGTTATGGTTGCTGCAGACTATTTATCTGTCAAAAGAATGATATATCAAAGAGAAATGTTTCGTAGTGTGAAATACGTTGGCTCGAATGGCTCAAATACCCAAAATCACGTCGTTTTGGGCATTTTTTTTTCCTCTTCTTTCTGCCTCACGTTTCTCTCTCAGTCGTCTTCTCCAGACCCAGATCTCAGTTTTTTGAGAAACCCAAATCCATTGCTATGGTGCTTTGTGGTATCAGAGTTTGGAACAACCTGAGAAGAGACTCCATTGTCTAGACCCACCAAGGTCTCCAAACCCACAGCCCCAAAATCTATCATGTAACTTCCACCAATTTGCAGAGATTTACAAAGCAAGAGTTCATGAAAGAGAGAGAGAGAGTTATGCCATGAGCGGGAAGAGCTTCGTTTTGATTTTGATTTTGATTTTGATTTTGTTTTGATTTTGATTATGTGGGTTTGGTTTTGATTTTGTTTTGATTTGAGATATGTTGTTGTGATTAAGAGATTTGTTTATATGCGTGATTTAAACATGGGTTTTTATGCTACTCATCTCATTTATGTGATTCATGAGACCCATTAGTTGAATGTTTGTTTGAATATATGAAAGAAGATGTGGGTTTTGGGAGCATCTCTGACCCTAGCATTTTATTCATCAAATTTGTTCAAGAGGGAACATTGTTGTACAATAAAATGATATTTAGACTAGAGAGAGAGAGAGAGAGAGAGAGAGAGAGAGAGAACTGAATGTGAGCTGGAGAAGCTTTTTCATGATCAACTCCATTGCTTTCAAAGAGAACTGAATCCAGACAAAAGCTTCACCCAAGAGAGTGATTTGAGGTATTTATAGAAGATGGAATTTGAGATGGGAGTTGATATTGTGGTGGGGGAGCAATACAGAAGAAGAAGAGAGAAACAGAGGAAGGAGGGAAAGAGGAGAAGGAGAGAGGAAAGTCGGGCCACTCGAGCCTCGAAATAGTCGAGCTACCTAGCGGGATTGTATATCAAATGTATTGTATTCATTGACGAAAGAGAATGCAGGGCCGGCCCTGCCCTAAGGCAGGTAAGGCTTGTGCCTTAGGCCCCATATTTTGGCCCAAAAATAGGGCCCCCAAATTTAAAAAATTGTTATAGGCCTAACTTTTTATTTTTATTTTTATTTTGATTTTAAGATCAATTTAAAGGGTCCCAAATGTTTTATTGGGCCATGTATAATTTAGCCCATATTTATTTATAAATGTGTTTGGCCCATATTTATTAAAATAAAAATATATAAATAAAAAAAAAACAATAGGGTCCCTAAATTTGGTAAAACATATAAACATATATAACATAGGGCCCCTAAATTTGGCTCAAAAATAGGGCCCCTAAATTTGGTAAAATATTATAGGCTCAATGTTTTTTTTTTGGATTTTAGGATCAATTTAAAGGGCTCCAAAATATGTTTTTGGGTCCATGTATGATTTACTCCATATTTATTTATAAGTGTAGTTTGGTCCATATTTATTAAAATGAAAATATATATTAAAAAAAAAGAAGTGTTTGGGCTCAAGAAAAATAATACATACAATATATGGGCCCTATTTTTTTTTATTTTTTATTTTTACCTTCTTCATCTATTAGATTTTAGTGGAATAAATAATTTTGCTCAAATTTTTTTACCTAGGTCTTTATCAATTTTAATTGAATAATTTTTTTCTAATTTTTTTGTTCTAATTTTGTTTTATTAAATTGTTTTGTTTATAATTTTAATGATTATATGTGTAAGCAAATTTTTTTATGGCTACAAGCAAATAAAAAAGTTGTAACTTATCGTTTTATTCATGAATTTTTTTTTCAATGCAAAAGGGCTCTCATTTCCGAAGTTCGCCTTAGGCCCCAACGAACTCAGGGCCGGCCCTGAGAGAATGTATTGTATTTTGCATTTTGCCAAATGTATTACTCATACATCTTTTCTTTTCTTTTTTAATTTTTTTATTTCGGTGAGTTATATTTTTGTATAAAGAAAAGAATGTACACAGTGACTATCATATAAAGCTGTAGTATGTATTTTTCCATAGAAAAAAAAAATGAAGATATTTATTTCTTAATGGTGTGTAGTAGGCATCAAATCAAAAAATAAAGTTCAAAAGGTATGTTTGATCCACAAAATTAGAGTATGGGATTGAGATTATTAATCCGTGGGCCTAATAATTCTGTGTTTGTTTTGAAATTTTGCTTCAAGATTATTAATCCAATAGATAATTAATCCAACAAATTTGTAGAATTATTAATAATGGGGTAGGAGTGGAATTATATATATTGAGCTGGGAAATAAAATAAAAAGACTATTTTACCCTTGACTAAAAATTAAAATACTTATTATTTTTATATAATTTTATATTTTAGAAGGCTAAAAATGTTTTTTAAAAATTTAAAAATATTTTTTGATATTTATTTTATCAAATTAGTTTATATTTTTTTAAAAAAAAATTAAAAAAAAAAACCAAACATGGCTTTTGTATTTTTATTTTTCTTTTATTTATTTATTTATAATTTTTTTCAAAACCACGTTTATGAATTTTTTTTGATAAAGTCAAGATTGTGAAGAAACATTGATGGAGGGTAAGATTGAAAAAGAAGATAAATATAGTTGTAATCCTATATTCATATGTTTTCTTATCCAATACAAATAAAACAATGGACAAGGGGATAATTTATGTTACTATTCTAATTAGATAGTGAATACTACACTAATTTGATAGGATTATTAATACATTCACTATTAGTCTTGTAAATCAAACATGGCTAAAGAGGAATTATATGACCACATTGTTATGTTTTAAAAATTGCAGAAACTCTGCAAATTCTTCTAGTAGTATATCCTCTTTTTCTCTCATTAAAGTTTGGATTTAAAAGTGACAGATAGTTTTTGAAGAAAAAAAACAAAAAGAAGAAGAAAATAGATCGGATATGATTTTTTGGGTTCTCTGCTTTCTGCTTTTTGTTGGCAATCATAGTGATTTTTATTTTTATTTTTTAAATTAAGTTATAAATAGATACTTTGAATCACTTTTTTAATTGATGAATTATAAATAGATACTCCAAAATTCTTTGATAAAAAAAAATTATAATAGGGGCATAATGAAATACAATGCTGGGTTCTCTTGCACCAGTGGCAAACCATAAACGAGCCGAAAAAACATCATGTTACCCACTACAGAAAAAAATTCTAAGGTTTTGTTTGGTAGAGTTTTCTAAATATGATTTGAGAATACAGTTGTATTTTGAATTTATGAGTTTTGGAATTATGATTTGAGTGTAGAAAATTTGTTTGATGAATGAGTTTTTAAAAGAGTTTTGAATTGAATGAAGAATTTTTAATATAACATATGATATTTGATACAAAAATTTACAACTCATAACCAAACACACAACTCAAAATTCTATTCAAAACTTATAAAAAAATTTAAAAAATTCGGAAAATATTTTTTATTGAATATATAAAAATTAACACGTATCAATTGCACAAAAAAAAAAAAAATGAACTGTCCCGATCAACCGGTGGGACGGGCGGTTAGCCCAAATTTTCCCTCATTGGGCAGAGTTTTCAAAAGTAAGTGGAATAAATTTTTGAAAACCGTAAACAAATACGGTATGCAAATCAAAGCCTGGAACTAACATTCCAAAGCTCTACCAAACAGAGCCTAAAAGTTTTTCTCCGAACAACTCATCATAGCGAGTTGCCCCAGCACAAGACTACCATTAGTAAGCCCAATCGAGCTTCGTACTTCTCCTTCTTGAAGGATCACAAAGTAGTGGTGGCCAAAGTAAATGGTGAAATTGATGGTCGCAGGGTTGCCAACAAGCGATGGTGATTTGTTAATCTGTAGGCTTGAGATCTGATTATGAGTTTTGCATCAAAAATACTAGATCTTCAGGAATGTGGCGGTTGCATTGTCGCTGTTAGAGGTGATCCTCGTTTGGGATGGCAGACGTTGTTGGTACTTTGAAGGCGGTGGTGGTTCCCACTAGCGATTGACATTGGTATAGTTGTAAGCTATAGTCATCATATGAGGAGACAATGGTAGGAGTGTAAAAATAGCCTGCGGTCTGTGGACAGTCCGAAGCTCCCCTGCAGCCCAGGCCCGAGTCCAGCCTGAGCTCCTAAGCCTGGGTCTGGGCCATCATTTTGAAGCATGGCTCGGCCCGTGGCCCAACCCATCGGCCCGCTTAAGGCCTGGCTTGTCCGAGGCCAGTGTCTTTTTAAATGGAAAATAATAAAACTTTGTAGAAAAAATTTTAAAAAATAAAGGCTCTGTTTGTTTGTATTCTCAAATCAATTTTCTACGTGTGTTTTGGCGCATGATGTTTGGTTACGTTTTCAAATTAATTTTCTACACTCTCTGCAGAGAACTCTGTGCACACAGGCGTGTTTTCTGTCCAAAGGAAGACCACCCGGATGTCCACCCGGATGTCCGGCTGAATTCCAGAATTTTTTTTTTTTTTTTTTTTTTTTGCAATTGATTTACATAATCGGGAAAAATATTTTCTTAAATTTTTCAAATTTTTTATGTGCTTTAAAATAATTTTGAGTTGTATGTTTAGTTATGAGTTGTAAATTTTTGTATCACATATCAAATGTCACATCAACAATTCCCCACTCAAATCAAACCTCTTTTCCAAAACTATTTTCAAAACTCTTTACCAAACAAATTTTCTACACTCAAATCATAATTCCACAACACACAAACTCAAAATACAACTCATACTCTCAAATCACATTTACAAAACTCTACCAAACACTACCAAAAAAATGGTCAGGCCAGCTCAAGCCCGAGGCCCTGCCCACTGAGCCGGCCCGAGGCTCGCCCCACCGCCTTGCCCGAGGCCCGAATATCCCTGGGCTAGAGCCTGGGCTTAATTTTTTGGTCCGTGGGCCGAGCCGGCCCGACCCAAATTTTGGCGGGAGCTCGTGAGGCCCGACATGGGCCGAGCTGGGCCAGATTTACACCCCTAGTGCTTGCCGGTATTTTGACGATCGCTATGATTTCTCACTTGTCAGAGGTGAGAGTTATTGCTAGATTTGTCGTTACTGGTGCAAGAATGGTGTCGATTGAATGTATTGAGAGATAAACAATTGGCGAGAGAAAAAGCCACACAAATTGAATGGGAGAGGAATAGATGCTTAGGAAACTTACGTGTAAGTCTTAATAAGTTGGCTTATTGTTTAATAGATTCTGTAAAAATTAATGGCCTTTTTCATCAAACATTATTAAAAAACGTCATTAATTGTTAATTTTCAACGATAGTTTGAAAATTTCGTCACAAAAAATGTCACTAATTATAAGTTTTAGTTACAGTTTAAAAAAACGTCACTAAATTTCAACTTTCAACAATAGTTTGAAAAATTCGTCACAAAAAAATCACTAATTGTCAATTTTTAATAATATATACGAAAAATTATTTTTAGCGACGATTTTATTACTTGTTTTCAATAAGACTTAATGATAATTAAGTCTAATTATAAGGACCTATTGATAATTTATCCTCAATTATTCTTGTGTTATACAGTAAATTCAGAGATTCAAATTCTCATATGTTAACGCTGGTTAACGTCGGGTCGAGTTTTTCCGCAAGGGATGGCTTACTGACCAAACTTAAATAGCGCATTGAGATCAGAGAGGAGCATCACTTGGCCTGATGACGTTGAACTCCACGACTATTCAATAATTTCTCGCATTTAAAAAAAATAATTTTTTTTAACAATATTAAAATTTTTGATTAAAAATAAAAAATTTAATTTTTTAAAAAGTGAGTTCAATTTTTTGAAACCCAAACAAGGTGATTGGCACTTTGGCCTGTTATGAAAATTTGGCTATTTTAATTGATTTTTTGATTTTTTAACTATTTTACGAGATATATATATATATATATTTTTGGTTTGGGATGATTTGTGAAATTTTTTTTATAGTTGAGTATATGATTGTGAGAGAAAAAATTATTAATTAATATGTAAGATGTAATATTTTATCTTATTAATTATTTTAATTTTGTTTTTCCTTTTATATATATATATATATATATCTTTATTGTGCAGGTAACTTCAGCAACCCTGTCCAACTATAAGAAAGAAGTTGTTGTATATTTGGGTCGAAATTAATTCCTTATTTTAGGTTGCTCCATTTATGATTTTAAGTCCAAGTGACCCATATGAGCCCCGAATGGGCCTTTAGGCCTGCCATTTTTAGAGTCTAGCTGTTTTTTATTGTGGTTAGGGAAATATTATGGGGTGTACCTTATCATAAAATATATAATTTTATTACAAAATTTTATAATATCAACTACAAATACGTAATCTCAGTACAAATTAGTGTAACAAAAAATATTGTAACCAAGTCATAAATTTTTATAACGTCATGTACAAAATTTTAAACATTTTATTACGCTAATTTATGATGAGTTTACGTATTTTTATGATTGATGTTATAAAATATTTGTGATAAAGTTGAACATTTTTGTGATAAGGAATATATGGTATGCACCTCTAAAGGGTTACACACCACAAGATTTCCCTTCTTGTCATAGTATCCATTTAGTTTGAAAAATATTTGAGACACCTAATAAATCTTCACAATTTCACCCCATGTAAAATGATAGGTGTTAACTTTTAGTTTGTTACATATTTAATTATTTGAGATTCTAATTTTTTGTCATGTCATTAAAAATATAATTAAAGATGATGAAATGAGAAAATATAACAAAACTCTAATTTTGAATCCACAAAGTCCTACTTTTCAATTGTTTTCATTTTGCAGAGGATTTACCCTGTGAGGTTTGTCCATCAGGTTGCGCGCAAGGTGCGCACATCAGATGCGTTGATCTGCGTGTGATGGAACACATGTTACAGTTTGCGTTATATTTTATTTTGTTTTTTTAAAAATAATTAATTAATTATTTTTTATTTTTTGTTAGATAGGGCAATCAAAACTTTAAGATGTTATAATTTGTACTTTATACATCTATTCTTTTATAAAATTTAGGATAATTTATAAATATATCTTTTGAGATTCGTTTAATATATAAATTGTCTCTTATAATTTAAAAATTATATATATTTGTTTGTCAATTTTTTTTTAATAGAATTAAGTGAAAATATAAAATTCTTAACTACTTAGCTATATAATAATAAAATAGATTTTTTTATCCAACTCCCTCACTAAAGCTTCTTAATAGTATAAGGACACAAAAGAGAAGACTGAACAAGATTATGTTTCAGACAAAAGAATCCACGAGTTCGGATTGATTTTCATCTTTCTATTTGTTCTCGAACAAGTATCTAATTGTATCCAAGCCTCTTAATAGGTAGGTTCAGATGTGCAGAGGGGTTCAATGTGAATAGTGATTAAGAGAGTAATTAGAGAGGCAAAACTATGTTAATGGTCCAATAATAGTGGAATGATTAGAGGGCGAACAGCTAGGTGAGGGTAAAGCAAGTGACTCAAGAAGAAAGAAATGACAGTGTACAAATGGGCAGCATCTTCCCAAATTCCCAGAATTCCTCTCCTTGGACTTGGGGAAATGGGTCTTATTTATAAGTTTTTCCTTGTTACCAAAGGATACCAAGTGGCCAAATAAAGTGAGGACATGTGTCCTCAAGAATTACATGGAATATTCTGCCTTGAGCCACTAGGCTGAAGGTGTCACGCGTCCCTTTGCATGTACTGTGTACTATCTGTTTGGCACAGATGCCTTAGCAAGTGCACTTGCGGTGAGAGTGTTTGCTGCTGCAACTTGCCTCCTCAGCTTGAACCTCAGCAAGTGCACTTGCGGTGGTAATGTTTGCCGTTGCACTTGCCTTCTCAGTTCAGTTTAGCAAAGACATGCATTCTCAGGACTTCATAGCCTACTATCAGCCATGTTTCATGTTCACCTCAGTGAAGCCACCACCCTTAGCCACCTAACCACAAACTCCCCAGCTTCCCAAGGCGAAAGCCACAACCAAGCCTGTTATCAGCCATGCTGTACCTTAGTACCAAACCCAAGGGGGCTTCCTTGGTCCTACCTGTGCGACCAAGGCAAGTCCATGACCTAAGTAAATGGAAAGGGAGTCTCTTGCACTCGGGCTACCCTACTCTCATCTTCGCAGAATCACCGCGGTATACAGGTATATTTGGGCCTGCTATCAGCTCCAACTAGTAAGCTTTGAGGCCTGCTATCAGCGCCAAGCATTAGCCTCTACTTGTGGAGAAAAGCCTTTCCCAAAAGCTGCTGTCACCTTGGTGGAGTGTTCTCTCCGCAAGTTAGTTGCGACGGTTGCAGTTATTACGGCGATGGTAGTTACGACGGTGGCTGTAGTTGCTACGGTGGCCATTTCCCTCAGCAAGTTCAAATGGCAGCGCCGACAATACTATGAATGGTGGCACTGAAACAAAGTGTGTCAGTAACTTGATCGCTACAAGTACTACCTCTGTAACTTGACTTAGGCATTTTCCTTCATAGAGTATGTTTGGACCTTTGGCAGGTCGAACCTGTTTCCGCCCATTGTTGACCCACTTCCCTTGGGCTTTAACCCATGCTCTTTTAATCATTCCTAGTTTCCTAACAGGGGCGACCTCCGCACTTAGGTCCACACTTAATTTTGCCTTTAATTTCTGACCCTCTACAAGATGTTAGAGTTGGGTGGGCTGCGATATTCAAGATGGGAGACTTGGTCAAATATTAGTTATACAAAACAGTCTGATTATATATTCTTTGCTAATAAAATGGCTACTTGTTTGGCTTGTTTAGTTTGTTTGGTTTTTAAGTTATTTCTTCTTTTTTTCTCGGATTGCTTTCCTTTCCGATCAAAAGCTATCGGCTTTATTCACCTCAGGGCGAGACATGCCCTTGCTTCTGCTTCAATTCAGCCTTCCCTTTTTGTCGGAGCTTCATGGTTGTTGCCCCGTTCCCCAATCAGATGTTTAGATGTGAGCTATACATCGCGAGGAGCAAACTAGGCAAATGGAACGAGTTAGTAGAGTTGCTAAGCTCTTCCAAGGGAGATTCTAACGGAATTATAGAAAAAAGAATAAAATTTCTAAGTACTCTCTTACACAATAATAAAATTACAAAAATTGTTAATTGAAATATATTTTTAATATTATTAAAAACTGTTAATTGACTTAATTGATACATCATCTTTTTTGTCAAAATAGACTATTTATTTTCTTCGAGACAAAAAATAAAGGGCGAATTACACTAACAGTCCCTATAGTTTGGGGCTTGTATCACTTTGGTTCCTGACTTTTCAATTGTGACACATTTGACCTTGAATTTTGAATCTTGTTTCAAATAAGGACAATTGAAAATACCATTGCTCAATTTTAAGGACAAAGTCATCAATTTCATAATATATAAACTAATTTGACAAAAATAAATGTGAACAAATATTTTTGAATTTAAAAAATAATTTCTATCTACCAAAGATAAAATTATGTAAAATTGATAAATCTTTTAGACATTTATTTATTTATTTATTTTACCAAATTAATTTTCAGGAGATTTACACACAAGTCCTAATTTATGAACTTATACTCCATTAAGTCCCAACTAAGATTTTTTGGACCTTCAAATCCCATTAAATTTTTAATAGTCTGAATTGCCCTTCAATCAATGATTGTTCATCATTTATGATTATCTATAAAAGAATATAATGATTTGACATTTATTTTGATTTTCAAAACTTAAAAAATCAACTTTCAAATAGAAAAAACTTTTTTTTAAAAAATAATAATTATGTGTAAAAAAAATAAAATAATAAAAACTAGGTTTTTTTTTTTTTTTTTTTTTTTTGAAAAAATTGAAAAAACTTAATTATTTTTCCGTGAAAAATAAAAAATGTTGTGACTATAAGGAAGCATGATGATGGAACATTGATGAGCAAAACTGGAAAAAAAAAAAAAAAAAAAAAACCTTTAAAAATGAAAAAACTAATAACGTTCTCAATTTAAAACTGAAAAAAACTGTTAATGTTCATGGTTTTATTGGATAGTTGAATCAAACAAATAAGTAGATGGGCAAAAATGTTTAATCTCATGCTCTGTTTTTTTCCATCAATTAGTGAAATAATTATCTGAAACATTACTATGCAAAATTGATAATGTTTTAGTTTTAAAAATTGGAAAAGACTGATAATATTTTCAGTTTTACTAAGTATGACTTATTGGTTCAAAAAATCTTAAATAGGACCTAAGCTACCATAACATTTGTAAATAAGACTTTTAGGTAATTAACTCTAATTTTTATTATGTGTTTGGATAATGGTCATATAATGGGCGGTTGTTAGGCTTTAAATAAATAAATAAATGTCTAAAAGATTTATCAATTTTACATAATTTTATTTTTAGTGGGTAGAAATAATTTTTAAAAATTCAAAAATATTTTTTTGACATTTATTTTTCTCAAATTAGTTTATATTTTATTAAATTGACGACTTTGCCCTTGAGATTGAGCAATGGTATCTTAAATTGTCCTTATTTAGAACAAGATTCAAAATTCAAGGTTAAATGTGTTACAATTAAAAAGTTAGGGACCAAAATGATAAAAGATCCAAATTATAAGGACCGTCAGTGTAATTCGTCCAAAAATAAATAAAGTGCACCTATCAAATTAACCTAATTTTGTTCATGAATACGTGAAAGATTTTATAAAATAAACGGTTTGAATCATTAAAAAAAATCCCTTAATAAACCCAACACGTCCAAAAAACACCCTCTAATTTAAATTTAAACTTAAACTAGAGAGAGAAGTAATAACGTGTTTTCCTTCACTTTCCTATATCTCGCTAATCCATCTTAAGACTTTGTTTAAATTATAATTTGAGTATAGATTTAACTTAAAAATTGACCCAAACACTGCCTAAAGATAACTTAAGGATTAATCAATCCGATACATAATCGACCAAATAGGATCGACATAAAAAACAAACAAACAAACCGCCCAGACATGTTAATGTCCAATGTCTATGTGGGTGTTTGGGAAGTGAGTTTTTATGTAGATTTTATTAGATGTAGGTTTTTATGAGATAAAAAATTTTTAGTGTTTGGGAAGATAGTTGGGTTTTTATGTGGTTAGATGTGATGTTTGTGAGAGAAAAAGTGAAATGATTATGGGGTTGGATGTGATATTTTGTTTGGATGTGTTTTTTTTAATTGTGCAAAACTTTTGTCTTTTAATAGAAAAAATGAGAAAAAAATTTGAGAACTTGCTTCCCAAACACCACCTATGCCGGTGACTTAGCTACATAGCACATGTTTTATCAACGACTTTGGACCAAATGGGTTGCTAGGTAATGATCAGTACATGGATTACAGCAATTCCATTCGCAAATGTTTGCTTCTTGATATTAATTTGTATCACTAAAATATGACAACTGAGCGCACTTTTCACAAATAATCCCAAAAACATGTGTAACTGATACACAGGCAACATCGTGGACATAAACAGCATCCTACAAAATTCATTCAAGATTTGGCCATGTCTTTTAAGCTAAGCTATCTTTCAAAAAAAAAATATTTCATATGTGAATCTCAACCATTTGGGTTAAAAATAGCCAATAGAACAAAACACCCAATCACATAACTCTCTTTACTTTTTACACGTTTTTTCGTAAAAAGTCAAAAAGCCAACTAAAATAGCCAATTCCCAAACAAGACCTAAATATTAAAAGTTTAAATAGCAGGAAATTTGATCGATTAAAACTTGTCTAAAGAAGTGTTAACGGGCTTCTGAACATATGCTGCTGTGGCCATGTATTCTTAGCCACTGCTGGATATGGATCATTCAATTAAGTAATTTCTAAATCTACTTGAAATGAATGCTATTCAAATGCCGCCTAAGGCAATTCTTTGAATTGCTGCCACAGTATGTTAAACTAAATGGATATACTTTCTGATTCCAATATCATGCTTCTTGAATCAAATTATCTGCCTCAATGCAATTTAGAAAACAAAACCAAATCAAAATAAAACAAAATCAAAATCAAAATAAAAACTACGTTGTTTCTTAGCTACTTCTAGTTCTATAGCCCAAGGACAATTGCCAAAAAGAACTCTATCTATTCACTGGCTCGGTTTCTTAGCAAATCAAACCCAAAAAAAAAAAAAATTTGAATTAACAAAATATGTAAACTAAGATCCCAACTTATTACAAACATTGCGCCTGGTGCAAACCCAAACATCCCAATTATAAAAAATAATGTTGTGGGTGGTATTTGTTAAGGTGGCCTACAGATGGCCTTTTGGGAAGAATGCAGGTACTGAGATGTCAAGGTAATCACAAGCGAGGGAGGAGGTGAGAGATCAAGATGCCTTAGAATAGAGAAAAAGGGCGGTGCAGAGGTCTCGCTGTATACCAGATATGGTAAAGATGGTTGACAATGGTAGTGATGCTTCAACGTCTGCATAGAGGCCTCCTTATATAGGATGGTCAAACCATGGAGGCCAGCTCACTCTTGGAGAGGTAGCTGACCCTCCTTGTTTCAACAAGAATGAGGTATCTCAACCACCTCTACATCCTAAGATCAAATCTTGGGATTTGTATCATAAGAGCAACAATGTAGGCATCACGGGGGGGCTTCAGTCTTGCATATGATACAATTTCCCAAATATCATGTCCTGATTAGAGCACCTGTCTCTCTAAGACTGATCAAGGTGCAGACACCCTCGGGGTAGGGGGATGGAAAGGCACTAAAATGAATCCCTAACTCTAGCTTCTAAGCCACATACCTCAAATGAAGCCCCGAGCAAAGATTCCAAGGCCTAACAACAGTAGCAGAGTTAGAAAATTAAATTAGAGGGGACATTTATTAATTATAATATCAAAAAAATTTATAAAAATATTTCACGCAAATTTTTACGATTGGTTTCGAGAAATATCCAAAAAATAATGTTATTTGTAACTAGTGTATCATGGACAATACAAAAAAAATATGAATACAAGTCTTAAAATAAATTATATAATGAAAAAAAAAATTTATTATACAAAATTTGACTAAAAATTCAATATAATGGTAATACCACGTCATCATTGATATGTGATATTACCAACTAATAGTATATAAACACATACAAAGTGAACCTCACATATCAAATGTAATTAACAATCCATTAAATTTCATATTTTTATAGTGAGATTACTTATACTAGCATGTCAATACTAATGACATCAACGTTACATTCAAAATTTTTCATAGATAATATGGTTTATAGTAGTTTCTTCATTTTCAATTAAAACAACTATTATTGTTCTCATAATTTTTAAAATGTTATTGACATTTCACTCTAATAATATTTTTGTAATTTTTTTATTTAAAATATTTTCTTTATATTTGCAAAATTTTAAAATAATCCCAAAATCCAAGAGGGGGCGCGTGACCCTCCTGGTCCCTCACTCCCTCCGCCACTGCCTAACAACGAACCTAGGTCATCAAGGTATTGGATGATGGTGTTGGAGATGTCTTGATTAGTAGGAGACAGCTTTACAGAGAAAGAGGAGACGAGACATAGTAGGGTCATGGTCTGGCAGAGGACCACTCAGCCAAGCCAAATGGGGTATAGAGCCATGTTGCTATCGAGCACAGTCATCATTGATAATGGTAATACCACGTCATCATTGATATGTGATATTACCAACTAATAGTATATAAACACAAGAGAGTGAACCTCACATGTCAAATGTAATTAACAATTTATTAAATTTCATATCTTTATTGTAAGATCACTTATACTAGCATGTCAATACTAATGACATCAACGTTACATTCAAAATTTTTTATAGATAATGTAGTTTATAGTAGTCTCTTCATTTTCAATTAAAACAACTATTATTGTTTTCATAATTTTTAAGATGTCATTGACATTTCACTTCAATAATATTTTTGTAATTTTTTTTATTTAAAATATTTTCTTTATATTTGCAAAATTAAAAAAAAAAAAAAATCGCAAAATCCAGGAGAGGCACGTGATGCCCTCGGTCCCTCACTCCCTCCACTACTGCCTAACACCGAACCTAGGTCATCAAGGTATTGGATGATGGTGTTGGAGATGTCTTGATCAGTAGGAGACAGCTTTACAGAGAAAGAGGAGACGAGACATAGTAGAGTCATGGTCTGGCAGAGGACCACTCAACCAAGCCAAATGGGATACAGAGCCATGTTGCTACCGAGCACAGTTAGTCGAGAAGGGATGCCTCGAAACCTCGACACAATTATGTGGTGCTCTAGCCACGCCTCGGGATGCCCTATGTTGGTTCATCTTGCAGTGACATGGCTAAAAGCTAAGGCACTGAGCATGTTAGCTAGCCAAGATAACATACTTGGTGGTTTCTATGCCCCTGCTTAGGCTAGACTCACAACCCCAATAGCTTATTTTGGAAGATGACAGGCGCCAGTATGGGTTGCCACTTGACAATCCCTTGTCTGAGTTGGAGATGATATGGTGCCAGTAAGGCCAACCACAAGGTGAAAGGTATTCAGGTACAACAAATGTTAATTATCACTGTAATTTGAGTACATCCTGTGTTACTAAGAAGTGCCAATAGGAGGGTGCCTTATATATGAGCAGGAGGCTCTTAATGCTCTGTAGATGTATAGCAATGTTATATTAGTGTTCTAAGTAGTGTAATACCAAGCACCAAGTTGCCTGTATGCTTTGACAACATTCTTAAGCTCAGGATCTTCCAATATGTTTCTGGCACTCAAAGGAACTTCTGCAAAAGGCACATCAATGGTAAGAATGCCATAATAACCTAACGCAGTCAAGTCAGTAAAGAGCAAGGTCAGCTCAAATTCAGTAAACAGCAAGGTCAGATCAAAGTTCAACAAACAAGATGGCCAAATGCAACCCCAGCTATGATCTATCACATATAACTTAAGTCAGCTACTCATTTAATGCTTCTATTGTGTCACCTTCTTGTACTACCCTATTTAAACTTTTAAGCAAACTAAATGGTCATCTATAACTATATAGCCTCGCACATTTATTCAACTGCAAATATAATGCACTTCAATTTTCATTTTCCAGACATGACTAAACCAAATACTCACCATGGACCACATAAACAAGGGTAAATCATCCAAGCTCATTTAAAAGATACCGTTGCTGAACTGAACCAGGGAATGGAATGTACAAAAAGAGTCATAAAACTAACAAAGAGAACACTTACTATATTCCTTCAACACTCTTACTGCTAGTGAGCTGAATCCACATCGGAAAGATCAGGCACCCCTTTCATGTAAAGAATCACCAGGTTGTCCTTGACATCCTATGCTAAAAGCTAAAAGCAATCAATAAAAATAGACTCTTAACAAATAAACAACTAAATTTTTTTGCTCAATAATTAAAAGAGAAAATACTTGAGGCTCAATATCTCTAATACAGAAGGTACAAATGACTACTGTCTCCCTGCTCTACAATATCCTTCAAAGAAGGCCAGAACTCTCAAGCTTATTAGCGGGTCTGAAGTCCCTGTGTATGTGAGGATCATTCAGCATGGTAGTTGAGTACTGCATCCCATGGTGGTTAAAGGATCCAGCTGCCTACCAACAATTAAAGGAAAAGTATTAGCAAGTATCATTTATATGGCCATCAAAAATTATTTGCTCTAAAGATAAAGCCACACATACTTGTGGCTTAAAATTTCAAGAAACCCTTTTTTTGGTTTTCTGAGTGGAGTTTAACAATGCAAGCATTTTTGTTTACAATTTTATGATTAAGGATCCAAGAAATCTAGAATCAGATGGCTATGAACATATCAAGATCCTAAGTAGTTTCTTTGACTATAAGTCCTTTGAAAATAAGAGAAACACAAATAGTTCAAATCAAACAAAGGGAATCCTTTGGTTTTGAAGGCAAAGAGAGTAATAGCCGCCCCCCCCCCCTCCCCCAAAAAAAAAAAAATCCAAAACCAAAAAAATAAAATAAAAAATTTTAAGGCATAGGAGGGAATGGAGGAGAATTGAATTAAGAAGAAAATGGACCATCAGTAGAATAATGGAGTCTCTCAATGTTTCAATACAGACGATACCTGAATTACGGGTAAAGAGAGCATTAGAGCATCTATGTTGCACGGACACAGACACGGGACACGACACGGACACGACATGGACACGCAAAAACGTAAATTTTCAAAAAATAGGGGACACGATACGCTGGGGACACGTTTAATATATATAATTTTATTTATTTATTATATGTCTAAAATTAAAAAAAAAATTATTAGTTCCTATATAATTATAATAATAATAAAATTAATAAACATATTTCTTAAATTGTTTTTAATAAAAATGATTTTTTTTAAATAAAAATAATTTATTCTATAAAGTTTAGGTTTAATAAAAATAAAGATAAAAGAAAAAAAGAAAAAAAGAAAAAAAAAGGAGGGGAGAGAGAGAGAGATATAATCAGGAAATAAAAAGGAAGGGAAAAGAGACGGGTGGAGAAAAAGAGAGAAGTGAAAAGAAGGGACTGAAATCAGAAACAGAGAAGAGAATAGAATAAGAAAAGAGAGACGAACCAGAGAAGATGAATCATAGATGAAGACGAGCAGAGAAGATGAACCAGAGCAGATAAGACGAAGAAGATTCAGGTTAGGGCTTCTTTGATTCATCTCTTTTGAACCGATGCTTCTTTGATTCATCTCTTTTGAACCGATTAGGGCTTTTTCGTTCAATCAATCTCTCCCTCGATCTGTTTCCCTCTTTCTCTCCAACAGCTTAGGGTTCTTCGATCCGTGTCCAGAAATCGTCCTCGCGTGTCCATCTCGTGTCCAACTGAAAAAATTCAAAAAAAAAAGAGGACACGTTAGACAGAGTGTCGGACACGTGTCCACAGCGTGTCTGACACGTGTCGGTGTCCGACACTCGTACGCCAGGCTTGGGAACGTATCGGTGCTTCATAGTAGAGCGTCTTTCAATGTTTCAGAGAACAAAAAAAAAAACACACACTACATGTATAAGAAGATTATATGCTACATGTGGGATTAAGAAGATTATATGAACACTATATACCCTACATTTATGATAGATTTTATAAATAAAAAAATTCATGTGTTAGGGCCCACCCTGATCACCACCTCCCTCTTCCCTTGTTGTGAACCCTTCCAATTGAGTTTCAACAGATCATTGCCGCTCTTCAATATCTCTCTCAAACTAAACCAAATATCTCCTTTTCAGTAGATCAGGTCTCCCAATTTGTACATAGCCCAACTGATCTTCAATGGACAATGGTCAACAACATATTTTATGTTTTCTAAAATTATCCAATGAATTAGATTTATTTCTTAGCCATTTCAACTCTCTTTCTCTGTAATGTTTCCCAGATGGCTATTGGGCTGGGTGCCTAGATGACCGCTGCTCAACCCATCATTCTCAGTCCCAAGTTTCCTCTCTCGTGCCTTCAAAAAGCAAAATATTGTCGCTCAATCAAGTATTGAAACTAAAAAATTGGGGCCACAGAAATGCTTATGCCATACTAGTGTGGACGGTGGATGCAAAACCCACTAAGCTTTGTGGGTGTGTGTTACATATAAGAATCCATAACATTATATGACTATTTGTGAGGCATATTCTTTATCAAACAATTTGTAATTCAAATATTGAGTTGTACAGTAGAGTCTACAATATCATATCATATTGTTGTAGCTATGCGAGATTTCCAGGAAATTATCCTTCAGTTTCTTTCTTTTAATAACATATGTGGAAAATTGACACTGTTTGCTTGGGGACTTTGGAAAGAAAATATATTTACATGTCCCTGTATTTGGTTGGGAGATTTGGGAAAAGATTTGGAAAGAAAAATGAAAAAAAAAAGTGAAATGTGAATAAAATATCTCTATATTTCACCTAATTTCACACAACTTTTTCCTTTCCCCTTCCAAATCCCTTCCCAAACACGGACTAGTTTTACACCCCATTTCTCTTACCCTTTTCAAATCCCTCTCCAAATTCCCAACCAAACACAGACTAAATGTTTATATTAGAATCAGCTAATCGCAATATCTCTAGATCAAACAATCATTTAGACCAAATTGACTACCGTAAAAAGCAATTAACAATTAACAGTAACAAAAATAAATAAATAAATAAATAAACTTTAAACAAAGCCCTAACTAACCTTTGTACCGTAATTGGAAGTGATGGAGCAAGAAAAGGATATGGTGGATGGCCGGAAAGGCGACCGCGGGGTAGAAGAGATGTTGGCGGCAGCGGCGGCAAAGCGGTGGAGCCACATGGCCTTTGCTTTGGTTTTGGAGTATGGAGTATTTGGTTTTAGGGGTTTCGTGGATCATAAACCTCTCTCCCACCGTCTGTCTGTTTGGTTTCTGCTGAAGTAGGTATTGTGTCGACTCGCCCCGCCCGTGTGAATGAATATTTACGGTGTCCTGGTCACGCCTTGCCCTCCCGCCACCTCCAATATTGGCTTCGTTTGACCTAGTGATTTTAGTTAAAAATTAAAAAGACAACCATTTATATTATAAAATTAAATATTTTATTTATTTTTTATTTTTTTCACATCTCTACCTAAAAAATTAAAAAGTCATTCTAAATATACTAATTATTTTTATATTATAGTTAAAAAAAAAATTGGTCTAAGGTCCCTTTCTAACTTTTAATAGGAGGAGAGGTACACAATAATATGTTTTGATGGCTAAAGTCCCTCAACTTTATTTTATGTTACAAAATACCTAATTTACCCTTGTTTGGACTTTGGAATGTTCTATTGCTCAGTTCAAAAAAAAAAAAAAAAAAACAGACAAGAATATTCAGTTGCTGATTTCTTGGTGGAGATTTTGGAAACTGGTTTCGAGGTGGAGATTTTGTCGGAGATTTCGTAGAGATTTCGCAAGTGTTGCAGTGTACTTGAATATAGAGATTTCGACGATCGTGTAGGTGTTACAATGTGTTGATCGCCTAGGTTTTTCAGTTGAGTTGAATCAGGTATGATTTCGATACAGATTCCACATGAATTTTGATTTTTGTTTTGAATTTTATGTAAGGATTCCGATTTGATTTTGTTCAGTTTTGATTGAGTGTATTTTTGCATTAGGTTTGTGTTTTCAATTTTGATCAATTCGTAATTAAGTTCCGATTTGATTTTGTGACAGGGTTTAAACAATTCGTAATTAAAGAGAGGCTAGCTCAATGAAGTTGTTTATGATTTTTGGAGTTGATTTTTCATTTTCTGTTATTGATCAATTGTAGACAGAGGCCATCTTGATAGAGTTGATTTTTATTTTTTGGAATTAATTTTGATTCTCTGCTTTTTGATCAATTTGAAAGAGTGTTGACAGTGTAGTTGATTTTGATGTTTAGAGTTCATTTTTCGTGCTCTGTTTTTCATTAACATGCTGATCAATGATAAGTTTTATTCTCTATTTTTTCAAACTAGAGAAATTTGTTTAAACTAGAGAAATTTCATTCTCTGCACTTTTGTTGGTATAGTCCAGAGAAAATTGTAAGTTTGTTATTATAATCCAAGGTTTCTAATGCAGATTGAATCTAAGAAAGTGAATGTAAGTTCTTAAATTTCTCTGAACTTTTATTTGTAGTTGATAGAAAATTATAAGTTTGTTATTCACTTTCAGTTTGTAATTCAAAGAAAATTATAAGTTTGTATAAAATGAATATAATTTTTTATTTTTCTGAGCAAAAGTTCTTAAATTTCTCTGGACTTTTATGTTGTTATTGTGAAGTGTTTTTATGTTGAACAAATTATTTTTCTTGTTTTTTCTTTCAGTTTCGATGGACAGTGCAGTGTTGTTGCTGTGCAAATATGGGGATGATACTATTGTCATTAATGTTTCATATGAATTGAATTTTGATGAATTGGTTGGCATTTTGTGTAAAACATGGGAGAATTTGAAACCTGAAACTATGTGTATTTCATATTCTATTGTGGACCATCCGAATTGTATGGTTCGAAATAATATTGATTTTCTAAATATGTTGAGGGTTGTTTGTGCACGTGGTGTTGATATAGTTGATGTTTCAGTTAGTAGGTGTAGTACTTCTTATGAAGAGGATGAAGTGGGGTCTAATTGGATAGATGTTGTGGATGGTGAATGTGATAGGCTGGTGGATATTGAAAGGAATTCACTCTCTAAGTTTTGTTCTCACCAAGAAAAGGTGTTATTGTCAGTTGGTTGGCGAAATAATATTACGAGTGTTGGACAAAAGTTTGAGGGTGGTGTGGTTGAGTTCCGTATTTTTTTATGCAAGTATGCTATTGAGGTTGGTTTTCAGTTTACGTATGTTAAAAATGACAAGCTGAGGGTTACAACAGAATGTACATATAAGGAATTAAGGGGATGTATGTGGCGTATACATGCTTCAGTTGAAAAAATAAATGGGTTCTTCTACATAAGGACTTTGAACAATGAATATACGTGTGGTGTGGTGGTTCGTACGAGTAAACATGCTAGGATGAGTTCCAGCTTAGTTTCTGGGCTGATACTTGAAGAGGTAAGTGCAAAACCTTTAACTCGTCTAGTAGATGTTGTTAAAGAAATGAAAGACAAGTATGGGGTCTCAATCAGTTATAGCTGTGGTTGGTTGGGGGTTGAAAAAGCAAAATGTAGTATATATGGGGATTCTTGTTTGTCATTCGATCAATTACGATGGTATTTTGATGAGGCATTGAAGAACAATCCAGGTAGTCGTTTTGAGTTAGATTTTGAAGATAACAAGCGTTTCAAAAGAGTATTTGTGGCTTTTCATGCATGCATTACTAGTTTCAAATATTGTCGGTCATTGCTTTTTCTTGATGGAACATTTTTGAAAGGACGATATAAAGGAGTTATGCTTGCTGCAACGGGGAAAGATGGGAATGAAGGTAATTGTAAATATATATAATTTTATCTAAGTATGTGAATTTTCTATACATGTATGAATTGAGTGAATGTGATTTTTCTCTAACACTTTGAATTTTCTCTGGTTTTGGCCACTGTGTGGATTTTGTATTGTTGTGGCCACTGTGAGAATTTTCACTAGATTTTGGTCAGTGTGTGAATTTTCTCTGGATGTTGTGATTATGTGAATTGTATCTGTAGTTGTTCACTAAGTGAATGTTCTCTGGATATTTTGATTGTGTGAATTTTCTCTGTAGTTGGTCACTAAGTCAATTTTCTCTGGATGTTGCCAATGTGTGAATTTTCTCTGGAGTTGGGCACTAAGTGAATTTTCTCTGGATGTTTGCAGTGTCAAATTTCTCTAGTTGTTTATTGTTCTAATTTTCTCTGCATGTGTATATCTAATATGCTTGTTACTATTTGTTTTGTAGGTTTTTTTCCTATAGCTTTTGCTGTTGTTGATACTGAGAATAAAGACAATTAGTGTTGGTTTTTTGAACATTTATGTGGAGTATTGGGATCAGAAAGGGTGATAAGTTTCATATCAGATCGACATTGTGGTATTGTGGAAGGAATTGCTAGGTTTTTCCCTAACTGCTTTTATGGATTTTGTCTTGAACATCTAAAGAGAAATTTGAGGGATAAGTTGTCATGTGGAAACACAAATTTGGTTAGGGAGACGATTGTGTCCAAGTTTTCAGAATGTACATATGCGCCAACAAAGGCATCATTTCATTTCAAGTTAAATGAATTAAAAAGGGAGGAGGGAGACATTGTAAGTGTTTTCTTGAGAAGTTTACCATATGAAAATTGGAGTGATGCATATTTTGAGGGGAAACGTTATGGTGAGATGTATTCAAATGTTGCTGAGTCATTCAATTCATGGATACGAGACACTCGACACTTGCCAATAACAAATTTGGTGGACATGATACGGTTGCAAATCATGAATATGAGGTCTGATAGGAGGCTGCTCTCTAGTAAATGGAATAAAATTCTCTGTCCTCGTATGGATAGTGTATTGGAGAAGGCTTTCTTGGATAGGAGGACATGGAATGTGAGTTTATCATCTGATAATGTCTTTGAAGTGCATTGTTTTCCTTCGGTTATGGTTGATCTTTTGTTGAGAACTTGTTCATGTCGAAAATGGGAAATAAATGGGTATCCATGTCAACATGCTGTTGTTGCAATTTTTAGGAGTGGAAAGAATTTGAATTCATTTGTTGAACCATTTTTTCATGCTGATATGTATCGTCAAGCATACTCGTTTTCGATTGGCTCAGTTCCAACTATTGAAAAACCTGTGTGTAGCATTGATGATGCTATGATTTTACCTCTATTGAGTAAAAGACCAGATGGGAGGCCAAAAAAGAACATAATTTCTTCTACTAGAGAGTTTAGAAGGGTGATTAAGTGTAGTCGTTGTGAGAGTATTGGTCGCCATAATAAGAGGACATGCAAGGAACCTTTGTTAAATAGTTGAGGATAATACATTTTATTGATTGAATAATACATTTGATGATTACTTTTTGTATTTTGTTTTGTGAAATGTATTTTTTAGACTGTGTATATAATAATATCAATCAAATTCATCCAGAGAAATTTTCCAATATCAGTTAAAGTGTGTGTTGTGTTTGTTGATATATACTATAGGCAGTGGGTTTGTAATACCTGTCAAATTCATCCAGAGAAATTTTCCTATGGCAGAGAAAATTCTGTGTGTATTGTGTTTTGAAGCTTCAAATTCATCCACTTAAATTTGACAATGGCAGAGAAAAGTACTGTGTGGATTGTGTTTTTTGAATTCGATAATTATTTTGGACTAAGACAGTGCATTACAGATTGCATGATCATATAGGCACATTCTTTGGCACGATATGAGTTAAATTTCTCTGTGAATTTCTGGTAACTTCATATCAGTCAAATTTATTGTCACGACCCAAACCCGTCCCTATAGGTTTAGCATCGTAATCGGCCATTAATCCTTGGATTACCGAAGGCCTTCCTGTATAATCAAAATAATCGGGGCTTGCGGAAGCAATAAACAAAATACCAATAGTCCAACGAGCTGTGCATCTATATGAACAAATAATCACATGCAAAAGCGTTAATTTACCCTCTTACATTACATAACATATAACACAATATCTTATACAAAAACAGATGTACAGGTCAAAAATGCATAACATAACCGAAAGCTTGCTAACGGCCATCCAGGCCTAGCCCCAACTTGGAGGCACCCAAAACACTTGGTAGGCTTCAAAACAGTGGCTCGGTTCAAGACTCCACCTAAGCTTAACTTCCAGAACGCTCACCTATACATATATACAAAAATAGTGAGCTAAAGCCCAGTGAATAACAAATGCATAAAGGGGTTAAGAATGTATGTCTTTTCAGTAATTAAAACAGTCATTTGCATTAGTAGATCGGTTATTCAATCAGTGGCTCATATTTCATGCCATATCAGTCAGTTAGAAATCATAGCATTTATACGTGGTACATCCAATAGCTAAACAGTATAGTAGGTCTTAAGCGACCGAACAGTCAAATGATGGCCATCATATCAATAAACAGTAGTTCCAACATTGGAACTGACAGAGATCTCTGTAACAGTAGCAGTAGCAGTAACAGTAATAGTACAGTAGCAGTAACAGTGACAGTAACAGTAAGTTGCTATGGATGCCATGAGTACAGTTCATAAAATAGGACAAATATTCATTCAGTAAACCATGCCGTTTCAGAAAGTAGTACAGTCAATTGTTCAGAAAATAATTATAATTGAACATATCTTTACAACATTGTTACTCACTGTAGACTTTCAGAAACGGTTGGTCAGTCTCTGAGTCTTGACCTACAACCATAAATGTACATAGCACAAAACATGTCTCATTATTACTCATTCGTGTGGCCAAACATGGCTTAGCTTTCTCACTTTAATTGCCCATTCATTCCATGCTACATAACTTGTTCATAATGCCCATATACTCGGATTCAACACATATTTTCTAATTCACTTACTTATGTTATTTCTTAGCTTATTAATCTTTAACGGCTCATAAATCATGCCTAAGAATGCCCATAAAGAGATGGGAGTGAAGATATGTACTTAAAACATCTTTTGAAAATATGCTAAAAATAAGTTGGTGGCTAAAGCTAGTTTTTCTTGGCTAGAGCCAGCAGGAGGCAAAAACAGAGCTCGCTCGAGCCAGAACTCCTTCGCTCGAGCCAGCTTCTGCAGAGTTCAAAATTCTGAGAGCTCGTAATGTTGGCTCGAGCCACCACTTCTTCGCTCAAGCCAACTGTAAATTTCTGGGTAGCAAGCTTAACAAAAATGGCTTCCAAACCACCTTCAAACCTTGGGGTCTTGCATGATTTGATCAAACACACAAAAATAGCTTTAGAAAACTTTAATACAAGACCCTTGAAATATCTTTTATTCAAAAACTCATCAATTCTCGAAAGATTTGAGCCAAAACTTCTTCATGCAACACATTTCAACTCTTTTCATGGTTTTTCAAAACCCTTCAAACATGGAATTTTTCTTTCAAAACTTGATCTAACATGGATGCATGCTAATTTCATGGTCTAAGATCAACATAATAATAAATTTTATGATCAAAATGATGATATAACACTCATACTTCCATGCATGTAAGAATCACGAGCAAATTCTTCATCTTCATGGCAAACCCATGTGAAATACATGCAAATGATCAAGGTACCTTCATGAATTCAACAATTAAACACATTATCTACATGCATTACAGCTTAGGTTCTTATCTAGAGCCTTGATCTTGCCAAAATCTTGCACAATATTGATGAATTCTAACAAAGTCTTTAACTTCCACCTTGAATCTATCCCTTTCTCTCTCTAAAATGGAGTTTCTCTCACTCTAGAATGTAGAACTTCAGATTTGGGAGCTCAAAGTGTTGAAGATATGAGCTCAAGTGAGCTTAATGTGTTACATATATAGTTTTAATGCCAAAAGACATTAATTAAAACATAAGGCTTGCCAAACACAACTTAATTAATTGTTCTGAATTAATTTTTAATAAAAATTGCCAAATGATTCTAAAAATTAAAAATAACATATTAACGTAACTAATTTCAATTTCGGATGCCGATAAGGCTTTCAATTTTCATATTAAAGCAGAATTCCAGACAAATCTTTTCTACAAGTAACAGATAGAAAGCCAAAGATCATGCAAAATACATAATTAACACGTAATTTATTTTATCTACTTAATTAACATCCTTAATTACGGATTAGTAGCTAATTACGGACCGAGGTTGTTACAGTCTCCCCACCTTAAAAAGTTTGGTCCTCCAAACTTGAGTTTCCACATATATATATCGGATGCAGATCAGATGTCTTAAGTTCACGCTCTTTTTCATTTTCGTAGTGGTTTCCTCCCCATTTTGCTTGTTACAGAGACTTGATTTGTTTCCCAGTCATTAAACAGTTCATCGGTCAGTTTAGTATCTTATTCGATAATCCACCACCTTATTCAAGTCATTCGGGAGTTATCAGGAATACAAGGCAAATTCGTGCATTAACCCCGTAGCAGTAAATGTAATTCCGGAATAATCATTCATATACTATTCATCAGCCTCAGTTTTCACAGATTCAATTGTATTACACGTTATTACAGAAGCAGTCATTCACAGAACATATTGATTTCATATACTTTCAGGTAGTCAGTGTTTGTAGTCGAACTGATCTGTTATCAACAAGTCCTATAGCATCAGGTTCCAAGTATAGTAATACAAAACAAGTTCATGGTAGTAACGGTACACTGAAGCAATTAGTCATGTGTCTTACATACAGATATTCTAATATTCCCAGAGCATACATGACAAAATTCTATAATCCTCCATAATGTAATCAAATCAGATAATGGTCCTTGAATTAGGTAAAGTTCTCCTCAGGTCAAATCAAAGTAAAGTCCTATTGGATCATATCATATGAAAGTTCCATCCAATCAGATCAAACAGAAGTCCAGAGCGTACGTCATTAAACAAAAGTTCTATCAGTTCAAACAAAGGTCTCATCAAACCAAAGTTCTATCAGATCAGATCAGATAAAAGTTTTATCCCCATCATTTTCAAACGAAGCACATTTGGTTCAATAGTTCATATTCCATTCGCTTAGGTACATAATCAATAGCTCCACAGTTGTTTTAAATTCATCAGTTCTCAAAATCACATCAGAGTCATGTATCATAATAGTTCATACAGAAGTTTTTCAGGTCATATACATATACAATGTGGCATTCTCCAAATAAGTTCACATGTAGGTGCACATGCATGTAGTTGTTCATATCAAGAGGTAAGCATCATAGTCAATATAGTAATTTCCCAAATGAGTCTTTCATGTAGGCATACGGTACACAGTAATGTATCATACAAAGTTCCTCGATGGCACACAATAGTGAGTTGTTATGCAGAAGTTCCAAATCAGTCATGCAGTCATTAAAGCATAGGTTTACTAGTCTAGACAGATAGTCTTGTCAATTTTCAACAATCGTAGTTCACAGTTTCGAGGTTATCACTTGGTCACACAATCCCAGAGTCATAGTCCCAACAGTCTAATTAACAAAACAAATAACATATCAATCATTCTGAGCAAAGGTATAGTCATATATGTGTATATCCAGAGTCTAATAACATTCTCAAGCAAAGGTATGCATATATATAAGTCCAAACATTTTCCAAATTATAGTCAATCATAATGTGTTCCCATATCCAATAGTTCTAGCATAGTTCAAAAGGTCATACCTAACAGTTCATATTAAATTGCTGCAATACGGTACAAAGATCTAACCCCGCAAATTCTCGTCGTTCACAAGTCCCAACAATTCCCAAAGCACAGGTGATTCGTTAAGTTCATAAAGTTTCAAGCATCTCACATAGAATTTGGTAAGTCTTCAAGACAGTCAATAACTAGGGTTCATAATTCTAATAATTCAATTGGTTCAATCAACATGTCCACAATCTATATCAAGTTCAGGAATGTACGATTCCCACACAAATTCCCCTATAAACAATTGCACATAATTAAGGTAATACCTGCGTCAGTCATTTCAGTGTTCTGAGCATTTTTGTAGTCAGTGTCTATCATATGGGGTGCATATCGAGCTAGTTCGGTAAATTTTGCCTCATATTCAGCCACAGTCATATCACCTTGCTTAAGTTGTTCAAATTCGAATACCTTCCTATCTCGGATGCATTGGGAAAAATATTTTTCGAAGAAAATTTCTTTAAATCTATCCCATGTCATGCCCTCATTATCATTTCGTACTAACATCCACCATCTCTTAACTTCTTCTTTAAGTGTGAATGTCGCCAACAAAACTTTTTATGCCTCGGTGCATGGAAATACTTCAAATATTTACTCAGTTTCTAAAACCCAAGCCTCAGCTTTCAGTGGTTCAATACCCCCCAGAAATTCTGGCGGCTTCATTTTATTGTATTTCTGAGCCAAAGTTATCAAATCATAATTAGCTAGTTCAGGTACATGTATTTGCCTTTGTTGCTGTTGACTCAAAGATTCAGTTAAGGCTTCGACTATTCATTCTAGCCGATTAGTCCTAGCATCGGAAGATTCAGATTCGTCTACATTCCTTGTCCTTCCCATTTGTCTATACATAAACAGGGTAATAATTAACATAGGGAAATTCCTCATTGGTTTCATTTTTCATTTTCATTTCTTATCAAACATGTTCGTCATTTCATTTCAATCCAATATATTCATATAGGTTACGTAAGTCTTTCATGTTCATATAGCCGTGTTCACAAGAATTACACGTTCAATATTGAAATCAACATTATATGCTATTCCACATAACTTCTTTGTTCATACACATAGGTTTCATTTCATTTCATTTTCAATAAGGATATGTTCATAATAGCTCACACATTTACACATAATAATGCAATGTCCCTATTTCTTTTCTAGGACACCCTACAGCTCATATGGACATGTGTGTGGGTAAATTAACTCGTGCTCTGATACCATTCTGTCACGACCCAAACCTGCCCCTATAGGTTTAGCATCGTAACCGGCCAGTAATCCTTGGATTACCGAAAGCCTTCCTGTATAATCAAAATAATCGGGGCTTGCGGAAGCAATAAACAAAACACCAATAGTCCAACGAGCTATGCATCTATATGAACAAATAATCACATGCAAAAGCATTAATTTACCCTCTTACATTACATAACATATAACACAATATCTTATACAAAAACAGATGTACAGGTCAAAAATGCATAACATAACCGAAAGCTTGCTAACGGCCTTCCAGGCCTAGCCCCAACTCGGAGGCACCCAAAACACTTGGTAGGCTTCAAAACAGTGGCTCGGTTCAAGACTCCGCCTAAGCTTAACTTCCAGGACGCTCACCTATACATATATATAAAAACAGTGAGCTAAAGCCCCGTGAATAACAAATGCGTAAAGGGGTTAATAATGTATGTCCTTTCAGTAATTAAAACAGTCATTTGCATTAGTAGATCGGTTATTCAATCAGTGGCTCATATTTCATGCCATATCAGTCAGTTAGAAATCATAGCATTTATACGTGGTACATCCAATAGCTAAACAGTATAGTAGGTCTTAAGCGACCGAACAGTCAAATGATGGCCATCATATCAGTAAACAGTAGTTCCAACATTGGAACTGACAGAGATCTCTGTAACAGTAGCAGTAGCAGTAACAGTAATAGTACAGTAGCAGTAACAGTGACAGTAACAGTAAGTTGCTATGGATGCCACGAGTACAGTTCATAAAATAGGACAAATATTCATTCAGTAAACCATGCCATTTCAGAAAGCAGTACGGTCAATTGTTTAGAAAATAATTATAATTGAACATATCTTTACAACATTGTTACTCACTGTGGGCTTCCAGAAATGGTTGGTCAATCTTTGAGTCTTGACCTACAAACATAAATGTACATAGCACAAAACATGTCTCATTATTACTCATTCGTGTGGCCAAACATGGCTTAGCTTTCTCACTTTAATTGCCCATTCATTCCATGCTACATAACTTGTTCATAATGCTCATATACTCGGATTCAACACATATTTTCTAATTCACTTACTTATGTTATTTCTTAGCTTATTAATCTTTAACGGCTCATAAATCATGCCTAAGAATGCCCATAAAGAGATGGGAGTGAAGATATGTACTTAAAACATCTTTTGAAAATATGCTGAAAATAAGTTTGTGGCTAGAGCTAGCTTTTCTTGGCTAGAGCTAGCAGAAGGCAAAAACAGAACTCGCTCGAGCCAGAACTCCTTCGCTTGAGCCAGCTTCTGCAGAGTTCAAAATTCTGAGAGCTCGTAATGTTAGCTCGAGCCACCACTTCTTCGCTCGAGCCAACTGTAAATTTCTGGGCAACAAGCTTAACAAAAATGGCTTCCAAACCACCTTCAAACCTTGGGGTCTTGCATGATTTGATCAAACACACAACAATAGCTTTAGAAAACTTCAATACAAGACCCTTGAAACATCTTTTATTCAAAAGCTCATCAATTCTCGAAAGATTTGAGCCAAAACTTCTTCATGCAACACATTTCAACTCTTTTCATGGTTTTTCAAAACCCTTCAAACATGGAATTTTGCTTTCAAAACTTGATCTAACATGGATGCATGCTAATTTCATGGTCTAAGATCAACATAATAATAAATTTTATGATCAAAATGATGATATAACACTCATACTTCCATGCATGTAAGAATCATGAGCAAATTCTTCATCTTCATGGCAAACCCATGTGAAATACATGCAAATGATCAAGGTACCTTCATGAATTCAACAATTAAACACATTATCTACATGCATTACAGCTTAGGTTCTTACCTAGAGCCTTGATCTTGCCAAAATCTTGCACAATATTGATGAATTCTAACAAAGTCTTTAACTTCCACCTTGAATCTATCCCTTTCTCTCTCTAAAATGGAGTTTCTCTCACTCTAGAATGTAGAACTTCAGATTTGGGAGCTCAAAGTGTTGAAGATATGAGCTCAAGTGAGCTTAATGTGTTACATATATAGTTTTAATACCAAAATACATTAATTAAAACATAAGGCTTGCCAAACACAACTTAATTAATTGTTCTGAATTAATTTTTAATAAAAATTGCCAAATGATTCTAAAAATTCCAAATAACATATTAACGTAACTAATTTCAATTTCGGATGCCGATAAGGCTTTCAATTTTCATATTAAAGCAGAATTCCAGACTGATCTTTTCTACAAGTAACAGATAGAAAGCCAAAGATCATGCAAAATACATAATTAACACATAATTTATTTTATCTACTTAATTAACATCCTTAATTACGGATTAGTAGTTAATTACGGACGGTGTTGTTACATTTATCCATAGAAGTTTGCCAGTAGAAGAGAATTTTATTATGGGCATTGTGTTTGTTAAAATATACATTGTGTTTTGTGAGGTCCAATTCATCCAGAGAAATTTGCCAATAGCATTGAAAAACAGTGTGCATTGTGTTTGTTGAAATTTCTCTAAGTTTAAGAAATGTGCATTGTAAAACAGTGTGCACATTTCAAGAAATGTGCACACCAGACAGAGCATATACAAAATTATTGCACTGAGTACAACCAAGAAACAAAATTAAGCTCTTTTGAAATTTCTCTGAGTTGAGAATTTCTCTGGACCAGGGAAGAATTTATCTAGAATCACTTCTACTCAGAAATTTTCCTCACCAACCCAAGGAAATTCCCCCCTCTCCAAATCACTCAACCCAGAGAAATTCACAACTCAGAAATTCCATTTTCTGTCACCATTCGAATCTGTCAATTTCATCCAGAGAAATTTTCCACTAGCAGACAAAATTATCTGGGCATTGTGTTTTGAAACTTCAAATTCATCTAGTGAAATTTTGTAGTAGCAGCGAAAATTACCGTGCACTTTGTGTTTTGTTGAGTTTGATGATTGTTTTGTACCAACACAAAGTATTATAGATTACATGATCATATAGGCATCCCCTTGGGACGATACGAGTTAAATTTCTCTGTGAATTTCTGGTAATATCATACCAGAGAAATTTCTACAGACAATTTTCTGTGTGGATTGTGTTGACAATCACAATAGAAAATATATATTTATTTAACCATTGATAGGTATGATATTTACATTAGTCAAAAAAGGACATATACATATATGTCAAGCATCATCATTCTCTCAATGTATGAACAAAAAATTGAATTGTTAATACTGTGTGGATATATACATATATGTGAGACAATTTTTTCTATGTGGATATATACATTGTCTTCCTTTCACTAGTTTCACTATTACATTTTTGGTTCTTCTTCTGGAGGTATTTTAATTGGTTCCGTCCATGACCGGCCAACTTCGGTCACAAATCTCTCTATGAGTTCTGCCCTCATCAACCTTATGTCTTGTGTGGACAATTTGGAGCGGATAGGTTCATGCTTGCTATATTGTTTCATTATATAGCAGACAAAGAGGCCACAATCCAGACTGTATACAAATTATAGGTATGGTTAGTTTTAAGAAACATGCAAATCAGATTATGTTATTTATAGATGTTGTATGAAACTTACGAATCACTGCCTTGTTGTGGAGCATTGTTGACATACTCAAAGTCGTAATGTGTGTTTTGTGAGTTTATCAATTTGAAAGAGGGTTGTGATTGTGCCTCTCTTTCAAGGCAAACTGTCAAAAAATTCTCCACATAATCTTGCTGCAAAAAAATAATTTTTACATAACAGAGAAATTTACTGACAAATCAAATGGATTCTATGAAAATTATCATTACATAAACATTCTGATGGATCGGAGAAATCTGAACTCATTACCAATTGTTTTGCATCTTTGACATATTTGTCTTCTGCATCATCCCTTATTAGCCTTAGTGAGTTGTAGAACCTCCATAAATTGTCTTTTTTGTCCAGGATAAGCAAAGTCCAGTGATTTTCATGTGTTAACTTCTCATTACCCCCAGTATTTATTGGGAAATGGAGGAACCTGTAGTTCCTCCATGCTGTTTCAATATGCTTGTCAAATAATGAGATTCGGAAAGTTTGATTTTCCGACATCTTGATGAAATTCTGTGGTCAGAGAAAATCAAAAAATGGTTATATTATGAGAAAGTTGAAATGACAGGAATTTAAGAAATATACACACAGAGAAATTTTAAATGCAAACAACTAGCCAGAGAAAATTAGACTAGTGACACAACTGGCTTGAAGAAGTATCTTAACAAGAGAAAGTAGCAAGTAAATTCCAGAGAAAATCAAATAAATGAGTAGTAACATACTAAGCTCATGGATGTGAAAAAAAATGAAGTTGGTTGGTGTCTTTCTCTCATTTGGTCAGCAAGAAGGATCTCTCCATAGCCATCGATGACCTGAAAAATATGATTTATAATTGTAATATTGGTTTATAAAGGCTGATGGAACATTGCAGAGAAATTTTGATGAAAGACTTATATTGTTGGAAATTTCTTTTTGCTTTATTAGGTTTCCAATGTCTTCGAAGGTAATGAGATTCAACTCACTTGTCCAAATTAAAGCCCTACAAGATGACAAAGAAGGGATTTAATTGTTGTTAATGCAATATAAGTTTGTAATTTGTTGTTTGTTATCTTTTATTTTGTTTGTTGTACTTACTCAAGTCTAGACACATTTGATATATGTTGCAAGATGTCTTTTACATGATCTTTTATATATCTTGAAATCGGTAGAGTTTGTCAGAAGACCCAAGATTTTCTGATGGTTATAGGTTGAGGCAAGACGTATGCATCAGCATCAAGTACTTCTTTGTCCTTCGTGGTTTGCTCAGTTTGCTTTGCAGCTTGTTTTGAACCTCTAGTCACTTTCACAACTTTGGGATATTGAAATTCTGGATCGTGCTGCTTTTCCTTCCTTTCTTTTGCCTTTAAATTTTTTATCATTGATGTCGGATCTTTTTTGACTGTAGACAGTGAAAATATTAGTAAAAGTGAAATTTCTCTGAAGTAACAGATGATATTTCAATATGTAAATTTATTTGATTCAATATTTTCCAGTTACCATAGACTTTTGTCTTTTGTTTCGGTTGTTCTTTGTGTGCCATTTGTTCTTGTTCGGTTGTTGGTTGTTGGTCCACTTGCATTTCAACTAATACATAGTGGAAATCAAACAAGCCCCAAAAATCGAATAAAAAAATAGACAGAGAAAATCAAATGAGCAGTAGAAATCAATAGAAATAAGCGGCAGAAACTAATGTGTTCAGAGAAATATAACTTCCAGAGAAAATTACCAATGACAGAGAAAATTATAATAAATAGAAATTTCTTTGAGTTATGTTGACACAAGGACATAACTTTGTGTGGCTCAAGATTTTCACTGACCTTGTGGTTGAAGTTGTGTTGGTGTTCGGTATGGTTGTGTTGCTAGTTGGACGGATAGTTCTTGAACTTGTTCATACAATTTAGCATTTTCAGTTTCAAGCTCCGAAATTGAATACCTCAACTGTTGAATTGTTTTTGTATCGTCTTCTTTTTTAACCTCCAACATCCTTAGTTTCATTTGGATTGTGCTGTCTCTTTCTTGAAGTTCTGAGTTAAGTGATGTGAAGGTTCTTATTGCAATATCCTTTCAGCAAGTAATTCAATCCAATTTCTCTCTTCTTCTTTTTTAGATTGAGAAAGTGCCTTTAGTCTTTGACGTAGATCAGCAATTTGGGCATCCTTTGATTCCTCACATTCTTGAGGCTGTTGCATTGTTGAGCCGCAAATGCTATCAAGTTATTGGTCCATTGGCTCATTACGTTCTTCTTCGTCACTTTCCTTCTTGTTTTCTTCTTGCTGTTCATCTTCTTCTTCATTGTCTTCTTCTTTCTGTTCATTTTGTTCTTTGTCTTCTGCTTCTATTTCTTTACTTTCTTCTCTGGCTTCTCCTTCTCCACTGCTTTCTTGATCTTCTTGTCCATTGCTGGCTTCGTATTCTTCTATGTTGCCTTATGCTTCTTCATTGAATTTGACAATTGCTTGATCTTCAGATGAATCTTGTAATGTCTCATTGAATTTGACAATTGCCTTTTTTGATTCTTTCTTCGTCTTTTTACCAAGATAGAACTCCTCTGATGGGTTTTTGACTAGCTCCTTGGTATCTATCTGTATTTTATTAGAGAAATGTTACAAAATTCACTGAGAGAAAAAATTCGAATAAGGAAAATAAAATTCATCTAAATGATACTAATTGGAAACAAACTTCAGAGAAAATTGTATGGGCCAGAGAAAATTACAGACAAGGAGTTAATTTTCTGAGGCAGAGAAAATTATGAAACAAGCAACATAATTTAGATATCAGAGAAAATCAATCAAGGCATATAAGTTAATGTTTGACTATAATTGTGTCAGAGAAATTTGGATTCTAGAGAAAATTCATTAGAAGGGCAGAAATAAACAGTGTTTACCAAAGATACAAGGCACACAAGTTATGGGCCAGAGAAAATTACACACAAGGAGAAACAATTTTATGGGCCAGAGAAAATTACGAAAAAACCAACATAATTCAGATATTAGAGAAAATGAATCAGGGCATATAAGTTAATGTGTTACAATTGTGGTCAGAGAAATTTGGATTGCAGAGAAAATTGATTACAATGGCAGAAATAAACCAGTTGGTACCAAAGAAGAAAACATAAATCGATAGTTCAGAGAAAATTGATCTCTATCAATCAATGCACAATGAGGGAAACAAAGCAGTGGTCAGAGAAATTTTGGAATTTCACTGAGATTTCAGTAGCGATAGAAATTTAACCAGTCGAGGTGCAAGAGAGTGAACTGGTGTCTTCTGCAGCTGTTTCTTCAAGGTTTGCAGGTTCCACTTGGCACATCTTGGGAAGTCAGTTATGTTATTGTCTTCCAAGTCAATGATATTTGCATGTTCACATAGCCAATACTGTGATGAAAATTAAAGTAATTAAAATTTTCTAAACGCACAAATTTGTAAGTATGATAACTGCAAATTTAAATGGATATTATACTTACCAGCAATGCAATGACACACCCCGTAACTTTTTCTGGAGTTTTGTGCAATGCTATGATAGAATCAATCAATGTTGATGTGATTGCTTCTGGCCAATCATACTGTTTCATTGATTGAAGAGGTTCCACATACTTTATAAAAACCCACCCTATTGAATTCCCACTTGTTGCAAAAAATAGGGTAAGACACAAGTACAATGTAACAATGATTGCTACATCTTTGAAGTCAGTTGGTTGCTTGCCTTTCATTGCTTTGACTAAGGCATTTTTAAGAATAGGACCAGTGAGTCTTATGTCATTTTGGAATCTTCCCCTTAGGAATGCAGATTTTGGCTTTTTAGAGTATCTTAATGACATGGCTCCTTTACCTCCTTGCAAACCAAAAATCAAGGTCATGTCATTTGTTGTAAAGGTCAGGTTCTTTCTACCAACTGTGAATGCTTTTGTTTTTTCATTGTAACATTGGATTATGGCAACTACATCATCATTAGATTTCCTAGATTTCTTTTGATCCATCCTTCCACTGGTTAGAGCTTGGATCAAATACCAGAATGGGGTCTTTTGAAGCTCTACAAGTTGTTTTGAATTGAATTTAAGTGTTTGAAAAAAGGAGACAACAAATGAGAGGTTGGATCGGAATTGAATGTTGTAGTGAGCTCTCTTTCTGTGGAGTTTAATAGGTTTTTTCCCCCTTGAGCTTGAGTCTTTTGAAGTTGGGGTACTCATCTAGATGCTAGTTGCTTTATCACCTTCTGTGATTTGGCGAGGAGTTTGTGGTGTTTTGCTGCTAGTTTTTGATCTTAGATCATAAGAAGACTGAGAGAGTTGTTCTTTCTTGCTTGGTGTTTCCAATGTTTTGCTGCTGGTTTTTGATCATAGCTCATAAGAAAACTGAGATAGTTTCTGTTTCTTACTTGGTGTTTCTGGTGTTTCGGTGCTTTTACGTTTTGCCATTTCTAGACAATGATTAAAACATAAAGATGTCAACATTAAATCCCAGAGAAAATTGAACATGCCAGAGAAAATTGTACATGTCAGAGAAAATTACAGATAAGGGAGAAAATTGGACATGTCAGAGAAAATTACAGATAAGGGAGAAAATTACAGATGAGGGAAAATTACAGAAAATTGGACATGACAGAGAAAATTGGACATTAAAAATTAAATGTCAGAGAAAATCAACAAAGCATCATAAACATGGGAGAGAAATTTTCAATAATTGTTAAAATTACATAAAGAAGTAAACATACCAGAGAAAATGAATGACAGAGAAAAGTAAACATGGCAAGCCAAAGAAAATTTCCATTCCACAATTAGCAAGATAAAATAAACAAAGTAATGTAAACATGTCACTGAAAATTACACCACATTGAAACCAAGAATTGAACAAAATAAACATACCAGAGAAAAATGCACATTCCGGAGGAAATTACACATTCTTGAGGAAATTTCCATTCCAGAGAAAATTTCAATTCATAATATTAAAATGCTAGAGAAATTTACATACACAACCAGAGAAAATTAACCATGATAGAGACACACAAGGGGAGGAAAGTGATGTGATGTTGTCAGAGAAAATTATAAATACCAAAGAAACTTAGACAGAGGCAAGAGAGTAATAGACATTCCAGAGAAAAATACATATTCCAGAGAAATTTACAAAGCAGCGAAATTCATAGACAAAATCACAGAAAAATGTTCAAGAATAAGATCAAAACACAGAGAAATAAATTTTTTTCAAAATACACATGTCAGAGAAAATTCAAAGAAGAAACATTCATTCCAGTCCATAATATTAAAATGCCAGAGAAAATTAAACATGATAGAGACACACAAGGGAGGAAAGTAATGTGATGTGGTCAGAGAAAATTATAATTACCAGAGAAACTTAGATAGAGGCAAGAGAGTGATAGACATTCCAGAGAAAGATAGACATTCCAATTCAAAATACATATTACAGAGAAATTTACAGAGCAAGGAAATTTATAGACAAAATTACAGAAACATGTACAAGAATAAGATGAAAACACAGAAAATTACTTTTTTCAAAATAAACATGCCAGAGAAAATTGAAAGAAGAAACATACATCAAGCAAAAATCAGAGAAGTTCAAATGCCAGAGAAATTTACAGATAAAATCACACAAACATGTTCAAGAATAAGTTCAAAACACACAGAAATAATTTTTCCAAATTCAGGTAGCTTTTTATTACGAAATTGAAACCCTAATTTATGGAAAGTTAATATAAAATGCAATTAACTGTGTTTCCAGAGAAAATCTAGTTGTATTGTAGAAAAACTTACCAGAGTTAGGATGAAACTTGAATGTGACGAAGGTGGACTGAGATGACGATGAGCACTGAAAACGAAGCTCTAACGAAGGTCAGAGAAATTTGTGAGGAAGGAATGAGAACGATTTTTGCAGAAGATAACAATGCTCTAATGTCGATGGTGAAGATGATATTGAAACCCTAATTCTGCTGTTCTGCTGTTCGTGAAGATGCTGGATGCTTGGAATGGAACTCAAACGTCGGAGTGAGTTTCGTTTCTGTGTTGATTTTGGGAAGGGTATTTTGGTCCACAAAATAATTAAAAACGCGCGCCAAGTTGTTCAGGGACCTGATGCATCACTATTTTTTTTGGTGTCCTTTATCCTCTAAATTATTATTATTAGGGACCTTAAAAAAAAATTCTCTTATATTTTAACCAAAAAAAATATAAAATTATTAAAAAAATATGTTCCAAATAGTTTTTTTGAAGGGTGAATATATATATATATATATATATGAGAAATACTATATTCACTTTTTTAATCATAATTAAAAAAATTAATTCATAACTAAACATAATATGTTATATACTTAAAAAATTTATCAGTTATAATTAAAATACTATCATAATTAAAAAAAATTAGTCATAATTAAAAAAATAACATAATTAAAAATGCATATGGTGCACATTTTTTAAAAGTGTGTAGATTAAAATTTCCCTAAAAATATATTAAAGATTGGGTTGTCACTTAATAAATTAAATTTTTAATTTCAACTTAAACTTCAAATTTTAAATTAACATTAATTTCAACCATCCACTCATTTCCATTTTAAATAATATTGATTTCCACCTTTCACCAATTTCCATTTTCCGTTTTCTAATTGAATTTAATAAATTTTTTAAAATATATGTAATACCTTCACATTTGCTTTTTTTCACTTAATATTAAGTTTTGGGGTTTGCTTAGTTTTTGACCTTTTTTTTAAACTTATTTTCGTGTAAACTTTTTTTGAAAAAAAAAAAATTCAAAAAATTTTAAACTTCTAAATTTAGTTCGACAAGAAGAATCAAAAAATTATAATTTTTTTTTAAAATTAAAAAAAAAAAGTCCAAAAAAGATCCAAAAAAAGAGTAAAAAATAGTGATTTGTTTTTGTTTATTTTGGCTTTTAAAATTTTTTTTTTGGAATTTTTTTAAAAAAATATATACTTTTCAGATTCATTTCGACAAAATGGACCAGAAAAATTAAAAAAAAATTGACATAATTTTTTAAAAAATAACTAAAGACAAAAAAAAAAAAAATGAAAAAAAATGACTTTTAAGCAAGTTACCAAAAGGAAAATTTAAACTTGATCACACAATATTATCATTACTATTTATTAACTATCCATTGAATCAGAGTCATCTAATATGATCAACCATGAACTTAGAGCACAAAACCCACTACTCTTCCTCTCCACTATGCTTTCATTTCCCTTCAACTATCTTTACCTTTCATTTCCCTTCAATTATCTTTTACACTGTATTTGGTTAGAAGATTTGAGAAGTGATTTGAAAAGAGAAAGAAAAAAAGTAGGTAAAATGTAGATAAAATATATTTACATTTCACCTAATTTTACACATTTTTTATTTTCTTTTTAAAATTCCTTTCTAAATCTCCCAACTAAACGCAATGTTATACTTTTACTTTTATTCCCCTTTCATGCTATCTACACCCTTCATTTTTCCAATCGTGTTTTCACTTCCTCGTCCCTTCCATTTCCCCTTCTCCACCACCACCTCCTTCCACCCTATATAGGCATTAGATTCAATGAAAAATCTTATTTGGTGATAAGAATATTTATTTGTCAAAAGTCTATTAAAACCTATCTATTGAATTTTTTATAAATAAACTATCTGGTGAAAAATTCTATCTGTTAAAATATGTCTTAATTTCTATCTATCTGTCAAAATTATTTTAATATTTTCTATCTCTGTTAAAATTCACCAAGCTTATTTTTCCTATCCATTGAAATTCACCAAGTCTATTTTTCCTATCTGTTAAAATTCACAGAGCCTATTTTTCCTAAAAATCTCTCACTCCTCATTCTCTTCCATTACCACCACCACCATTATAAATGAGAATGAATTTTTTTTTCCAGAAAAACTCAAAATAAAACAGAGTTTCTATATACAAACCTATGGCAATCTCATATCCTTGGGATTATTTCTAACAATGCAAATGGGGTCGTTCTCTGAAGCACAGAGTTCGGCGAGCTTATGATAAGCATAGTTCCACGAAGAAGAAGATAATGATGGCGAATTCGAAGAAGAAGAAGAGAGCATCGATCTACTGACGCTAGCGTTAAAGTCTGCCACTTCACATGAATCAAGAGGGGCTTCGAGATCCTTCACAACCAGTAGCCTCCAATGGGTGGTGGCGACAGCGACGACGGCGACTCACTTATCCCTCTACTGAAACTCTCGACCGTCGGAGCGAGGATAGACTACCCTGATTTTTTCAACAGCAACACCCTCATCGGGAAACACCAAATGGGCATGGTCTTCTCTAAGATCTCCTCCGCCATACACTAGATCTCACTCAATGGTGTTGCTCTTCTCACCTGCACTAATCACCATTGCCCCTTTCTCCTACTTCCATTCCAACAAAATCCCACTTATGTAACATATCAGAAGGAAAAAAGAGTAATGGAGGAGATGAAAGTGGAGGAGGAGGATGAAGAGATGAAGAAGAACAAAAAGGATGAGATTCAGAAATAGAGAGAGAAAGAGAAAGGAGAGAGAACCTACCTCAACAATGGTGTTTTATATTGTACAGATAGATAAATGATTATGATATCAAAATCGTGTCCTTATGGACTTAAAAGTTTAGCGCGTGGACAATTAGAAGAAACAAATCCAAATTTTTTTTATGGACGTGCTCTAAAAAGATTCATATAAAATTAATGGGCAAATTACAGCGGTAGTCTCTATAGTTTATCCGTTTATCATTTTTGGTTTATGTTGTTTCAATTTGATCAATTTTGCTCCTGAATTTTACGAATTGTGTTATATTGGTCCAATAAATAACGGCGGTTAAGTTTGATGGATGGAAAATCAAGTGGTGTGTCAATTTGGTTCCTATAATTTACAGAATATGTCAATTTAATCCCTATTGTTTTGCTTTCTTATAAACTACAGAGACCAAATTAACACATCTTATAAATTACAAGGACCAAATTGACACATCATTTGATTTTCTGTCTATCAAACTTAGTTGCCGTTATTTATTGGACTAATATGACACAATCCGTAAAATTCAGGAGCAAAATTGATCAAATTAAAACAACAGGGACCAAAATGATAAAACAGGTAAATTATAGGGATCATTTGTATAATTTGCTCAAAATTAATATATATATATATATAATGTTGTGGTTTAATATGTATTTTTTATTTTAAAATAAAACATTTATAAAAATGAAGTTATTTGGAAAAAAATAATATTTTCTTAAATTTTTAGTTTTATTTTAACTCTCTCAGGATTCCGTCCATATATTTTAAGATCAAAAGCCCATCAAATAGGAGTGCTTGGGGAATTCTGTTTGCACCTAAAAAATATTAAGTACGCATAATTTTTCAGTAGATCTTATTAAATTATTTAAAGTTATAATTTATTTTCAATACATATTTTTTCCCAATTTACCCTTCAAAATATATTCAAATAATAAACAAATCAAAACTCTAATTTTACACACAACCTCAATTTGTGAGATCAAAATCAGGATTCCTATAATAGGTTGCTGCTCGTGTATGTAGGAGTGGAATTTTTCTATCAATTAGGTCCTGTAGCAGATTATTGCTATGATGTGAATGATTACATCAATGAGATTATATCTAGACTTTGTTATGACTCCTCCACTGATGATCACAAGGTAATAATGGCAACTCACCTTATGATAATTTTGTCATGGATGTCATGATTGAAAGTTTGAGAAACAAAACGGATTGAGGTTGAAAAGTGAAGTAGTGAATGAAGCCACTGCTTCTATTGATTTTTATTATTATTATTATTATTTATATATATAAATCAAACCCTCCAAAACGGTGGTATTTTGCTGTCGGCATCCACTCCAAAATCATTGATATAAATGATAATTATGAGTGTAGTGGAGTGGATTGAAGTTTTAATGGTGAGTTTTGGTAAGGTAGGTTGGAATTTTGAAATGAAGAAGAAAATGAGAAAAAAAAAATTGAAACTTAAAAAGAAGATAAAAAGAAGTGAATATAAAAAATTCATAGAAGTAAGTTTGAGTGTATCATGAGAAAAAAAATATATATATTGAGAATTTAATATCTATTATCTTTATTAATAAATTTACATTAAGGTATAATAAAAATTAAAATTTTAAAATTTTAATTGAATGTACTGAATTAATAAAAATGGAATCACCCGAGTGCTTACAAATAACGCTTTCTTACCTTTTGCAGCGTCACCACTCACTCACTCATATTCCTCCCTACAATTCATTTGATCTATAATCTTGGGTTAATCCATGGCTTCTGCAAGAACCCTATATGGCTCTTTTCATTTTGCTTTTTCATCATCTTCGACAGAACCTCGCTGGAGCTATGAAGTGTTCTTGAGTTTCAGAGGTGAAGATACTCGCAAAAACTTTACTGATCACCTCTACGCGACTTTGGTTCAAGCTGGAATTCACACCTTCATGGACGATGATGAACTCCCAAGAGGACATGACATTTCTTCGGCCCTGCTAAAATCAATCAAAGAATCGAGGATCTCCATTGTTGTTTTCTCAACAAACTATGCTTCTTCCAAATGGTGCCTTGATGAGCTCATGAAGATCATTGAATGCAAGAAAACACTTGGACAATTAGTTCTCCCACTATTCTACGATGTCGACCCATCTGATGTATGGCACCAAACAAGGTGTTTTGGGAAGCATTTGGAAGACATGAAAAGCGTTATGTGGATGAGATGGAGAAGGTGGAGGTGAGGAAAGCTGCCCTCTCTGAAGCTGCTAATTTATCAGGCTAGGATTTGCAAAATGTTGCTAATGGGTAATTTTTAACATCCTTTTAATTTTGTTGCCGCTGCTGCTATCAATTTTTATCTTTAACTAGAAAATCCTATCCTTATTGTTTTTAATATTTAAAAAAAAATCAATTATAGTTAGTTCACGTTGTAAGTTCAAGATGTTTTGAATTTTACATTTATTACACTATAACAAAAAGTATAATTAATAACATTTGTTTATAGCATTTTTTTTAAAAAAATGTTATAAAATAAAAGGTATACATAGCATTTTTTAATAAAATGTTGTAAAAGATTTTTGGATAATAACATTTAATTTTTTATAGCAATTTTTTTTATATTTTAATAGCAATTGAAAAACAATATTAAAGGTTTCCTAATACGGAACTTAGTTCTGTAGGCTATAGCAAAGAAAGAATGCTATTGAAACCTGGAAAAAAAAAAGGCGCTCTAAATTTGCCGCGATTTTTGCATTTATTTCCATCTCTTGTATGGCCCCCTCTCTTGCGTTGTATTTCTTCCAAGTAAAATCACAAAATTGAGCATACAAAAAAACCCTAGAAAACACTTGGAATTTGTTCCAAGTTTTTGCGTTTGATTTGGCAAGTTCATGTCTCTAATTGGACGAGTTGGTCGATTAACTGGATCAAAGCTGTAGGGAGTTGAAGCTCTGTTCTTCATCCTTGAAGTTTATTAGGTAATTTGATGTTTTATGTACTTCTTTCTCTTTGGGTTATTTATTTATTTTTTTTGGGAAAGTTGAACCAAAAGAAGAAGAAGAAGAAGAAGAAGAAGAAGAAGAAGAAACACTTAGTGTTGTGTTATTTTGGATGATTTGGTTTTAATTTAGTAAGAGGTACATTAACCATTTTTGTGATTTTAGTATGAAGTTGCAATGAGTTTTTCATCTTCTTGAAGGATTTTCTTCAATTTTCATTCTAGTTTTGTATTGTACAATGTTTTTGAATAGTAGTGTATTGTTTGGATTGTTGAAATTATCTACATAGGTGGTAAAGTTATATAGGGTCATAGTTTCTCTGATATATTGCACTGGTATATATTATTATGCCTATTAGGTGCTTGATAAAATACCACTAAGAGTAGTTGACTCTTACTATACTTGTATATTGTTTTCTTGTGAGTTTTTTTAATATCTGTATTTGTATCTATATCTATATCTATATTATTTATATATATGTACACATAAAGAAAACCACTATATTTGAAATTTATCATGTTATTATATCTGAGAACTCACCAAGAAGATTAAAAGTTTGGTGAAACAAAAATGTTATATATAGCAACCGTCACAAAAAAAAAAAAAAAAAAAAAAAAAAAAAAAAAAGTTCCTGTTTTCAAAGAAAAAAAAATTATGGTTTATGGTAAAATGCCAATAACATTGGCTAAAAGTAGATATTATATCAGTACATTGTATTTTATGTCAATATTTCCAACCATTTGTGAAAGTTATGTGTGAAAGTTTTTCTATCCATGCTATCATTAAAAACACGATGGTTACAAGCCACCATGTTGCCAACTCTTCAAAATTATTGGATGAATTTGTGACACCCCACCATTTTAGTATATTTAAGAAATTTTCCAGCTTCTACCACAGAATAGCAATAAGTGACTACGTGTTTGAACCTTTTGCAAAAAACTAAATATAAAAATATATAAACACAGACTCAAACATAAAGCTTGCATATACTGTTAAATCTGCAGCAGGTGAGAAATTCTACTGTTTTAGGGAGAAGTTGAAGGCATCTGCGTTGAGTTTTGCTCGGGGTCGTAGGAGATGAATGATTTGTACCTAGCATTTGATTTGGTTGCTGCTAGTGGATTGGGTTGCATCTGATTTGGTTGATGCTGCTGCTTGTTTTTGTTCCTAGTGGCTTTTTAATTTGCTGCTTGTTTTGTTGCTGCTGGTGCTACTTGATTTGGTTGCTTGTTCTGTTAGTTGGTTTGCTTTTTTTGGGCCAAGTTCTTTTTTTTTTTTATTATTTTTTATTTTATTTCTTTGTTTGTTGTTCCCTCACCAACTTTTTGGCTTGAGCTAGCATATAATTAGGTATTCTTCTTAGTGCCAACTTAGTTGGGATTAAGAAGTAATGCTATGATGCTTTTTGCTCTCGCCTCCCTTTATTGATGTATTGTCATAGTTTTTGTATGTTGATTTCATCAATAAAGTTCCTTTTTTTGCTGATAAAAAAAAATTCATTTTTTTTTAAAAAGAAATTCTTAATGGCAATTCTCCTTTGCATTTACTGTGTCACTTTGTATTTCCTTACATGCTTTTGAAAAGGAAAGAGAGTAGAGATATAAGCATTAGGTATAAATACGTTGTTTATTGATATAATTTTATTTTTATTTTTCCTTTTTAATGATATACACTCCATTTTTAAACTGATTGTACTTACTGTGATGTGTTGATTAGTGTTTTACAGTTGTTAGGTTTGGAAAGAAGATGGAACCAACAGAAGTCAGCTTGGAAGTTTGTGGGTGTAGAAAAAGGAATTTGAATGTGTTATTATGTCTTGTACATACCGACATTATGATTTTAAGTTTTTGTTTTTATTTTTCTGAGCGTAGTGAGAGATTGTGTTTTGGTACTTTATTAAGACGATGTTATGACAATTTTATTATTTCTTGAAATTTGTGGTGATGAGTTATTTTTCAATGATGATATTGTTTTGTATGTGATGGATGAAAATGTGTTTGTGGCATTTATAGGATTTAGGTTTCCAATATTGGTGTTGGAATGGATTTTTATTATATTTATAAATACTAGATGATAGCATTTAAAATTGCTATCATAATGAGGTGTTTGTAGAATTAAAAAAATGTTATCAAAAAGTTTGTAGGCATGCTTTATTATAACATTCTTAGTTAGTTATGATATGGTAAATTGTAACATTACTAGATTGCTATTAAAACAATTTCATAACATTAACAAAATGTTATCCTTTGCTATTTTTAGCAACTTTTAACTATTTCATAGCATTCAAGTGTGAGTCGGTTATGGGTAAATGTGGTGTTGTGTTGGTACCAGCGTGGGGAGTTTAAAAAGGTGCCCAAATGCCCTGTCTAGGCTTATCGCTGGACGAATGTGGGAAAATGTTTTGGGGTGTCCACACAGTCCCGCCGTATAATAGCCGGCGAAAGTAGAAAAATGGATGGTTTTCCTTAGGGTGCGCACCTCCCGCCGTGTAATAGCCGGTAAATGTGAGGGTTTGTTTTCAAAAGTAAAAGTAAAGGTCGTTCTCAATTGGACTCATGTGGGTGAATGTGTGGCATGATCTTTATGGTTGTGGATGTTTAATTGTTATATTTTCAAGACATGGTTTGCAATTGTTTGTGTTATATTATTACAATTCATTGTGATTAATGACAACTATCTGTGGAGACAAATTTTATAATAATGTTATATCACATGGATGCCTTAATCTTGTTCAAAGGATTAAATACTTGGATAAACGTATTCCTACTGGGCATATAGCTCAACCCTAATTTATTTTTCAGGAATAGACGAAGTTTGGCCCCATTGAAGGATTGGTTCAAGCATTAGCTCTATTTTCTTTTTGGTGGAAAATTGAAGTCAAGAGCATTTTGGTTGTTTCTACTTTTATTTGGGGATTTTGTAACAGAACTATTATATGTATTTTGTGATGTTGTACGCCCAAGGGCTTATGTTTTGTTAAGTCGTCTAGTTCATTGAACTGTAAAACAATTCGGATATTGTGGGAATGTGATTATTGACTTGTAGTTACTTAACTCTTAGTTCAATGAGAAAGATGATTTTTGGATTTAAATGATCATATTATTGTTGTGTAGTATAGTGTGATTTCCCAGGGCATTACAAATTGGTATCAGAGTGATAGGCTAGAATACTTTGGGCTCGTGGGAAGTGACGTGTGTCACAATAGGGTCCTTAGGCCAAGATGGAATGCTTAGGATACCTTGTGTGCTATGTGTCTTTATGCGATTATATGGGTATGGGGTTAGACTCCTACGATGTGGCTTTGTCTGTCACATTCATTGAAATCCTATTGGAAAGGCACTTGATCACTGTTCTTTCCACTTGGAGGTCCTTGATTGCCATGGAATTAGCTAACATCGGGGAAGAATAACTCATGTGTGCTTCTATGTGATTGTTCGTGTATTTGTTTGGATTATTTGACGTGAAGGTTTATAAAGTTTATAGGGGAAGTAAGTGTGAGGGCTGAGTATGGAGCACTTAGGTGCGAAAAGTTGTTATTGAATTTAATGCTGACCTTATTTCTTATAGATGTCTGGGTGTACTAGAGCTCGCGGTAGACCCCATCGAGGAGGTCGGAACATTCCAACCCAACTTGAGATCCCTTCGTAAGAGGAAGGAGTGGGTCAAAACAATATATCCGTTCCACTGGCCCAAGAAGCTATAGGGGTCTTGGCTAGGGAAATGGCAGGGGCTCTACAGGATTCCATGGAAATATTGAGAGCCGAGCAAGCAGCTAGGACTATTGAAGGGGAAACAAGAGCTTCCTTTTTGAAAAAAGAGTTCTTTCGTTCCAACCCCGCCGAGTATAGCCGTGAGCCCAATCTGATAAAAGCGGATGAGTGGTTGGAGCAACTGGTCGAGTCCTTTGAGATTCTAAACATCTGAGAAAACGAGTTGCGAGTAGCGTTGACGGCCTATCAATTGAAGGAGGAGGCCGGGCAGTGGTGGAAATCCGTTAAGCATATGGTTGATCATACCTGGGAAGCATTCGCGCAAGCTTTCCAAGACAAATTCCTCCTTCCCACAGCTAAGGAGTGATTGAGGAAGCAGTTTGAACAATTATTGCAATTAGATACACCAATGGCAGAGTTTGAGGCCAAGTTCACAAGTTTATCCTGTTTTGCACCCGAATTAGTGGCAACAGAATAGCGAAAGTGCCTTGAATTTGAGAAGAGGTTGAGGCCGAAAATCTTGATTAAGGTGGTTGGCAATATGATCCATGATTACGACCGTCTGGTTGAAGTCGCCACTCAGGTTGAGATCACTGTAGAGGCAGAAGTGGCAAGGCAAAGGTCGAAGAGAGCAAGGCAGTCAGATGCTAGGAGTGACACGGGTTCTTCCAAGAGATCTAAGGGCTCATCATCATCCTTGCAATCACCTCCGCAACAAGTTAAATCATCAAGCTATGTGGCGGGCGGAAGTTCGGGAAGCATGACTCGAGTTACCGGTGCATGTTATAGATGTGGCCAAATGGGTCACAAGGTTGCGGAGTGTGGACAGAAAGGTGGAGCACGGTCCCAACCTTTACGTCCACGGGGTCAACCTCAAAATAGGAGCCAGCCACAATCTTGTTATCAATGTGGACAGCCCGGACACTTGAAAAAGTTCTATCCACAGAAGATGGGGATTCTGGAGGTGGCAGGATCTAGATAATTTGGAGGTCTACAGATGGGTCACGAGCAGAGGCAATCATATCAACTGGCTCAATCAAGACAAGCATCGAGGACGATTCAGGAAGCTACATATGCCCAATCCACACCACAAGCTTATGTTCCAAGGGGTGATATAGAAGAGCAAAGGTCGCAGGGAAGGGTGTACGATGTCACTACCTTAGAACCAGCTACGGGGCCATCGGTTGTGAGAGGTACATTTCTCATTTTCAATACTTGGGCTAAGATATTGATTGACACTGGGGTATCGCATTCATTTATTGCCACGTCATTTGCATTATTATTGGGGTTAGAGAGTAAGCAATTGCAGGTTTCACTTACAGTGGAATCACCGGTAGGGGGAAAGGTCACTTTGACCCGGGAATGTCAGGGATGTATAATTGAGGTGGCGGGTCGACAGCTCCCGTTTAGTTTTGTATTGTTGGAAATGTCGAGTTTTGATGTTATCCTCAGGATGGATTGGCTGTTTACGTACCGGGCGACAATAGATTGCCATCGGGAGAGGGTTACGGTGTGTACTGCAAGCAGGGATTGTTTTACATTTTTGGGGGATAGGTATAATAGACTCTTACCCTCCTTTTACTACCCATGTGGCCTGGGTCAATTTAATTCCCTCTTAGCAACCATTTGGGATGACGGAAGTGATGTAGTTCAGGATGAATTTCCAAGGGTAGTGTGCGAATATCTTGACTTTTTTCCTAAAGATCTTACAGAGTTGCCCCCTCATAGGGAGGTAGAGTTTACCATAGACTTGCTTCCGGGTATGACACCAATCTCATTGTCGCTATACAGGTTTGCCCCAGCTGAATTAATGGTTCTGAAGGAACAGTTGCAAGAATTACTTAATAAGGGCTTTATACGCCTTAACACGTCACCTTGGGGAGCCTCGGCCTTGTTTGCCAAGAAGAAGGATGGAACTTTGAGATTGTGCATAGACTACCATAAATTGAATCAAACCACGGTTAAGAATAAATACCTTTTGCCTAGAATAGATGATCTCTTTGACTAACTTAAATGCTCTCGTTGTTTCTCTAAGATAGATTTGAGGTCGGGTTATCATCAAATTTGAGTTAGAGAAGAGGACATCCCCAAAACCGCCTTTCGTACCTGATATGGTCATTACGAGTTCTTGGTTATGCCTTTTGGGTTGACCAACGCCCCAGCTACGTTCATGAACCTAATGAATAGGATCTTTTGGGAGTTCCTTGACAAATTTGTAGTTGTCTTTGTAGATGATATTCTTATCTATTCGCCTTCTGAAAAAGAGCGCGAAGGGCATCTCTGCACAATTTTGCAACTTCTTAGGGAGCACCGGCTATATGCCAAATATGAGAAGTGTGAATTTTGGCTTATAGAAGTGAAGTTCTTGGGTCACGTAGTTTCGGGAGATGGAGTTATGGTGGATTCTTCGAAAATAGAAGCTGTGCTAAATTGGGAACAGCCTAAGAATGCCTCAGAAATTTGTAGCTTTCTAGGTTTAGACGGTTACTATCACTGATTTGTAAGGAATTTTTCTTCCTTAGTGTCACCGTTAACTAGGTTGACCCGTAAGGGAATAAAGTTTATTTGGAATGAAGCATGTGAGAATTCCTTTCAAGAATTGAAGTTTAGCTTGACCACGGCTCCCATCCTCATCATTCTAGAATGAGGGTTAGGTTATACGGTGTATTGTGATGCCTCTAGAGAGGGACTGGGATGTGTCCTAGTGCAAGAGGGAAGGATGGTAGCATATGGCTCATGCCAACAGAAAACTCATGAAAGGAACTACTCGACTAACGACTTAGAACTTGTTGTTGTCGTTTTTGCTTTGAAGTTGTGGAGGCATTACCTTTATGGTGAAAAATTCAAAGTCTTCTTCGACCACTAAAGCCTCAAATACTTATTCTCCCAGAAAGACTTAAACCTACGTCAACGGAGATGGATGGAGTTCCTAGAGGACTATGATTTTGAGATACACTATTACCTCGGTAAAGCCAATGTAGTAGCGGATGCCTTTAGTAGAAAGTCAATGAGTATAGTGGCCAATTTAGCGATGAATGAATGGAAGATGATGGGGGATGCCAATGAATTCGCCCTGCAGCTTGGTCAGTCTCTGACACAAGCTACCCTATTTGCCATCATAGTAGAACCAACCCTTGTTACAAGAGTAATTGAAGCACAATTGGATGATCCGGAAGTGAAGGCCATAAAAGGGAGAATTCACCATGGGAAGGAGGAAAGGGGTTTATATGTTCATGCCGACTCTAGTGTTCGCTACCTTGACGGGTTGTTTATACCTGAATCTATGAGAAATGAAGTATTGAAGGACTTCCATCATTCCCGTCTAGCTGTGCACCTGGGGAGCACTAAAATGTATCATGATCTAAGTCACCAATTTTGGTGGAGGGGTATGAAGAAAGATATAGCCTCTTTCGTGTCCAAATTTTTGACGTGTCAACAAGTTAAGGCAGAACACCAAAGGTCAGCCGGATTATTGCAACCCCTTCCAGTTGTCAAATAGATATGGGAATACATTAACACGGATTTTGTTTTTGGTCTCCCTAGGACTCAACGAAGTAACGATGCGGTGTGGGTGATTGTTGACAGACTCACTAAATTAGCTCATTTCCTTGCTATGAGTATGGGGAACTCCATAGAAGTTTTAGCTGAACTTTATGTTCATGAGATTGTCCACCTCTATGGAGTACCAGTAAGTATAGTGTTTGGCAGAGACCCCCGCTTTATAGCCAGGTAATGGCAGGGTCTTCAAAGCACCTTGGGTACTCAATTGAACTTTAGTACTGCATACCACCCGCAAACCGTTGGGCAATCTGAAAGTGTTATCTAGATTTTAGAAGATATGCTGAGGGCTTGTGTATTAGATTTTAAAGGGTCATGGGGGAAGCATCTACCCTTAGTTAAATTTGTGTATAATAATAGTTTTCAAGCAAGTATTGGGATGGCACCTTTCGAGGCATTGTATGGGCGTTCGTGTAGATCATCAGTGTGCTGGACTGAAGTGGGAGATTCACCTTCGTTAGGCCCAGATCTAGTCCGTGAAACTACTGGAAAGATAACCCTCATTCGGAAAAGGTTAGTCACCACTCAAAGCCGGCAAAAGAGCTATGCAGACAGGAGAAGGCGACCTTTATCCTTCGAAGTCAGTGATCATGTGTTCTTGAAGATCTCTCCTAGGAAGGAATTAATGAGGTTTGGCTGGAGTGGAAAGTTATCGCCAAGATTTATTGGTTCCTTTGATGTCATCGAACGGATTGGGGAGGTGGCGTACCGTCTTGCATTACCGCCCCAGCTTTTAGGAGTCCATGATGTGTTTCACGTGTCTATGCTTCGTAAATATGGACCCGACCCCTTTCACGTGTTAGATTGGACGGAAATTGAGGTGAACGATGATGTATCCTACGAAGAGAAACCAATCCAAATTCTTGATACGTGAGAACAAGTATTGAGAGGCAAAACAATCCCTTTAGTTAAGGTGTTATGGCATCATCATGGTGTGGAGGAAGCGACATGGGAACGAGAAGCCGAAGTCCGCGAGAAATATCCTGAATTATTCTCAAATTTGTGATGTATTAATTTCCTTAGTTTTCTTGAGTCTTTAATGGAATTAAATATGAGCTATAAGTTATTAGTGCTTCCTTTGTTTTCGATCTTGAGTTTGAGGTGATATCATGTCTAGATTGGATATTGTGGTGGAATTACAAGTGTATTAGTGTTGCTTTGAATTATTGTTGTATTGGAAGTGAACCAATTTTTCCATTGTTTCCCTATTATTAGTTATGCGTTCAAGTGGAGATGTGTATATACATATATGTTGTTTACTGGTGGAATTGTTATAGATTGATGAATGGTACGATGAAGATGGTAGAAAGCTGGTATACATGTATATATTTGTTGGTGTTGTCATATGTTATATTAGGTGGGAGGCGGAGGTCAATTTCGGGGGCAAAATTTCTTAAGGGGGAAAGACTGTGACATTTTGTTTTTAGGGTCCCTCAAGCGAGGAAACTGTCACTCGAGCGTAGAATTATTCCTCCCAGTATCTTGCTGAATTGTAGGCGTGCTCGCTCGAGCGAGGAAAGTCTCGCTCGAGTATGAAATATTGGCTTCCAGTAGTTTCATTGTAGCGTTGCAAGACATCTGAGGTTTCTCTTTCTCTGCTCGAGCGAGTCCTCTCGATTGTGTCTGGTCGCTCGAGCGTAGGAAGCCACACTTGAGCGAGGATCACGTTATCAGCTTTTTAAATACGGTGATTCTAGATCATTCTTTCACTTCTCTTTTTCTATCTTCTATCTCCTCTTCCTCTCTCTCTGAAACCCTAAATTTCTACCATCAAATACCTTTCATACCTTTGAAATCCAATCAAAGTCTTTTGCAAGGAGCAAGGAACACTTGAAGATTGTTATATTCTACCGATTGGATTGGGGGTTTTGCGAAAGATTTGTGTAGAAGCTTGAATCTTTGGTGTGATTGTTGAGGTAGGGATACTTTTACCCTTGTATTTCTTCATTTTTGAAAGGATTTCATGGTATTGTGTGTGATTTGTGAACTAATTGAAGATTTTATTGGAGTAAACCCTTATTTCACATGCCAAATCCTCTTGCTTACCATTTTGTTTGAAATCTCTCTATTCCTTCTTTAATATATGAATGTAAATGTAGTTAAAACCTATATTGGTTATCAAGTAGAGAAACCCCCAATTTAGGTAAAACCCTAAGTTCCCACATTGAGTAGAAAACACTAAATACAATGGAATTTTTGATATTTTTGATTCATGAATCATTGTGAACAATGGAGAGATGGAAATGTGGATATTGATGTAGTTAAAGGAATTGTTGCTTGAATGTTATTGTCCTTTGAATTTTATGTGATGTTCATCTATGGTGATGTTTGACGTTTGATGTTTGATTGTGGGATTGAAGTGTGATATAAGTGATAAGCATGCATGAGCCCAAGTGTGAGTCGGTTATGGGTAAATGTGGTGTTGTGTTGGTACCCGCGCGGGGAGTTTAAAAAGGTGCCCAAATGCCCTGTCTAGGCTTATCGCTGGACGAATGTGGGAAAATGCTTTGGGGTGTCCACACAGTCCCGCCGTATAATAGCCGGCGAAAGTAGAAAAACGGATGGTTTTCCTTAGCGTGCCCACCTCCCGCCGTATAATAGCCGGTAAATGTGGGGGTTTGTTTTCAAAAGTAAAAGTAAAGGTCGTTCTCAATTGGACTCATGTGGGTGAATGTGTGGCATGATCTTTATGGTTGTGGATGTTTAATTGTTATATTTTCAAGACATGGTTTGCAATTTAGAGGAACTTGCTTTCTTGCAAATGTTAGAGAAGTTGCAGGAAAGCTCAATGGCCTAGTTCAATTGCAAGAACAACTTCTTTTTGAATTGTTAGGGACAAAGTATCTAAAGATTGGCAGTGTTGACAAAGGAATTAATTTGATGAAAGAAAGGCCCCATTCTAAGAAGGTTCTCATTGTTCTTGATGATGCGGATCAATCAAGTCAATTAAATACCTTGACAAGAAATCATGATTGGTTTGGTCCAGAAAGTAGAATCATCATAATAATTAGAGATGAGCACTTGTTGAAGGGATTGAAAGTTGATGAAAGATATATGCCTGAGGAATTAAATCACACAAAGTCTTTACAGCTTTTCAGTTGGCATGCTTTCAGAGAAACCAATCCATTAGAAAATTTTGCAGAGCTTGCAAATGATATAGTAAGTTATGCTGGAGGGCTTCCACTAGCTCTTGAAATTTTGGGTTCTTATTTGTTTGGAAGAAACATCCTAGAATGGAAAAGTGCACTTGATGAATTACAACAAATTCCTCATCATCAAATTCAAAAAAAAAAAAAAACTTAGGATAAGTTTTGACTCGCTAGATAATGATAGAATGAAGGATATCTTCCTTGATATTGCATGTTTTTTCATTGGATCGGACAAAGACTATGTCATTACTATATTGAATAGTTGCGGTTTCTTTGATTAAAATGGAATTAGTGTTTTGGTTAGTAGATGTTTACTAAGAATTAGTGAAAGAAATGACTTGCCGATGCATGATCTACTTAGGGATATGGGGAGGGAAATTATTTGTGAAAAATATCCAAATGAGCCTGAAAAGCGCAGTAGATTGTGGTTTCATGAAGGCGTATGCTATATACTTGAAAAAAACAAGGTAAGAGTCGAATCTTAATTCTTTCTTGTGAGTTAGTAAGTTTACGGCTTGAAATGCTAATTTCAGTTATTTAATAGTCTTTATTTCTTTTAATTTTCCATTTTGTTTTTTAAATATTACTTTATTAGGGAACAGAAATAGTCAAAGGTGTGATTCTAACCGCATCCATGTTAAAGAAGATACAATGGAGTAATAAAGCATTTGTTGGGATGCATAAGCTAAGACTGCTTCAAATAAATCATGTGCACCTCAGTAGAAATTTTTAAGAACTATTTGAAGAGTTAAGGTTGCTCGGTTGGCATAACTGCCCATTGGAGAATTTACCATCCAATTTTCATCCAGAGAAACTTGTTATTTAGACATGCAATGCAGCAAATTTAAAACACTCTAGATAGATGGCAAGGTAAGACATTCTTAGCAAATTCATTGTTGTTTGGGATTTGGATAAATTATGTAGTGGATCATGATGGAAAAAAAAAACTATATATATTTGTTTTAACAGCAGTTCAAGAGCTTGAAAATTCTAAATCTCAGTAGTTCCAAATACTTAACAAAGAGCCCCATCTTCTGTGCAATACCGATGCTCAAGGAGTTGCTGCTTGAAAGTTGTACAGGTTTAGTGGAGGTCCATAAATCAATTGGGCTTCTAGATAAACTTGTTCACTTGAATTTCAAATATTGCATGAACCTCAGGTATCTTCCAGGTAGTATTTGCAAGTTAAAGTCTGTTAAACATCTAAATCTCGCTGGTTGTGCAAAACTAGAGGAGTTTCCAGAGCACTTGGGATATATGGAAAGCTTAACAGAGCTTCTTGCAGATGGAACAACCATTAAACAACTACCTTTCTCTATCGGACTACTGAAGAATCTTAGAGGTCATCGTTGAAGGGATGTAATAGGCAATTGACAACTGAATCCTGGTTTTCTCTCATTTTATCTTGGGTTTTACTGAGAAAAAATGCCGACTCCATAAGATTTTTACCATCCACTGTTTCAAGTTTGTATTCCTTAACAGAGCTAGATCGCAATCATCACAATCTGTCTGAAGGAGATTTTCCAGTTGATCTTAGGAGTTTATCCTCATTGCGAGTGTTGGATTTAAGCAGAAACAATTTTCGTAACCTACCATATGGCTTTAGTCATCTATCCAAGCTAGAAGACCTTAAGTTGAATAATTGCAGAAGTCTTCAATCTATCTTAGATCTTCCTCCGAACTTATTGGAAGTACAAGCTTATGGTTGTGCATCACTTGAAAAAATATCCGATCTATCAAAATTGAAGACTTTATTAATGTGATTGAGTAACCACCAATGTCGGCATAGTCTCTCGAATCGTAATAAGGATGGAATGGAAGAACCTCACTGTTTTCATGGTGCACGAATCATTCCCTTGGACAGGCTCAACAATTTACAAAGTCTCTCTCTCTCTCTCTCTCTCTCTCTCTCTCTGTTTCTCTCTCTCTCTTTCAGGTGTAACACTTTTGCAAAAACAAATCTCTCTAAAAAAAGTGAAGTGTGTGAAACCAAATTTATTTTGGATGTGACCTATATAATACTGGAGGAGAAGGATTCCCTCATGTCCAGATGGTATGGAAAAGGAGGACGCTGTGTAGGTGTGTGGAATTGACCATGGGATTCGGGTTTCATTTTGATAATTTGAATCTTTCATTTTATCAGACATTTTATATATTTTATTTATAAAAAAATTAGATTGATCCGATAATCATAATATATTCAATTTATCAAATGTGCCACAAAAAAAAAAAAAATCACAATTGTGTTTTTTAAAAATAAATAATATAATTTTTTTGGTGACAAACGCAATAAATTAAGTAGGCTATGATTATCAGATCGACTTAATTTTTGTATGAATGAAATAAATGAAGTGCCTAACAAAATGAATAGTTTAAATTATATAAATGAAACCTGTGGTGGGTCTCATGGACCTAAACAACACCAGTGGACTAGAGAGGAGTTGCCTATTAGAGATGGAAAATAATATCTTACTCTTATGAATTTTTTATTCAAAAGTTTTTACTTGAATGATGTGGCACTAACAACAATTCCAAAAATAAGATTCACTAGTTTTTTTTACTATTTTTATTACCAGCTACATGATAATATACTAGACGATTATATATCACATGTTTATATTATCTTTTTAATCACCAACCTACTTGGAAAGATGTCATTTGTTTGCATTAATCTGTCAATAATCATCTTCAAATAAGAGAATTAATCATAAGTATCCATATAGACGGTGACACAAAATAATGATAAATAATCAGTCATATATAACATTTCTCTATGACAATATGTTATTTGTTTTCATTGATTTCTTAATAATTATGTCTAAACAAATGAGCCAATTATAAATATGCATGTAGACAATAATACAAAAGAATGATAAAAACATGTGACATATATAACATTTCCTTTTTCAAATATAAATAACTTTGATGAGTCTTTTAATTCTAAATGATAAAATTAAAACTTGTCATTGTATTAATTTGATGCCAAAAAAAAAAAAAAAATCACTTGGTCTCTACACATGAAATTGTGACAGTCAACCCCTACACTTTTGGTCAAATCCCACTTTGTCCTTATACATGAAATCATGATAGTTAACTCCCTGCACTTATGAAATTGTGACAATCAACTCATGTCTCATTTTTGTTACTCCATCGTATAAGTTTTTAACAGAAGCCAGTAATGTGACAAGCATATGACTACAAAATGAGGGCAAACGAAGAAAATACACAAATTTTCCATCTATACATATTTTGTCCCAAAATTTACATCAACTTTTGATTCTATTCAGCTAAAACAAAACACAAATTGTGAACGATTAAAGAGATAAACTAGGGTTTTGCGAAAATTAGAATAATGAAATTTTGTTTTCTATAGTAATAGAGTCTTCGATTTCTTTGCTGTCTTTTTTTTATTTATTATTTCAAAAGCTTTATTTCTTACCTCTTCGTCCTAATTTTCAGCATATAAACACACATATACATACACATATATATTATATAACTCTCACATGTTTATCACGTAGGACAAAGTGTAAATAGGTGAGAAATAAGAATGATTTTTTTCTCTTGCCCTCATTTCGTAGTTACATGTTAATCACATGACTAGATTCTATTAAAAACTTAAACAATTGAGTAATAAAAGGGGCAAGCTAACACTTGATCAGAAGTGTAGGGTTGACTGTCACAATTTTATGTATAGGGACCAAAATGAGATTTGATCAAAAGTGCAGGAGATTGACTATCACAATTTTATGTGTAGGGACCAAAGTGAGATTTGGTGTAAAGTGCAGGGCTGCAAAGTGTAATTTATCCAAATTAAAACTTGTCATTGTATTAATTTGATGAAAAAAAAATTCAAACAAGATTATTTGGGAACAGGCTATTTTAGTAACTTTTTGATTTTTTCGCTAAAATATGAGACCAAAAAAAATTAGTATGTTTGGAATGACTTTTTGGTTTTTTACGAAAACATGTGCAAAAAGTTTTAAAAAAAAATCTTTGACTTTTTGATATATGTTGTTGGTTTTTTAATTTTTTTAATGACTTTAATTGAGTTGCCAAATGAGGCAACATGACATAATCTTAATCTTGCACATAACATGAAAAGAGTGGAACTTATCATAACAAATACAATTTCACTATAAAATTATTCTACCTATATTTTATGTTGTTGATTTTGTATCTGCAAATTTATTTTAATTTTTGTCTAGCACTTTACTAATTAGAAATTCATATGACAGCATCTTTGTTACAGCTCCTTGCTCACATGCGACTTTTTCTATACCAGTGACTTCAGCGATAGTTTTGGCTATAAAATAACAGGGTCTTCTTCGATATCCTTAGAAGTGCCAGTACTGCAAGGGGAAGACGACTACGTTGCAGGGTTCACTTTGAGAGTTGTTTATTATGGAGTTGGGGATTGTAAATCTAAGGTAAACGCAGCTTATGAAAAATTATGGTCATACCTTTTTCAGCAGAGTCTGAAGTGAAGGATCTCGTGGGTAAATCACGTGCTTACAGAATCTGATAAACCAAGAATCTGATAAACCAAACCAGCATTGGAGTGATATTACAAAATGAATATCAACCACACAAGTCACAGTGCAAATGGCTTAATCGTTGTTTTTGGGAGAGAGTCAGTATATGGGAAAAAACCTTTGAACATATGTTGTTTTTCTCTTAATCACCCATATCCCATATCATATCAGATATATAGGATAATATCTTATCTATCCATATCAGTTGATATGATAGATATAGATATCCTGAGTGGTTATCCATGTAAGTTTGAATTCAAATTCAAAACTTATTTGGATAAGGTTCAAAAGGTTCAATAGGTTCAAAGAATGAATGGTCATGCCACATGGGCGCCCAATTTCTAACAGGGATGAAGAAAGTTGCTCTATGGAATTAAATGATTCCCCATACGTCATTATTATTGATAAAATTAATGGCATCGATTTTACTTGTACCCCAACCTTCTTTGGCATCTCTGGGAGTTGTGGAGATTATGTTTGGAAAAGCTATATAAAAGTTGAAGAATATTTTGGGTATCAAATTAAAGGTGGTGAGCAATTTGTGATTTTTTTGTTATGGCGTCACCTTTTAAAGTGAAGCAGTGTGCAATGGATCTGATTGTCCATCACCAAAGAGGCACCACCTACAATGGATTATGTACTGAGCCCTCCTTCTATAGATGACAAAGGATCATGAAATTGTCACCAAAACATCGATTGTAATTGGGCCATCTCACATTTTCCTTTGAATAAATTTCAAATACATTCTCTTTTTTTTTTAGATCGTACAAATACATTCTTTTGAGATTTGCTTAAAATCCGTAATTTTAAAAATTATAAAAATTCCATTGTCAGAATTCTTTGTTTGAGTAATTAACAAAAATAATAAAATATAACTACTCTTATATACAATAATAAAATAGATAAATAACTATTAATTGATTTAATAATTTATAACTACTCTTATATACAATAATAAAATTGCTTGAAATTTTAAATAAAATATATTCATGATTAAAAACTATTAATTGATTTAATAATTTATTAATAAAATAGATAATTTGTTATACGATTAAAAATTTGAAAGGGCCGAATGTAATATTTAAAATCACAAAAGACAATTCGTATTTTAATTAATTTTCAAAATGTGTATTTATAATGTATCCAATAAATAAATAACAATCAAAGTTTGCTTAAGATTTTTGAGGTCGGGCTCTATGGATCCTCTACGAAACCCACATCAATGATCTGAATCATTCAATATGTAGGACTTGTCGAGTATTTCATCCTTACAAAAATTCACTTTGATCAAATATCGATAGATACTTAAACATAACAACTTTGTGTCAATGGTAACTATAATTTTAAAAATAAATTGTTAATATCTGATCGACTTGATTTTTTACAGAAATCAAATATTCAATGAACTCTACATATCTAACGGTTTAAATTATCAATGTGAACTCCATGATGGGCCCCAGGAGGACAACAGGACACTCCAATTGGGCCAACTAGAGAGGAGTTGATCCCATATTTTAAATCCACACTTTAGTCTGCTCTTTTATGATTTTAAGCCCAAGTGATCCATATGAGCCTCAAATAGGCCTTAAGCCTACGTCACCATTTTTAGAGTTTAGCTTTTTTGGGGGGAAATGATTCACAATAATGGTAATTGGATCTATACAATCCTGGTAGTTACATTAATGGAGTTCTCCATTGGAAAGCCAAATCGTATCTGGCTTTCAGCTCTCCAAAGAACATTGTTTGCTTCAATTTAGTGAAAGAGAACTACAGGGAGATACCGTAGCCCAATTATGGAGATGAAAGTTGTCTGTGGAGTTTTGGGATTTTAGGAGGATCAAAATGCCTCCTTTGTGTACTTGTTTTCAATGGCCAAAATTATGCTAATGTCGATGTATGGGTAATGAAGGAATACAAGATTAGAGAGTCTTGGACTAAATAGGTAACCATCTTATATGCATTTTCAGGATTATATGCTTCTTTGGAGGATTAAGTTGTATATAGATCCTTGCCTTTGAGTATTTCAAAGAATGATGATATTATTGTGTTTGAAATTAAGCCACAATTGGTTTTATAACATCCCAAGTGCCATAATTTAATTTGTTCTATAGCTCCTCACTTTTTAACCCGCGGTTATTTTTATACATATGTTGTTGAGAGCCTAGTTTCACCAAAAATATTAGAGATGCTAAAAGTTTTACCAAAATTTCTACCAAATGTCTCACATGGATGTGGGACCCACATGGTGTGAGTCTCACACCTATGTGAGACATTTGGTAAAATATTTAGAATCTCTAACATTACTCTTAGTTTCACCAAATGCTTATGGCAGTTATTGAAAGGCAGTAACAATTATATACATCGAGGACAAGGGCAGTAGAAAACTAACGGTTGTTTATTCCATTTGATTTATTATTAACATATGTCATATAGAGTTTGATTATTAACATATGTCATATAGAGTTTGATAGCTCGAATGTATTCCTTTTTTTTTTCTTCTTATATTTTGGTTGTTTTTTTTAAGGTTTCATTTTGGATTTCTAGAATTATGTGATTGGACCAAATAAGCTCTGTTGAAGCCTATCACATGTTATTTTTTTGTAGGTTAGAAGCAAGAAAAGGATGCTCTGAAATGTCATTACTGCATTCATGGGCCCAGGCTCTGGGGTAACCAGTTGCCAGCCTGATTTAACCCAACCCATAGGAAGGGACCCACCACCAAGGCACCAGCGGAGTTAAACCATACGCCACAGACAAGCCTAAGATTCGATTAGAGTATAGAGCGAGGTCTCCGCAGAGAACCACTGGAACTACCTAGCATTTCGCTCTCCCCAAGAGTCGAACCTAGGTCACACCTGTGGAGAAGGATGCCTTCTCCACTAGGCCACCACCCCCGATGGTCCTATCATATGTTATTGGACATTAACTTCTTATTTTTGGAATTTCCCTTTTATACATTAGCTTTTAGTATTGGTCTCTTTTTTTTCTTTTTTTTTGGGTAAATTACAAATACACTCTCTAAAGTTTAATTAAATTACATTCCACTTCCTGTGATTTTAGAAATTATATTCCATCCTTTGAAATTTCTAATTTCATAACAAATCGCCCCTTTTATTAATAAATCATCAAGTCAATTAACAATTTTTAATGATGTTAAAAATATGTTTCAATTAATAATTTAGGTAATTTTATTATTGTATAGAAGAGCAATTATGAATTTCATTTTTTTAGTTAATTCTGTTAAACACAAAATTCTAACAAGGGAATATTTGTAATTTTCCAAATCACAGGGGGCAATCTGTACTAAAAGCTGGTTTTTTGGCCCGAAAGTCATTTGGAAAGGTAGCTAAAAGCTACCTGTGAAATTACAGTTATATCATCCATGTTTAAATGAGCCACATGGGTGATAGTTGTTATTTTCTAAAATTGGTAGAGGTATTTTGGTCATTTGATTATGATGTGACAGCATATATAAATATTAAGTAGAAAAGGAAAAAATAACTTTTTACCAACTTTCCAAATGACTTTTTGAAAAAATCAAAAAACTTAGTTAATAGTCAAAACCAATTTTTAAACATCTTCTCAAAAAGCCAAAAGCTAGCTTTTATATCACTAATAAAATGATATAAAGCAGAATTTTTGCATATCTAAAAATGGTTTCCTAATATTTTGTGCACTTTATGCATCTTAAAATGGTTTTTGTTGCAGTGTTGTTTTTGCATTTAATTTGTAATTTACTCTAAAAATAAATTTAAAAAAAAAAGCTTTCCGCATCCTTAAGTGGTTTCTACGGTATTTATTTTCCTGTAATTTTTACCTCATTAAAATGTTTTTGGCTGCATTTTATTTACCATGCAAAAGCAATTTTCTGCATGATTGTAATTTATATTTTTTCCAAATATTAAGAATCCGTTTGAATAGTTGTAGATTTGAAATGCATAAATTGAATTAAATAGTTTTAATGATGGATTTGAAATTTATATTATTATATAAAGCAAAAGCTTCATTTGATGTCCTAATTAAGGCAAAGAAGGCTCTTAAACCTTTAAGTGATACACAAAATAATTATTTTATTTTATTTTTACTTATTTAAATTGCATATGCATCGTGCATACCAATCGCTACTAATTATATAAAAGTTATTATTTGAAATCATGCTAAAAATTATTTTCTAACTTAATAGATTCTGCTACGATACTTTTCTTTATCTCAATTTATCTTTTTCTACCGTTTATTTTTCTCCACTTAAAATAATCAACTCTATAATAATTTTAATTTCAATTCAACACATATATCCTAACCGACCCTAAATTCTTGCAATATCAGTTGCAGAATAAACTTCACAATGTGGTCAAATCTTATTTTTCGATGGAAGAATACTTGAATCAAATTAAGGAGACAACAAATCATCTAGCTTTGGCTGCTTTACCAATGGATGATGAAGATTTGGTCCTCATTAAACTTGATGGTCTTCTAGATGAATATAATACATTCAAGACAATAATTCGAGCCAAAACTGAATCTATATCCATAGAAATTCAATCCCAAAGGTTTGGCCTAGTGGTTACATTTTGGGGCTTGGAGTGTACTCCCTCGATGTCTCAAGTTCAATCCCCACTAAGTGCTATAAACTCTTTAGGTTTGGGATTAGTTGAGATAAACTTAAACTAGCTTGAACACCTGACCATAAAAACAAAACAAAAAAAAAAATCCATAGAAATTCTTTCTTCTTTGCTTTGCTTAAAATCATTGAAAAAGAATTCGTGATGGGCCACCCAAACGGGATAGAAGCTCAATCCATATCCAAGTGAAAAGAAGTTGAATGGCTTCCTTCACTTTCCTGTTTAATTCATCCTAAAGGAGACTTAGGCCCCGTTTGGGATAAAGGTTGGGGCTAAAATAGTAACCCATAATCATTTTATTTTTTCTCTCATAAAAGTCAGAAAAATAGTCATATGCTAAAATAACCAAAAAATAACCAACATTCCAAACGAACCCTTAATGTTTAATCATTCTGATATATACAGTCAACCAAATACGGCTGACAGTAGCAAATCGCCCAAGCATGTTCATGTCCAATGTCTTCTATATCTATCTCGGTGGTTTGGTCCACAAAGTAGAATCATCATAACAACTAGAGATCAACATTTGTTAAAGGAGCTGAAAGTTCATGAAAGGTATATGGCTGAGGAATTAAATCACAGCAAGTCTCTGCAAGATATATGGCTGAGGAATTAAATCACACCAAGTCTCTACAGCTTTTTAGTTGGCATGCTTTCAGAAAAACCAATCCATCAGAAAATTATGCAGATATTGCAAATGATATAATACGTTATGCTGGAGGACTTCCACTAGCTCTTGAAGTTTTGGGTTCTTATTTGTCTGGAAGAAACATGGTAGAATGGATAAGTGCACTTGATAAATTGCGAGAAATTCCTCATCATGAAATTCAAAAAAAAAAAAAAAAAAAAAAAAAAAAAAAAAAAAAAAAAAAAACTTAGGATAAGTTTTAATTCACTAGATGATGACAAAATGAAGGGTATCTTCCTTGATATTGCATGCTTTTTCATTGAAACAGACAAAGACTATGTCATTACTATACTCAATGGCTGCGGTTTCTGTGTCGAAATTGAAATTAGTGTTTTGATTAGTAGATGTTTACTAAGAATTAATGAAGAAAATAAGCTGAAGATGCATGATCTACTTCGGGATATGGGGAGGGAAATTATTCGTGAAGAATCTCCCAAGGAGATTAGAAAGCACAGTAGGTTATGGTTTCATGAAGATGTTTGCTATGTACTTGAAAAAAACAAGGTAAGAGTCTAACCTTAATTCTTTTTGGTGAGTTAGTAAGTTTTCAACTTGGAACAATAATTTAGTTATTTACTCTCTCTCTCTCTCTCTCTCTCGCTCTCTCTCTCTCTCTCTCTCTCTCTCTCTCTCTCTCTCTCTCTCTCACACACACACACACATACACACGTTCATGGTATGTGTACATACTGCCATTTACATATCCAATATTTTTCCTTCTAATTTTTCATTTTGTTTTTAAATATTAGGGAACAGAAGCAGTCAAACGTGTGATCCTTACCCTACCCATGTTAAACAAGATACAATGGAGTAATAAAGCATTTGTTGGGATGCTTAAGCTAAGACTGCTTCAAATAACTAATGTGCACCTCAATGGAAATTTTGAACATCTATTTAAAGAGCTAAGGTGGCTTTGTTGGCATTACTGCCCATTGGAGTATTTTCCATACAATTTTCATCTAGAGAAACTCATTATTTTAGACATGCAGTTCAGCAAAATTAAATCGCTCTGGAAAGATGGCAAGGTATGACATTCTTAGCAAATTCATTCTTATTTAGGATTTGGATCAATTGAGTAGTAAATCATGAAGAAAGAAAAAAAAAGTTATATAATTTCTTATATATATATATTTGGTTTTAACAGCACTTCAAGAGCTTGAAAATTCTAAATCTCAGTAATTCCAAATGTCTAACAAAGAGCCCTATCTTCTGTGCACTATCGATGCTCGAGGAATTACTGCTTGAAAGTTGTACAAGTTTAATGGAGCTCCATGAATCAATTGGACTTTTGGATAAACTTGTTTAATTGAATTTGAAAGATTGCATGAACTTGAGGTATCTTCCAAGCAGTATCTGCAAGTTAAAGTCTATTAAACATCTAAATCTCATTGGTTGTGCGAAACTAAAGGAGTTTCCAGAGCACTTGGGACATATGGAAAGCTTAACAGAGCTTCTTGCAGATGGAACAACCATTAAACAATTACCTTTCTCTATTGGACTATTGAAGAATCTTAGGAGCTTATCGTTGAAAGGATGTAATAGGCAATTCACAACTAAATCACGGCTTTCTCTCATTTCATCTTGGGTTTTACTATGAAAAAATCCTGACTCCATGAGATTTTTACCATCCTCTATTTCAGGATTATGTTCTTTAATAGAGCTAGATATTAGTGAACGCAAATCTGTTTGAAGGAGATTTTTCGTTTAATCTTGAGAGTTTATCGTCATTGCAAGTGTTGTATTTAGAGAGGAACAATTTTTGTAGCCTACCATATGGCTTTAGTCATCTATCCAAACTAGAGGTCTTTGGGCTGAGTTATTGCACAAGTCTTCAATCTATCTCAAATCTTCCTTCTAATTTATTGGAAGTATATGCTACTGATTGTGCATCACTTGAAAAAATATCTGATCTATCAAAATTAAAGACTCTAGAATTGTGGTTGGCTAACACTCCATTTGAGCATAAACTCTCAAATCTAGGAATGTGGTTAGGTTACACTCCATTTTAGAATAAACTCTCAAATCGGAAAAATCAAACGGAAGAACGTCATTGTTTTCAAGGTGCACAAATCATTCCCTTGGACAGACTCAACAAAAGGCTCAACAATATACCAAATCTCCCTCAGGTCTCTCTTTCTCTCTCTCTCTCTCTCTCTCTCTCAGGTGCAACAATTTAGCAACAAAAAAAAAATCTCTTTGAAAATTAAGTGAAATGTATGAAACTAAATTTATTTTAGTTGTGACATATCTAATACCAAAGGAGGAGGATTCCCTCTGTCCCTAATATGGACTGGAGGACGCAATTTAGGGTCATGCATGAGTCTTATTTTGATGATTTGAACTGTTCATATTGTCAAACACTTCGTGTATTTCATCCACACAAAAAATTAAGTCAATTTGATAATCATAACCTATTCAATTTATCACGCTTGTCACTAAAAAAATAGATGATAATTGTGTTTTTAAAAATAAACCATCCATTTTTTTGGTGACAACACAATAAATTAAATAGGTTATGATTATTTGATTAACTTAATTTTTTTGTGGATGAAATACATGAAGTGCCCAACAAAATGAATGATTTAGATCATTGAAATGGGACCTGTGATGAGCACATAGGTGCAAACAACGTCGTGTAGGCAACTTTGTGGACGGGAGAGGAGCTCTCTCCAATACAAAATATTAGAAATGGAAAATAACATCTTACATAATTTTTTATTCAAAATTTTAGACCCGAATAATGTGGCAGTAACAATTTTAAAAATAGAATTGTTATATATCAGTTCTTTTTTTTCACTGTTTTATTACCAGCTACAAGATAATATATTAGAGGGTTATATATCACATATTATCCATGTAGATGGGCGCACAAAATGATGATATGTAATGATTATATATCGCATTTCTCCATGGCAAAATGTTATCTACTTTCATTAATTTCTTAATAATTATTGCAAAACAAATGAGCCAACCATAAATATTCATGTAGATAGTAATACAAAATGATGATAAAAATAAGTGTGATACACAACATTTCTCTTTTACTAATATAAGTAACTTTAACTAGTCTTTTGATTCTATATGATAAAAATCAATACTTGCCACTATTAATTTGATGTTTAGTTTTTTCAAATAAGATTAAGAGAATATAGAACAAATCACATAAAACAATCTTCGTCATACATATTACATGGAAAGAGTGAGACCTATCATAAAAGACAATTTCATACAAATTATTCTACCTATATTTTATGTAATTGGTTTTGTAGTTGATTTTGTATCTGTAAACTTACTGTAATTTTTTTGTGTTTGTATAGCACTCTACTAATTAGAAATTCATATGACAGTGTCATCGTGTCGACCACCACCGCAACAGTAGTATCTTTTCCAACAACAACCTGTATCCTAGTAGTAACTGTGATGGTTATTTCAGCAATGAAATAACAGGGTCTTCTTTGATATCCTTAGAAATGCCTGTGGTGCCAGAGGAAGACTACGTAGCAGGGTTCAGTTTGGGAGTTATTTATTATATAGCTGGGGATGAATGGTCCATGGAATTAGATAATTTCCCATATGCCATTATTAGTGATAAAATTAATGACATTGATTTGAATTATACCCCAACCTTCTTCGACATCCCTGGAAGTTGTGGAGATTATATTTGGATAAGCCATATAGAAATTGAAGAATATTTTGGGTATCAAATTAAAGGTGGTGAGCAATTTAAGGTTTCTTTCATTATGACTCGACCTATAAAACTGAAGAAGTGTGGGACTGATCTGATTATCCAGTGTGACGGAGGCTCCATGAAAAACTACTGTGGATTGAGGTGGTTGGATCGTCTTTCTACAACTCCGTTTGGGAAAAACTACTTTGGGTTTTCCTTCACATAAATTAGGTGTGGTCGTAATCATCGGAGTCATCTGTTGGTAGATCATGTTGGGACAAATTGTGGAAGAAGGTATGGCAGCTTAAAGTTCCAAATAAAATCAAGGTGTTTGTATGGAAAGAGTGTAATGATATTCTGCTGGTGAAAACATTGTTGCGAAGTCGAAGAATTCCTATTGATGAGACATGTAGGCTGTGGTATAGATCAGGAATCGTTGATGCATTGTCTTTGCTATTGTGATGTGACGATGCAGGTGCGTGAGCTAAGTCCTTTGAGGAATCTGATTCAATGGGCCCATAATTAGGATTTCAAAGAGTGGTTTTGGTAGGTAATGATCCATGGGGATGAGTCAAGTTTGGGATTGTTTGTTGCTTTATGATGGTGTCGACACCCAATTTTTGATCGCCCTTAAGACTTGAGTGCCACTGATTAATTACTCGATGATGAAAGTTATGCTGTGCAAACGTTCAATTTCTTCTGCAAGAAAAGCTCTAAATCCCAACCTCACACCCCATTTTGGACCAAAACTATTTTTGAAAATGTTTCTACGATGTTTTGAGGCTCACATTTCGTTAAATGTTGCACTTTTCGATAAACCGAGCAAGGACAATGTGGAAATAAATGGAAGAGAGGTGAACTCTTTGAAAAAATCTTTAAAGCATCTTATGTAGAGGTTTGGAGTTGAAGAAAATAAGAGTGGAGGGAAGAAAACTAGTTGGGGAAGAAGTTGGGCTTGAAACCGTTAAGAGAGAACTGGGCAGCCTTACTAAATCAGGCCTATCCTTTTGTGCACTTAAACTTTGGATGTGAGGCTGCAACCATTGGAAATTGGACTTTCGGGGCTTCATTTTAGACTAGAGAATCTCCTAAAGCCGAGTCCGGATGAAAGAGATGTGACTGTTTGAAGTTAGGCATCAATCTGATTAAGACAAAACTTAGCAACCTTCACTAAAATAGGAATACCTCTTTCCACACTTAGAATTTAGATTTGAGGCTGCCACCATTGGAAACTAGACTTTCGGGGCTTCAATTTAGACTTAAGAATGACCTGAAAAAGAGTCCGGATGAAGGAGATATGCCCATTTGAAGTCGGGTTTGAAGTAGTTTTTTCTTGTGGCTGGCAGGTAGCCGACAATCACCATTTATGGACGGTCAACCACCACTTTTTCGCCTGCCATCCACCACTTCTGCTTGTCGGCCACCTGCCGGCCACTGATGTCCATGTCGGCCACAAGCCAGCTACCAATGGTGGCCTGCCGGCCACTAATGACCAAAAGTAGATTTTTTGCAGATATTTTCCTCCAGCTGTTTCCACACTGCTCCAGCTATTTCTGAATAGATATTTTTGACCAAAACTCATATTTTTCTATATATATAAGACATTTTTTCTTGATTTCAAGGTTAGAAAACATTTAGGAGTGAAAATATTTTTAGAAAAATTCTCTCTCTACAATTCTCTCTCTCTTTTGCAATTTGCATAGCTTATGCCCAAACACACCAAACCAAACCTAGAGAACTTCTTGTTGAGATGATTTGAGCTTGAATTTGAGCTCTTAAAGCACTTGAGAGTGTGAAATTGGTGGTTTATTACTTAAGGGTTCATTCCTCTCCAAGAGGTATACCTTCTCTTGCTTTTGCACCATCTCTACACCACTTGTTTTCCATGTTTTCTTGCTGTTTTTAAGCTCTTGAAAACCTATTGTTATGGGTTGAAGCTTGTGGTTTAAGGCTATTAAAGGTAGAGGGGTTAATCACCCTTCTTTGAACCTTGTTCTCTAAGCCTTTCCACTTGTGTTTCCCATTCTTTCATTAATTTTTTTTTTGAGCTTTTTACCACTGATTTTGAGAGGTTTTCAGAGGATAAAAAAGTGGTTTTGAAGTCCCAAAAATTGAGGGGTTAGCCATCCCTCCTTTGGCTTGTTTACCAGCTTAAATTGCTTAGTTACTTTTGTCTTCATCCAAGCACATTTTTATACTGTTTTTGGACTATCTAAACTCTGAAATTTTGGGTTAAAACTTATGGTTTAAGGCCAATAAGGGTGGAGGGGTGGCTCACTATTCCTTTTACCTAGCTTCCAAGGCCTTTACCCTTGTGTTTCCACCTTGTTGCTATCTATTTTTGAGCTTTTAAATACTGAATTTTAGAGTTATTTCAGTGGCTAAAATCATGTTTTGAAGTCCAAATTTGGAGGGGTTAGCCTCACCTCCTTGTGTCTTGCTTCCAAGCCTAGCTTATGCTATGTTTTAGCCTATTAATCTAGCTTGTTTTAGCTCAATTCCAGCATATTTTAAGACTTGTTTTAATCTATTTTAGCACCATTTTGGGTTGTTGGTAGCATTTGAGCTTTTTTTTGCATGCTTATAGTGTAATAGTCCTCACAAGTTTGGTGTTCTAGGCCTTAGACACCTTCTTGTTTGAGTTAATAGAATTTATTTATGCTTTTATCACTCATTTTCAACACCTAATCATCTCTACAACCCCCCCCCCTCTTTTCTTGGCTTTTACTTTTGTTTTGAAAGTGGTTTCAAGTCACTTGTTTGCCTAAGTGTGAAGTTGAGGTTTCATACTTAATGGTTTAATCCCTTAGAGGGTTCATTACCAATGGTATGATGCTTCTTTCATACCCTAAGCAACTTGTGTTTTGAGCCCTCTTTCCATTAGAGGACTTTAATTCACCCTTTGGACTTAATTGAATTAAAGGATGGTTGGTAAGTTAAAATGAGTAATTAAAACTTGGGACTAAAAGATAAGCAAGATAATAACTTGGTGTGTTCAATTGGACGTTAATTGAACACGTGAAACTTGGACCATTTCATACCTGATAGTGATGAAATGATCCAAGTCTCCAAGGCCAACTTCTTCTCTTGATCTTTCATGAAAGGGAGGACGTTTGTGTCTCATTTTGCATTTATTGAACCTGCACATCTTGAATCACAAGCCATCATGCAATGAAATTGCTTGAGTTGGTAGTTTGTGCTTAAGTTTGCCTTTCCTTGGATTTGTTCATGAAAATGAGGGGTGAGTTGTGCAAACAATCTGTGAAAATACCATGTATATGCTATATTTGTCCTCTGTTGCAACAAGATGAACCAGTGCATTAGTGGCTAGCAGGCCACTATCCATGGCCAGCAGGTGGCCGACAGTCTTTACCAGTGGCCGGCTGGCCACTAATGCAAACCTCAGCAGAATGTTGGTGAGATGGAGCAAAATGGTTTTGGAAATGTTAACCTTTGCAAACAAAGGTTTTCGGGAGCAAAATGGGGGTCTTTTCAGGTGGAAACCGAGCATGCGCATGCACATCTTTCTTTTCCCGGGGCAGAGTAGCTAATTAGTTTAGTTTAGTTACTTAATTTAATTATTAGTTGCAATTGTTTTGTAATTATTTAATTAGCTTAATTAGTTGTAGCTAATTAGTTGGTGATGTAATATTTAATTAGCTTAGATAGTTAGTTAATTATTCATTCAAGTTTTGTAATAATTAGCTTCATTAGCGTAGCTTAATTAGCTTAGCTCTAATTAGTTGCTAGTTAGTTTTTCTTTATTCATTCAGACTCTCCTTCGTGAGAGTGTAATGTAATAGTGTGTATGTCTTCCAACCCCACATCTTTCTCCTTTTTATTTATCCACTTTTGATGATTAAATTGGGGACATGTTTCAATTAACATACCTTATGCTTGCATCCATTCATCTTGTATTGTATGCGCCGAGGCTCGGCGCATCATTCAAACTACATTGTCATTTCAATACTACTTTGAATACATGCTTAGACCGCATGTCTTTAACTGACTCATATGTCATATTACTAGCCGAGCTTATTAATTGCATTATTGCATGTGTTGCATTAGACATCTCGTATAGTTAGGAATCATGCATATCTTTCTAACTCTTTTGTTTTAGCTTAGCTTGGAGTACTAGGTGAGTTTTAGTGCTTTAGCATACTTGCATGCGTGTGAGTGATTGCCATAACTAGCATGCTTGCCATAAGGCTAAATGCTTACTTGATAAACTACTTGAATGCCTATGGATGAAGGCTTGTTGTTTGAATTGGAACGATTCAATGAATGTATGTTTAAGCCCACTATGTCTAGTGGCAAATTCACAGTTTTAAGCCCACTTTGTTGAGTAACAAATTCACAAACTTTAAGCCCACTTGAGATGGCAAATTCAAACCTTTTTCGCAAAACAAAACATGAAATTGAATTGTTCCAACCTGAGCAAACTAGTCTATACTTGCTTGTGCGCATCACATAGTAAAGCTAGCTTAATAACCAGAACAAGAGCATATAATGTACATAAAAATCATATCATGATTAGTAGAGGCCGATCTTTGATCGGGCGAGCAGGGGTGCTCAATTCATGACATTCCCCTCTTCGTACCTAAGTTCCCGAACCGAGGCAATCTTGGTGATGACAGACACGTGACCTTTGGCACAAGTCATGGGTGTCCTAAATTTTTCCAAAATAAAATATTTAGGTGGCGACTCTGTATCTCGCAAAGTAGTCCAATTTTGGCATTTTTTGATTAAAAAATCAATTTTCCAAAAGGTTTGCCGGATTTGGACTCTTTGGTGATTATCAATTTCATATTGCATTTGTGAGATTAGATTCAGAACCGTGGGAGTTCGAACTGTAGGGCTTCTTTCGAGCTTCCGAAAGGGGGAGTGAAAAAGTCAGGCTACAGATGGGGTATTTGGATGTGGCGCAACCAATTGATTTTTTGTGATACGCATGCTTCAGCTGAGGCAACGATGACCATGGTCTCCAATTTGGTAAGTGATTTTGGTCAAGTGCAGCAAAGAATTCAAGGTGCATTGCAGCAGGAGAGAGATGTTTGTTGGTACGCTTCGGAGGAGGGTTGGCTCAAAGTTAATTTCAATGGGGAGAGATTCAAAGAATTGCATACTATCAGGGTTGGTGTGGTTATTCGAAATTCTATGGGTGAAGTGATGGTTGCGATGTCAGAGCAACTTCCGTTTTGGGTGGATGCCAATTGTGCTAAAGCATTTGCAGCAGCCAAGGAAATTGCTTTGGCGAGGGATCTAGGTTTTTGTGATATTATTCTTGAGGGGGATTCCTTAAACATAATCCATGCTTTGCGGGAGTGTAGCTTTGCTTTTCGCGCCCCCTTTCGGAAGAATGAATAGTCCTTACAGTTCGGACTCCACTTGTGTTGGTTCTGAATCTGATTTCATAAGTGCAATGTGAAACTGTGGAAACACAAAAAGAGTCCAAATCTGGCAATTGTTTTTGGAAAATCGATGTTTTGAATCAAATGCCAAAAATGGACTGCTTTGCCAGATATCAGAGTCGCCACCTAAATATTTATTTTGAGAAATTTGGGAAACCCGTGACTCGTGCCAAAGGCTATTAGTCTGTCGTTACCAAAGTGTCTTGGTTCGGGAACTTAGGTATGAGAAGGGAAGGTCAATAATGAGCACCCCACTCACCCGATCAAATATCAGCCTCTACTAATTATGATGTGATTCTTATGTACAGTATATGTTTTTATTTTATCTTTAACATACAAGTATAGACTAATTTCACGAACAATTGGAACGTTTGATTTCATGTTTGTTTTGAAAAACAAGTGTTTTGCATATGTATCACTTGAAAAAGTGATCTCATATATATACATTAATCAAAGTATCCCAATGTCAGTGAATAGCCTTCATCCACAAGTATTCAAACAAGTATATCAAGTAAGCATTTAGCCTCATGGTAGTATATTTGATATGATAGCAATCACACTTATACAATATGCTAAAGCATAAAAACTTACCTCATACTCCAAGCCAAAAGAGGAACTAGTTAGAAAAATACATGACCCTAACAATGTAATATGGCTAATGCAACACATACAATATGCAATTAATAAGCTCGACTACTAGCATGGCGTGCAAGTCAATTCAAGGCATGTGATAGCGCACGTATTCAAGTAAAGAGTTTGAATTTGACATTGGAATAATATGATGAGCCGAACTTTTATGCATGCAAAACGAATGGATGCAAGTCATGGAAACGCTAATTTGAAACTATGATGTCCCTATGCTAACCATCATAAGCAGATAAATAAAAGGGAGAAAGAATGGGGGTTGGAAGACATACAACTTATTACATATTTGTCCTCGCAAAGGAGGGCCCGAATGTCCAAGTGTCCGAATAAATAATTATTACAAATCCGAATGAATAATAATGAAAATGGGCTGTCTAATTTATTACAACAAATAATATGTAATGATTGCGTGATACTCCTCAGGAATTACTCTGCCTGCCTTGTTGAGACTTGTTCTGTTTCACCTTATCATTGCTTTCGACCAAAAGTGTATTGTTTGCAATTTATTGGAGCCTTGCCGACCAAAAACAAGACTTAGTCGAGCCCCAAATAAATCCAAGCATACCTTGTTTTCTTTGCGGAAATCTATTTTTTGTGCCTGAGGTGAAACAGTGCAAACATGTAGACAGGGTATTTCTAGCCATGTTTGTCTCTTCTACTCATCTCTATCAGGGAAAATATTCAAGAGATGAGCGAACTCGGTTCCCAAACCATCTATGGTTGCAAGTTGATTCGCAAGATTATTTTGGACACGATAGGACAAAGATCAATAAATGCAATGCATAACAACCACCCCTCCCTCCTATCATGAAGCAAATTCAAGAAGGGAAGTAGAGAAGCTTCAAGGTTCATCAAATTATCATGAATTGATGTAAGACACACCTTGACACGATAATAGATTCCGACATAACGTCTGGCCGTAAAGACGCTTCAAGATTTATCAAAACATCATGAACTAATGTAAGACAAGCCTTGACACAATAAACTCGATATAACGTCCGACCGAATTCAATCAATCATATTGGTTCTTTATGTTGGTTGATTCATTTTAAGCTCAATTTTATTAGCCTCTTTTATATTACCTTTCCTTTTCTTTAATCCATTAAGTCCACGGTGATATTTACATCCACTAAATCCGAAATGCAATAAAGGAAAATAAGTGTCGACTTAACCTGAGGAAATAATCCTTATTTTCTTCAGAGGAAATTACAAAGGACGAGTCAAACTTATTTACAAGTTAGGGATTTCAAGTCAAACTCAAGATACGCAATAAGAACTAGTCAAACTCAGAAAAGTGATAATGACTTAGAAAAACCCAAAGTGAGTGATAATGACTTGAAATCCAAACTTGATAATAAGTAATAATCATACTTTCTTTGATGATTTCCAAGGGTCAATTAATCCCTTAACAGTAAACACACTAATGATAAATTCTTCGGGGGAAATTACAAAGGAAGAGTCAAACTCAAGATGCACAACAAGGACTAGTCAAACTCAAAAAAGTGATAATAACTTAGATAAACCCATAGTGATAATGACTTAAAATCCAAACTTGATAATAAGTGATAATGACACTTTCCTTGGTGATTTTCAAGGGTTCAATTAATTCCTTAAAAGTAGACATACTGGTAATAAAAAGAACTGAAAAATAAATTATTGTACTTTAGTATAAGAAATTTTTTATGCCTTTGGTAGTGAATCTCTGAAGAGATTAAACCATTAAGCATGAGGAAGTTTTATGCCTTTGGTAGTGAATCTCTTAAGAGATTAAACCATTAAGCATGAGAAAAGTTTATTTCTTATACTTGAACCACAATCTTAATTTTTCACAACTTTTTAATCAAAATAATCGAAGAATGGAGGGAGATTGCAGAGGTAATTATGCAAAGTTGATTAATTGGTTAATATAATAATATGTAAAACAAACTTATTGAAATAAATTAAACAACCCCCTAAATAGCATAAAATAGTGCTGAAATTAAGCTAACAAAGGTGAACAACTATGAATAGATTAAAGCTAGTAAACAAGTTTAAGGAATGGTGGCTAACCCCCCCTCCCCCCCCCCCCCCCACTTTTATAACTTCAAATCATATATTTTAGATGTTGAAAAGCAGCCCCAATTCAGTCCCAAATCAGCCCCAAAATAGTGGCAAAAATTAGAGAAAACAAGTGGGAAACACAATGATAAAAGCTTGGAATAAGGTTCAAGCAAGGGTGATTAACCCCTCCACCTTTGGGTAGCTTTTAATCACAAGTTTCAGCCCTTAAAACAGTCCCTAAAGCATAAAAAATAGAAGCTAAAACCATGTTGAAAGAGCACAAAACATAGGCAAAAACAAAGAGATACAAAGCTAGTAAGCAAAGCTAAGGAGGGGTGGCTAACCCCTCCACTTTTGGGACTTCTAAACCATATTTTAGCCTTTGAAAATAGTCCATAAACAGCCCCAAAATAGTGTATAAAACAAGAAAAAGGGAGGAAAAGGGTAAGAGAGAAGTAAGGAAAAAGATGCAAAATTGTACCTTTGAAAGAGAGGTAAGCACTTAATTAACAAACTTGATTCCAACACCCTCAAGTTTCTGAAATTAGCTTTGAAATCTCAACAAAAAGCTCCAAGAATCAGCTATAATGGTGTATGTATTGTGTATGTATAACTAAAAGGTGATATGAAATCAAGCAAGCTTTTGGATGGAAGATGGATGCTCTAATCAATCTCTATAAGCCTCTTGGAAGGTGTTCTCACCCTCTAGGTTCTGAAAATATGTTCTGAATTCTCTACAAGAAAGCTTCAAATCCAAGCTTTAATGGTGTATGGAGGGTGAAAGTTGATTTGGAGAAGAAAAGAAGCTTGAAGGTTCAAGGAGGCTCAAGGATAATTCATCAATGTCTAAGCCTCTTGGAAGGTGTTCTAACCCTAACATCTAAAGTGGGAGGTCCTATTTATAGAATTTGAGATATTTTGGTCGAAAATATCTTCAGAAATGGCAAGGTGGCAAAATCCCGTACATGGGAGCAACCTGCTGTAAAGCACTGTCTGGAGCTATTGATGTCTGGCCGGACTTCACTGACCCCCGGCCGGATTTCACTAATCCCTGACCGGACCTTAAAATCTGTATTCAGGCCCGACTTCAAACAAGCATATCTCCCTCATCCGAACTCCGTTTCAGGTGATTCTTGAGTCTAAATTGAAGCCCCGAAAGTCTTCTTTCCAATGGATGTGACGTCACATCTAAATTCTATGTGTGGAAAGAGATATTCTTGTTTTAGTGAAGGCTGCTCAGTTTTGTCTCAATCGGATTGATGCCTAACTTCAAACAACCATATCTCCCTCATCCGAACTCTGCTTTAGGAGATTCTTGAGTCTAAAATGAAGCCCCAGAAGTCCAATTTCCAATGGTGGTGGCCTCACAACTAAAGTCCAAGTGTACAAAACGATAGGCCTAATTTAGTGAAAGCTACTTAGTTATCTCTTAGCCAGATTGATGCCTAACTTCTCCAAACTAGTTTTCTTCCCTCCCCTCCTATTTTCTTCAACTCCAAACCTATAAAGAAGATGTTTTGAAAGATTTTTCAAAGAGTTCACCTCTCTTTCATGTATTTCCACTTTGTCCTTACTCGATTTACCGAAAAGTGTAATGTTTTAAACGAAATGCAAGCCTCAGAACATCGTAGATGCATTTGAAAAAATATTTTGAAATGAGGGTTTTAAGGTCTAAAATAGTTTGGCCAAAATGGGGTGCAAAGTTTGGGATTAGAGCTCGAATTCGAATTTCTTCACCAAGAATTCAAAAGATCGCACAGTGTAACTTTCATTATCGGGTGTTCGGAATCAAGCGCCCAAGTCTTAAGGGCGGTCAAAAATGGGGTGTCTACAGGGAGGGTGGTGAGTTATTATCGAAGTATGGCCATATTCTATCACAAATGGTGGGTGCCAATTGTAACATGCCCAGGGGGTACCCGTGCGCGTTAAATAGTTCGGACCCTCGACCTTTTTGATCTAGCCTCACGAGTGCAATGTGAAACGTAGATGAGAGTCCAGATTTGGCAACTTTTATTATGACAACCCCGACCTCCGGACTAGTATATTATATTATTTTAATAAGTTTAATTGCATGATTGTGTGTTTAATTGTGTGATTACACATTTAATTTGTGATTATCTGCTGTTACACGAATTATCTGTTCAAATTGACAACTTAGAGTTAGAAATTGAAAGCCTAGACGACCTCAGAAACTGAAATTGACTAGCCCAATAGGTTAATTAGAATATTTAGAATTTTATGGTAACTTTAATTGAAAATTTATTTTGGTCAAAATAATTAGAATAAACTAATTGAATTAATTAGGATTAAGCCTAGTTGATTAACCTTAATCATATGTGACTAGGCTAACTTAATCACACCATATAAATAGCTTTAAATAGCTTATGAACTCATTTTATACACACACTTAGCTGAGAATTGAGAGAGCAAAGAGGAGAGTTCAACATTTAGAGAGAGAAAGAGGAGATTTGTAGAGAATTGGTGGAAGATTCAAAGATTAGAGCCATAATAGACTTGAATTCACACATTAGGTATGTAATTCATTCTAAATTCTTGAAATCAAGTCATGTAGAAGTTGTATTCACCAAGGTTTGGAGTTCATTTGCATGGAATTGTTAAATAGAAGCTTCAATCACCTTGAATTTGGAAGTTAAGAGTTAAACATGTACATGCATGCATAATTTGAGTTGGAATTCATGAAATTCATACATGCATGGCACAATTATACCTCAATTTGGAGAATCCTTCATGTTTTCATGTTCCTCATGTCACTTGATTATGTTTTGAATATGTTTTGAAGAAATATACGCTCAAATTGTATTAAACTTATTTTATAACTTGAAATTGAAGTTTTTGGTTAAGAATTTGCCATGGTTTTGAATAAATGGTTTCAAATTGGAAGTACTTTCATGTTATACAATGATTCTCCATGTTTTGTACCAAAAACACAAGATTTGAAGCTTTGAATACCATGCTTGAACTTCAAACACAGTTCTGAAAATTCCAAAATTCATGTTGTATGCTCGAACTCGAACAAGAGAAGCCCCACTCAAGCGTGAAAATCGAGCTCCTAGAAGTTTTCTGAAATTTTACAGGTCACTCGAGCGACCAAAGTGGCGCTCGAGCGAGGACCTTTTTTCTCAATCTTCCGCTCGAGCAACCATCAAGCGAGAATTTCATGTAACCAGTATTTTTACAGACTGCTCAAGCAACAGAAGTTACACTCGAGTGACTGCCTTTGTTTTTGAACCCCTGCTCGAGCGTAGGAAGTCACGCTTGAGCAGAGACCCTGTTTTCAGCAAATTTTTACCAACTCTTTTAAGTGCATATTTGCATCCTCATATCACTCCGAGCATTCTTAGGCACCATTTGGACTCCTATAATCATACAATAAGTTAGAAACACATAAAGAGAATTGAATTAAAATGAAATGGAGTTTCATTTGTACTTTGTTATGTGTTTCGTTTAGGTGGACGCCCGAGGCTTAGTGTCACCACAAACCGCTGTGAGTAATAACCTTATAAAGATATGTTCAAATTATCTTTTCTTTCGAAAGTTCTATTACTATCAAAATGGATATGTGATTGTTTGTATGAATTCTTAAATGATTTGATAATTGATAGCGTGGCTTATTGAAATGTTGTGTCTTTTAATGAATGAAGTTCTACTTTGAAACGGCATTGTGGCATCCATTGAATGTAGGCCCTTGCCTGGGGGTAACAATACCATGGCTAGGCCCTTGCCTGGGGGTAATAATACCATGGCTAGGGCCTTGCCTGGGGGTAACAATACCATGGCTTTTGGATTGATTGACTTATGGTCCGTTATTACTAGGATGTCATCACTTCATGGATGTACCACATAAAACGATATTGAAGGAAGTTAATGAATTAATAAAAATTTGGTCTGACAATGTTATTGAGCTTCATTCATTTAACCTCTTTATTCTATTATTACTCATTGGGCTCTAGCTCACTATTTATTTATATATGTAAATGTAGGTGGGCAAGCTGAACATCAGAGTTAGATAGCCTCAAGTCTACCCAGGTCAGCCTTTTATGGAGCTTCCAAGTGAAGTGATCAAGCTTAGGAGGAGCCATGCTTGTTGAACCCCTTCGTGTATTTCCATGTTTTTTTTTTGTATATGTGTATAATTGGGGGTTGTATGCTTATAAGACATGAATTGTACTTATGTTGGATGTAACTTTGAAACAAAACCTTGCTTAACACATTCGTTCTCCTTATATATGCACAGCTCAATGGATAAATTCTATGTCATTTTAGACTTCCGCTAAGCCCCGTACTTTATAATTAAAGGTTCTTTTGTATGGAGGCCGTAGGTAATCTACGATTACCGGCCGGCCATGGCGCTAAACCTATGGGTCGGGTTTAGGTCTTGACATTTATTGAATCTATTTTATTGCAAAAAAAATATTTTTGACAAATGGACTACGTCATCAAATCTCAAAGCCGCCACTTAATATTTATTTTGGAAAAATTAGGAAACCTGTGACTCGTGCCAAGGCCACTGTTTGTCGTAACCAAAATTGTCTCGGTTCGGAACCTTAGGTATGAGAGGGGAAGGTCATTAATTGAGCACCTCCACTCACCCGATCAAAAGATCGGCCTTTACTAAACCATGATATGAATTTTATTTTCTTTATATGTTTATGTTCTAATTATTTAATAAATCCTAAAATTTACTATGTGAAGAATACAAGTATAGACTATGTCACCCACATTGGAACAACTTGATTTCATGTAGTTTTGAAAGAGTTTTGAAGATGTACAACCCAAATAAATTGAGTTTACAAACATGAAAATCAACATCATTCCAAATAAAGCGACACAACCTCCATCCACTGGCATTCATAGAGTTATATCATATAAGCAAATAGTCTCATGGTAGAATGCTAAACATAGTAAGAAAAACACACACAAACGGGATGCTAAAGCATAAAAACTTACATATTTGACGTCCCGCGAACAAGCTACAAAATAAACTTAGTAAAACATGCATGATCCTATATACAAAATCCTAATGCAATACATACACAAGAATACTTCTAAAGATCTGGCTTCTAAAACATGACATGTGAAACATTGCAAAACATGCGATAGCATATAAAATCATGTAATAATCAATTAAAGCACAAAGATGCAAATTTAGTCGATCTAGGTATGAATCATGTATATAAAAGCATGGATAGCATGTAAGATATATACATATGCATAGTTATGGAAAGCGATTAAAGAATGGGATAAATAAAAAATGGGGATGGGGAATTATTACAACACTTTAAATATTACAAATCCGAGGGAGATGAATAAATATTACAATACAGTATAAAAATCCTCACAAACACTCAAAATAAAATAAACATAAGAAAACAGCAATTTCAAGCGCCTCAAAGACCATTGGAGGTTGACCTTCTCAATGTCAGAAGGCTGCCCGGTTTTGCCTAGAGGTCGCGGGCGCGATAGTGTACTTTTAGGTGGCTACCCGACCACCTAACGGGCCGGGTAGCCCGATAGGAACAGCCAAACTCTGTTTTCTTAGATTTCCACAACAAAAATAGAACTAACAACAATATATATGGGAGTCTCAACTCACCACTTTCAATTACATTACAACAATATATAATATAACAAGAAATCAAAGCAAAAGAGTAAAGAAATCAAAACAAAAGAGCAAAATAAGTAAGAAATGCAAGAAAATGAAAAGTTTGTGAAATTCACCTCCCAAGAAAAAGATGAACTCCTTAGTTCACAAACTCCCTCTTGATCACCCTCAAGTGTAGGAAGTGTGTTCTCAAATCCTCAATTCGAAATTATGGAGTTTATGGTATGCAAAGTGGCTAACTCTCTAATTTTTCTCATTTTCAATCACTAAACACTCTTCCTTATGATCAAGGCAATTGATCTTTGGCTATATCAGAATTTTTGGAGTGGTTTTGGTATATGGAAATGAGGAATTTCAGTAGCTATGGAAGTTTGGAAGTGTTTTGGCTCAAGGTTGCAATGTAGACAATTTTTCCTCTTTTGCTCTCTTTTCTCTCTAACTCTCTCGAATGATTTTTCTTCTCTCTTCTTCCATCCTATCCTCTTCCTCTTCCATATATGATCTGAATGTATAAGCCATGTAGGAATAAACAAGTCAAGGAATGGGGGACAAGGAGGAAGACAAAGGTGATGGGCATGACAAGGATGACAGTGATGATCGACACTTTGTTGCTTTTGATTCATCCTTTATGACAAGGCCAAAACCTCATTTGATAATGAAGGGTGAGTGGAGATAATGGAGGATGAGTGAGTGCACTTGAATGGATCAAAAAATAGGTAAATGGGGTGTCCCAACCGAACCAAAACCAAGAAAAACGGAACTGCTGCTGTTTTGGGCCAAGTCAATAAAATCTGCTATTAAGCCCAACTTCAAACGGTCATATCTCCCTTATCCGGGCATGGTTTTAGGTGATTCTTAGGTCTAAATTGAAGCACCAGAAATCTAATTTCCATTGGTGGTGGCCTCACATTTAAATTCTAAGTGTACAAAGAGATATGCCTAATTTAGTGAAGGCTGCTCATTTTCCTCGGGCGAGGTCAACAAAATCTGCTCTTAAGCCCAACTTCAAATGGGCATATCTCCCTTATCCGGACTTGGTTTTAGGTGGTTCTTGGGTCTAAATTGAACCACCAGAAGTATACTTTGCAATGGTGATGGCCTCATACCTAAATTCTTAGTATACAAAGAGATATGCCTAATTTAGTGAAGGCTGTTCATTTCCCTCGGGCCAAGTCAACAAAATCTGCTCTCAAGCCCAATTTCAAATGGGCATATCTCTCTTATCTAGACTTGGTTTTAGGTGATTCTTGAGTCTCAATTGAATTCCCAGAAGTCTCCTTTCCAATGGTGGTGGCCTCATATATAAATTCCAAGTGTACAAAGAGATATTCCTAATTTAGTGAAGGCTGATCATTTCTTTCTTAACAATTTGATGCTCTTCCTTTTCCTAAATCAATTTTATTCCATCCCCTCCTGTTTCCTTCAAATCCAAACCTATCCAAACCTATAAAGAAGATGTTTTTTAAAAATATGTTTTTCAAAGAGCTCACATCCCTTCCATTTTTTTCCATTTTGTCCTTACTCGGTTTACTTACTTGGTTTACTGAAAAGTGCAATATTTTAATTGAAATGGGAGCCTCGGAACATTGTAGAAACATTTGGAAAAATATTTTGAAAAGAGGGTTTTAAGGTCTAAAATAGTTTGGCCAAAAATGTGTGAAGGTTGAGATTAAAGCTCAAATTCCATTTTTCTTGTTGAGAACTATTGGGGAACACATTCTGATTGTCATCATTGGGTAATCAAAAGAAAGTGCCCAAGTCTTAGGGCCGGTCAAAATGGGGTGTCTACAATTGCCCCTCTTTGACAGAGCTCGAAGTCATTTCATGATGTGAGTGAATGTCAAAGCCCGAAGACAACCCTTTTGACATGGCCATAGAACTTGGGCAAACAAATAAGATGCAGATACAAGTGGTTGAACCCGAAGGTTGCCTACGTATCCCTTTACAAGGAATCAAACCAGCGTAGTTCAGGGACAGAATGCGAATGACATGCAATTGAATATTGAACTCTCTATCTCTCTCTCTCTCTCTCTTTCTCTCTCTCTTTTTTGTCTTTTTTTTTTTTTGAAAAAGTGCATCACTAATACAATACAACAAGTAATATGAAGCATAACAAGGGATACAACCCGAATACATCCACGTAAGAGAATGAAATGTAACCGATGAATGGTCCAAAAACAAGGAAGGTATTAACTAAGGGATAGTCTTAACCAACAACCCAAGAAAAGGGAGGTATTAACCAATAATGTTTGGACTGCCAACCCGAGGAAGGGATAATTTCGTCATCCCCAAAAGGAACCAGTACAAACAAGTGGTTTTTACAACCCAAAAAGTGAGAGCTAGCATAAACTGTGTCAAATGGTGATGTTAATAGATTATAACCAAGTGATGCAACATGTAACTATGTAATACAAGTGAAAGTCAATTTTTTCTTTTTCATCTTTTATTTTGGAAACGCATGATGTGTACAATGCAAGATATAATATATAGTGAGGCAAGCCTCATGCAAATGATATGAAATAAAGAAGGGTGCATCGCATACAAATGTGCATACCACACAAATGAAAGATTAAAGTGCATCGCATACAAATGTGCATACCATGCAAATGAGAGAAGGGGATGCATCACATACAAATGTGCATACCGCACAAATGCAAGAAGGGGGCGCATTGCATACAAATGTGCATACCACACAAATGCAAAAAAGGGGTGCACTGCATATAAATGTGCATACCACACAAATGCAAGAGGAAAGTGCATCGCATACAAATGTGCATACCGCACAAATGCAAGAAGGGGGTGCATCGCATACAATGTGCATACCACACAAATGCAAAAGAAAAGTGCATCGCATACAAATGAGCATATCGTACAAATGCAAGAAAGGGGTGCATCGCATACAAATGTGCATACCGCACAAATGCAAGAGGAAAGTACATCGCATACAAATGGATGCAAGAAGAGGATGCATCGCACACTATAGACACCTCATTTTTGACCGTCCTTGAGACTTGGACGTCGTCGTTTGAACACTCGATGATTTTGCGCCCGAAGATCTTGGCCGAGCGCCACGTCTTTGAGCCTTCGAACCTTATCTGTTTTGTGCTTGGTTGTAGACCAAGAGTTTGTTGTTCCAAATCTGGAGGAGAGGGTGGCCTGTCGGCCATCCCCATAGCCTATCGGCCATGACTTGTGCCTGTCAGTCACCAGTGGTGGCCGGTCGGCTATGTTGTTGGCCGGTCGGCTACATTGATGGCCAGTTGGCCACCAGTGGTAGCCGACAGCCATTTTTCTCCTTTTTCAGATATTTGTTTGCAATCTGTGCCAGCTGTTGTTCACTGAAGTGCATCTCCATACACGTGTATGGAATGATGAATACAAGCCTAAATCTTGTTTTTCTATATATAGGGGGTGCTCTCCCCCATTTTGAAGGGTTAGAAAATTTGGATCAAATTTCTCTCTCTCTAGAACTCTCTCTCTCTCTCTCTCTCTCTCTCTTCTTGTTTTGTGCCTTAAAGTCTTATTTCTCTACACCTTTGCACATCAAGCCTTAACCAAACACCCTTACCTTTGAGCTGAGGTTCTTTGGAGTCTAGTTTGAGCTCTTGAAGGAGGTTTGAGCTGGAATTTGAGGCTGTTTTGTGCTTGAGCTTCAAAAGGTAGTTCACTTGCTTAGTGTACTTGCTTTGACTACTTATTTTGCCATTCTTTTGTAAAGTTTTTGAGCTGGTTTTCAACTACAAAAAAACTCTATTTTTTTAGGCTTAACATGATGGTTTGAGGTTATTTTGTGCTAGGGGTTGATCCACCCTTCTTGTTGCTTAATTGTGTAAGCTTTTGCACCATCTTTTAGCATATTCAAATCAAACTTTTTGGGTCTTTAAATCATTGAAATTCAGAGTTATTTCAGTGGCAAAAACCTTATTTTGAAGTCCAAAATTGGAGGGGGGTAGCCTCCCCTCCTTGTGTCTTGTTTGCATGCCTAGATAGCTTAACATGTGAGCATGTTTTTCTAGCATTTTGTACCTTAATCTTAGCATGTTTTTGCTACTGTTTTGACTGGTTTCAGCTGTGTTTTGAGCTGGCTTGGTCCTTTGAGGCTTGTATTGTGTGGTTGTAGTGTAAAGAGGCTTCACTAGCTTAAAGTTTTAGGCTTTTTAGCATGAATTGCATTAGTTGCTTGCATGCTTTAGTGTCATTTTGCACTTCATTTCAGCATTGAAATCTTTGCAATCTCCCTCTATTCTTCACTCTATTATTTATTCTGAAAGTGGCTTTGAACCCCTTGTTGTTTTGAGTGTAAAATTGAGACCCTCATACTTAATGGTTTAATTCCTTCTAGAGTTCATTATCAACGGCATGAGGTCTCTTTCATGCTCAAGGCACTTGTGGTTTAAGCCCTCTTTCCATTAGAGGACACTCACCTTTTGGACTAATCAATTAAAGCATGGATTGGTAAGTTAAAATGTGTAAACAAAATGAACAAAGTAAAAGAGGCAAGATTAAGCATCTTCATGTTGCATTGCATGTGTTCGGATCGGACGTTAATTCGAACACGAGAAAAATGGGATGTTTCATACTCAAAGTGATAAAATGTGTCACTTTTCTTGGTCACCATCACCCTTGATCATGCATGATAGGGTTGTGGTTTTGTCGAGTCTTGTTTTGCATTCATTAACTTGTGCAAGCTTGGCTCCTTAGCCATTATGCATTGAAAATGCTTGGTTGATGGTTTGAGGGCCGAGAATTACACTCCTTTGAACTTGTGTAATGATAAGGAGAGTAGTAATACACACAAACCTTGAGAATACACTGCTTTGCCTCTGTTTGCTCTCTATTGCAGCAAAAAAGGGAAGTTCAGGTAAGGGGTGGCCAACCGGCCACCAGCAATAGCCGACCGGCCAGAAATGAAATTTTGCACAAGTGTGTTCCTGAGTTGGAGTAGAGGCATTCTGGAAGTTGGCAGCACTGTTGGTGTTCAAACAAGTGCAAACAGAGGCATTCAATGGCAAAGCGGTGGCATTTTCGGTGGAGCATCCGAGTATGCATATGTCCCTCGCCCTCGAGGCCATTTCATTGCTTTAGTTAGCTTAGAATAGCTAGATAATATAATTGTTGTAACTATTTAGTTAACTAATTTGTTTTGTAATTAATTAGCTTAATTCGGTTTGTAATATTTAGTTAGCTTATTATAGTTAATTAATTTGTTTCAATTAGTTTTCATTTTGTAATAGTTAGTTTAATTAGCATAGCTAGTTAGCTTATTCATTCGGACCCTCCTTCGCGAGGGCGTAATGTTGTAATAAGTGTGCGTGCGTGTGTGCATGTCTTCCAACCCCACGTCTTTCTCCCTTTTATTTAATCGCTTTTGATGGTTAGAGTAGGGACATTTTCGATTAGCATATCGCATGCTTGCATCCATTCATTTGTATTGCATGCACCGAGGCTCGGTGCATCATTCAAACTACATTGTTATTTCGAATACTTCTTTGAATACGCGTTTCAAAGCATGCTATCAAAGTATTGCAAATACCACGATTAGGTAGCCGAGCCTATTTAGTTATATTATTGTATGTATTACATTAGGCATCTCATTAGAATCATGCATATTTCTAACTAGTTTTTGTTTTGGCTTGGAGTACTCAGTAAGCTTTTACACTTTAGTATGCTTGCATGAGTGTGATTTCCATATTGCCATGTTTCGCATGCTTGCCATGAGGCTATGTGCTTAAATGCTAAACTGCATGAATGCATGTGGATGGAGGCTTTGTTGTTTGAATTGGAACAATTCAATGAATGCGCGTTTTAAGCCCATTTTGCGAAGTGGCAAAATCATGTTTTAAGCCCACTATGTTTGGTGGCAAATCCACATTTTTAAGCCCACTTGAGGGTGGCAAATTCAAACCCTTTTCGAAAACAAACATGAGTTGAGTTGTTCCAATTCTTGCAATTTTAGTCTATCCTTGCTTGTGTGCGCCACATAGTAAAGTTAGTTAATAACCGAAATAAGAATGCATAATGTTTATAAAATAACATATCATGATTAGTAGAGGCCGATCTTTGATCGGGCAAGTGGGGGTGCTCATTTCAGAACCTTCCCTTCGCATAACAAAGTTCCCGAGCCGAGGCAACTTTGGTGATGATGGACACGTGGCCATTGGCACAAGTCAGGGTTTCCTAAATTTTCCTAAAATAAAATATTTAGGTGGCGACTCTGTAATCTGGAAAAGCAGTCCAATTTTGACATTATTTGATTGAAAATCGATTTTTCGAAACAATTTGCCGGATTTGGACTCTTTGGTGATTATCAGTTTCACATTGCACTTGTGAGACTAGATTCAGTACCGCGGGAGTCTGAACTGTGAGGCCTTCTTTTCAAACCCTTTCCGAAAGGCAAGGCGCGGAAAAAGGCGAGTCCACACATACAAATGTGCAGCCTGCACAAATGCAAGAAGAGGGTGCATCGCATACAAATGTGCATACCGCACAAATGCAAGAAAAGGGTGCATTGCATACAAATGTGCATACCGCATAAATGCAAGAGGAAAGTGCATCGCATACAAATGGGCATACCGCACAAATGCAAGAAGGGGGTGCATCGCATATAGATGTGCATACCGCACAAATGAAAGAAGGGGGTGCATCGCATATAGATGTGCATACCGTACAAATGAAAGAAAGGGGTGCATTGTATACAAATGTGCATACCGCACAAATGCAAAAGGAAAGTGCATCACATACAAATATGCAAATCGTACAAATGAAAGAAGGGGGTACATCGCATACAAATGTGCATACTGCACAAATGAAAGAGGGAAGTGCATCACATACAAATGTGCATACCACACAAATGAAAGAAAGCGGTACATCGCTACAAATGTGCATACCGCACAAATGCAAGAGGAAAGTGCATCGCATACAAATGTACCACAACACAAATGATGAACTTGATATCCCAAACACGTCTCACACGAGAGGAGGAATGATGGCATGAACACCAAGCACTCTTGATGTCTTTAACCGAGTAAAACAACAACCTAATGCATCTCATGCGAAAGGAGGAAAGATAGTGTGAACACCAGGCGCACCTGATATTTTTTAACCGAGTAAATCAACAACCTAATGCGTCTCATGCAAAAGGAGGAAAGATGGTGTGAACACCAGGCGCACCTGATGTTTTTAACCGAGTAAATCAACAACCTAACGCATCTCACGCAAAAAGTGGAAAGATGGTGTGAACATCAGGCACACCTGATGTTTTTAACCGAGTAAATCAACAAACAAACGCATCTCACGCGAATGGAGGAAGGATGGTGTGAACAAATCCAAACGCGTCTTATGCGAGAGAAGATAAGGTGAACTCAAAATCCAAACTCGTTTCACGTGACAGGGGGAATAGTGAACTAATCCAAACGAGTCTCATGCGAGAGGAGAAATAGTGAACAAATTCAAATGTGTCTTGGGTGAGAGGAGAAAAGGTGGCATAACCAACAGACGTTCCTAACCGTATTTCATACCAAAGGGAAAAGATTTGAACCGGGTAAACGTCACATCCTAACACGTTTCACATGAAAGGAGCAATGGTGGTATAACTAACATGCATACCTCACCGTATCTCAAACGGAGAGGAGGAAGGTTTTAACTAGGTAAACATCAAATCCTAACACGTTTCATGTGAAAGGAGCAAAGGTGGTGTAGCCAACAGGCTAACCTAACCATATCTCGTATAGAAAGGGGGAAGGTTTTAACTGAGTAAACATCACATGCTAACACGTTTCACGTAAAAGGAGCAAAGGTGGTGTAACCAACAGGCATACTTCACCGTATTTCATACAGAAAGGGAGAAGGTTTTAACTAGGTAAACATCAAGTCCTAACACGTTTCATGTGAAAGGAGCAAAGGTGGTGTAACTAATAGGTGAACCTAATCGTATCTTATACGGAAAGGAGGAAGGTTTTAATTGAGTAAACGTCACATCCTAACACGTTTCACGTGAAAGGAGCAAAGGTAGTGTAATCAACAGGCGTACTCACCATATCTCATACGGAGAGGATGAAGGTTTTAACTAGGTACACATCAAGTCCTAACACGTTTCATGTGAAAGGATCAAAGGTGGTGTAACCAACGGCGTACCTAACCATATCTCATACGGAGAAGGGGAAGGTTTTAATCGAAAAGAACAACAATGGTATACCCAACAGGCGTATCTCAACATATTTCATACGGAAAGAGGGAATGTTTTAACCGAGTGAACATCAAATCCTAACACGTTTCACGTAAAAGGAGCAAAGATGGTGTAACCAACAGGCGTACCTAACCGTAGTTCATACGGAGAGGGAAGAAGGTTTTAACCGAGTGAATGTTACATCCTAACACGTTTAACATAAAAGGAGCAGAGGTAAATTCGAAGTCCAAACGCATCTCACGCGAGTGGAAGAAGGTATGGTAGAATGATTTATTTGTTTTTGTAAGAAGAGGTCCTGAGAAAACCGCTTAGGGTCGTGTTTCACGCGTCTTGAGAAAAATTCCAAACACGCTGAAATTGTGTGAGGAAGGGAGCACTCAAACCACCCATGAAATCGTGAGAGCAGAGCGGCGCTTTTGAAAGCACCTCATGGGGCGAGTGGCGATGAACTGCTCTACTCTGACAGAGATCTTCTTCTTGTGTTCTTCGAACTCTTACCTTCAACTCATAGTTCAAAGGCCCTTAAATGCTGACAAGGGGTAACCTCTACAAGTAGAAGTACGGATGCCGCTTTCTTTCCTGATCATGTTCAGAACTTTACCTATTCTCCAACGGGGTGACAGACTAGGTTGGTTCAGTATCCAGAATTAAGGCGCATACACGCTACCTTAACCTATGGGGCTGTTATACAGATTTCAAGCCGAGGATACACCCTTGGGTATTTAAACCAGACTTTAGTCTTGAAAATTCCAAACCTTTGCCTTCTAGGCATCGCCATTCAAACTCTAGTTTCCACCGTCACAGTTGGTCTCCTAGGAACTAATTGCAAACACAGCCAAGATGCCTCTAACAGGGAATGGTGTTCGGGGATAGCACTTTGATCGCTATTCTGGCTTGAAGCAAGCTTGAGCTTCAGCTTGAGGTAGAGATACACTCATACTCCGGAGAAATGACAAGACCTAAAAGGTACCTCCGAAATGTAATCCCGGAAATTGCTAAAATTGAAACAAATTCAGATGCTCCAAATTTCTCTTTTCTCTTTTGCTTTTGCAGTTTAGAACCTATGCAGCTTCAAATAGGTCCTTGTTCTAATGCTCTCTCTTTTTATCGGGGTTAGACCCTGCAGTTTTGCAATTTTATGAAAGAAGGAACCTTGTTTTGTACACCATGTTGGGAATGACACAGCACTCTGGGCACAAAACGATTTATTTATTTATTTATTTTGATTTGTAAATACCAAATATCGTATACAAATACACACCATATACATAATACAAATACGTATACAGGCACACACATGCAAGCTAAACCATATCCAGAGACACACACACACACACACACACATATATATATATAAATACACACAGATATTTACATACGGTATACACATATTCATATATAGACAAAATACACACAGATATGTACATACGGTATACATATATACATATACAAACAAAATACACACAGATATGTACATACGGTATACATATATTCATATACAGACAAAATACACACAGATATGTACATACGGTATACATATACAGATTCAGGGAATATTCCATTTGCGGCCATCAGCGGGAATATGTCATTACTGAGAAGGCATATTCCGTCTGCTGACATCAGCGCGCGTATGCAAAACACGCAAAAAGAAAGGAAAACACAAAATGCATGGATGTAGGGGTTCGAACCTCTGATCTCAAGCTTAGTCTCCCAATCCTCAACCACTGAGCCGAACCACTAAACCAAGCCACTCTTCTAAAAAAATATTCAAACAAATATATATATATATATAATACATTGGTATAGGAGACATATATACATAAAACCAAAAGAAAACAAAAGAAACACTTGTTGCTGTGGGGGCTCGAACCTCTGACCTTAAGCTCAGCCTCTCAATCCTTAACCACTGAGCCGAACCACTGAGCTAAGCCACTCTTGTGACAAAAATACTCGAATAAATATATATAAAATATACACATATGTATACATATACAACTCTCCTGCCTCTCTTTCTTCCTTCGAAAACCACGTCTGACACGTGGCCTTATTTTTTGCGTCAGCCGACTGACAAAAGCTAGCCCTCCTCGATTTGTACCGATTGCCTCGGCTCTCTCTCCCTCTTTGTCTTCTTCTTTTCCATCTTCTTCTTCATCTTTCTCTCCTATCTCTTTCTTCTTCTCCTCTTCTGTCTTCTTCTTCATCACTCTCTTCTGTTTCCTTTTTCTCTTCCGTCTCCTTCTTCATCGAGAGACAAAATAGAGAGACTGAGTGGAGGAGAAAAGCTACCAAAAACTCAATCTACTCTCTGCTATTACTCTGCCCTTCCTTTCTTTTACACCTCTCTCCTCTAACACATGGCCTCATCTCATCCCTTCACTCTCTTTCTGGACCTTAATGATCTCATAAGCTCTCTTGGACCCAGTGCCCCTACTCCTACTCTTACTCCTCTTAACTTTCCTATGCTATCAGTCAAGCAAATAATGGCAGCTCAATCTGACATTGAAGCCAACCACTATACGTTGAAGTCCTACATGGAGACAATGACTGCGGTCTCCAAGTTGTCTCATTGGCTGTAAAATAGGACAAATGAGGTACACCAGTTAAACGCCCAACTCTCTCTGCTCCAACGCATGTATAAGGATGCGCGAGCAGAGATTAGTGCACTGAAGGCAAAGAATAAATAGCTAAAACGGAAGGCCACCGTCATGGTCCAATTCGGAGTTCCGCCGTACTCTACTTTTGACAGCCAGTAGGGAGTCAGCCCTCTCAGTGGTCCTATAAGCACTGAAGCAGAGCCTTCAAGGGTCTCCCAAGATGAAATCAAGAGGAAGAGATCAATGGGAGAGTCGAGTAAATGAGGTCGGCGTGTGGCCATCATCGGGAAAAAAAGATCCCTCTCTTTTCTTTTCTTTTCTGGATTTTTTTTGCTTAGGAAGGCGCACCAATCCTTCAGAATTTTCTTTTTTCTTTTTTTTTGTTTCAAAATTTCTTCCTTTCTATGATGTTGTAATCGTGGGGGGGGGGTTCACCCTGGAATTAAATGAAAGAAATTTCATTTATTTATTTATTTATTTTTTGCACATCACGGCGTGAATGGCTTTGCACTTAAGTTTGAAAAGAATTTGTTTGATTGAATTTGAGAATGATTGAATTTTGAACTCTGAAGTGGACATTGATTCCATACTGACCTGAATCAAAGAATGACTTAACGAAAGACAAATGGAGCCAAACAATCTAAACACACTTAGATACACTGAATGGTATGATAGGAACTTAAAAAATGTGACTCTGAAACACAACCATTGAGCCTAAGCATTTCTGCAGTTTGTCATGATGGGTTGAAATTGAAACTGGTGGGCCGACCAAAAAGTTGGCCGACGAACTGATGAACTAGCCAAAGAGTTGTCGTGCCAGCTAAAAAATGAAGCAACACACCTAGAATTGAACCCTGCTAGATGAATAGCAACTTCCGGTGGTGAATAGTTGACTCGAGCGATGGAGAAGGCAGAATCTCTGACTCGACTATGCCCCTAGTTCATTGCCTTGACTTTTTTCTCTTTATTTTTTTGTAAAAATGTTTTGATCAACATGAGAGTTAGATTAGCATACTTATTCCATTTTCTGTTTTGAAATCATGTGAGTCAGGCTGTGAGCACTGAAAATTTTCTCTCTTTTAAGTCCAAAAATGGTTTGGTTTTGCAAAAATGGAATAATTTTCAAGAAAAATTAGTCAGCTTCATTCAAAATAATCAAAACCTATTTTTGCAAATGGCCACTATCCAACCAACATGGAATCAATCATTGGGGTACATAGCCTCAAGCCAGATAACCCCGAATTGGTTATGTTATAGCAATGGTGATAACCGAACTGAGCCGATCCGAACCGAATGAAGCCGAGCGGAACTGGACCGAACCGAACTAATCCGAATGGAACCAAGTTGAATCGAACCAATTGAAATGAGAAGAACAAAGATGAGCCAAGCAAGCGCGGATAGGATAGCCAAGTCGACTAAAGATACACCAATCAAACATGGACGAGATAAATGAGTTGAAAAATGATTAGGGCCGAACTTCAGGATGAAGCTGCCTACGTATCCCAAAGATAGGAATTAGGCCATACGTAGTTCCGGTTAAGGTTCACTCAAGTATTGACACTCTCCTTTTGTGCTCTAACTTTTGCCGAAACTGCCCTTTCGGGTTTTCAACCTTGCGAGCTTTTCATTTTTTTTCTAATTTTTTTATTTTATTTATTTTATTTATTATTTTTTTCATTTCATTTTTTTTTTCACTTTCTATTTTTTTCTTTCTGCTCTAACTTTTGCCTGGGTCGCCCTTCCAGGTTTTTAACCCAACGAGCCTCTCAAGGGTGGTACTTTCATTTTAACTTGTCCGTGTTGATTGGTTGTGAGATCTCTAGGCCATCTAAATTTATCAGAACGACTGTTACACTTGACCAGCAGATATGATGATGTAGGGACTAGGCTAATTGGGCCTAAATTTGCCCCTAGTGTGGCAGATAGGAACTTGATTGACCTCCTTCTCCCAAATTATGGGTTTTGACTTTCTGGGCAGTCTTCATTAGGAAACAATGTAGTTTTAAATCTTTGATCACATCCAACCTTATTGCCCCTAGTTCGAGGGCTGCTTCCAATCTAAATCACATCCGACCTTATTGCTCCTAGTTCAAGGGTTGTTTCCAATCTGAATCACATCCGACATTATTACCCCTAGTTTAAGGGCTGCCTCCATTTTGTCTATGCAAGCCTCACACTTTGGTTGATCATTGAATATTTTGAATCACGGTTTGAAAGCTAAGAAGGTCGGACCTCAAGTCAAGAGGGATCCTATGCTGTATAATCTCAAAATCAATTCCAGGCAGGTCTACATAGGACCACGCAAAAATATTTTTTTGAAATCTTTTAACAAAGTGACTAATTGCTTGTGCTCTTACGAAGACAATATAGAACCAATATAGACCAAGTCAGGATCCTTCTTAGTACCCACATTAACAAAAATGATCTCATTCATCAAGGGCTTAGTACACCTCTCTTCCTCTCAGTCGATCAAAATTTGCAAATCCTAAGGAATTTCTAACTCATCGTTTTTATCAGAGTTTAAAACAAAGTTTTATAATTTTTGGCAATGCATGAATTAAAGGCATAGAGAAGTAGGCAGAATCTATGGCACTTTTATTGAAAAGAAACTATGACTCAACGATGACAACAGACTCAAAAGAAAATGACAAAGAATACCTAGATAGGACAGAAATGTCTAGGTGAGCACTCCCAAAATCAACAGACTCTGACTCACTAGAATGACTCGAGCCTGATCCCAACTCTACAAACTTGGTGGAATCAAACTTAGACTCAATACTCAATTCAGAACTCAGAATAAAACCATTCTCAAATTGTTGGTCAAAGTGTGGGCCATCCACAACATTCAAAATAAAGCCCGTGCAATCAACAGGTGGTCACTTCCTAATCACAGAAATGGTCAGATATCCCACAAGTTCTATTTATTTACACTGGTAGACTTTGTGGGATATCAGACTTTTTTGAAGCAATGGTGCTACAATAACTTAGCAAAAACAAAATGGAACTTCCAATCAGAACTATGGCAGCACTTCAACTCAACGTGATCAATATGCACACTGAACTTAGCCCCTCAAAATGATATGCCTGGCCCATTGATTAGATTTGAGAACCCAGATCTTATACATTGCACATAGCAAGAAAGAAGACAAACACCCTTATGGAGGGTAAGGTTATCCTGTCCTAGCTTTGATATGATCCGAGAACACCTCGAATTTCTCACCATAAAGATAGTGCCTCCAGATCTTCAAGGCAAATATCACAGCTGCTAACTCAAGGTCATGAGTAGGGTAATTCCTCTCGTGTGTTTTCAACTGCCGCGGGCCATAGGCTACTACTTTCCCTCCTTGCATTAATACACAACCCAAACCCTCTCTTGAGGCACAATACACTACATAACCCAAACCCCGCTCCGGAATAATCAAGACTGGAGCGGTGGTAAGTCTAACTTTAAGTTCTTCGAACGACTTTTCACAAGTCTCACCCCACACAAAGTTGACTCCTTTCTGCGTCAATCTAGTCAAAGGCGAAGCTAGCTTAGAGAAATCATTCACAAACCGACGGTAATACCCGGCCAATCCCAGAAAACTACGAATCTCAAAGACATTCTTAGGTTGTGCCCAATCCTGCACTGCCTCTATCTTGGATGATTCTACAGTCACCCCTTCCTCGGAAACCACATGGCCTAAGAACTTAACCTCTCTTAGATAGAACTCACACTTCCCAAACTTAGCATACAGCATATGGGCTCTAAGCACATCGAGCACCACTCACAAGTGTTCCTCGTGTTCCTCCTCAGAAGGTGAATAAATCAGAATGTCGTCCACAAAGATGACTACAAAGCGATCTAAGAACTCCCAAAATATCCGGTTCATCAAGTCCATGAACACGACTGGGGCATTGGTAAGCCCAAAAGGCATCACCAGAAACTCATAAGGGCCATACTGCGTACGGAATGCTATCTTCGGGATATCCTCCTCCCTGACCCTCAACTGATGGTAACCCGATCTCAAGTCTATCTTAGAGTAACAGCGGGATCCTTTCAACTGATCAAACAGATCATCTATACGAGGCATAGGGTACTTGTTCTTAACCGTAACCCAGTTCAATTTTCGATAATCAATGCAAAGTCTCAAAGCCCCATCTTTCTTCTTAGCAAAGAGGGCCAGTGCTCCCCAAGGTGAAGTACTAGGGCGAATAAAACCCTTATCTAATAACTCTTGGAGTTGAATCTTCAACTCACTCAACTCGGCTGGGGTAAAACGATACGGTGCCATGGAAATCGATGTCGTGCCAGGCACCAAGTCAATGGAGAACTCAATCTCTCGATGAGGTGGTAAACTAACAAGATCCTCGGGAAAGACATCCAAGTACTCACAAACCACTCTTGGTAACTCAGTCTAGGTCTCATCACACTCACTACTCATAAAGCTAGCAAGAAGACAACTAAGCTCACTCCGTCCTCGCGGATCATACACCGGTGGTAAAACCCTACCAACCCGATCTCCCAAGAAATGAAAACAATCACTGCTTAAGGTACATACAGTAACCCTCTGACGGTAGCAATCTATAACAGCCCAATATGACAATAACCAGTCCATACCCAAAATCACATCAAACCCAGACATATCCATCAATACAAAAGAAAATGGAAGCCAGCGGTCGGCAATCTCCATATCGTAGCCCTGATACCCCTGTTTTAAAACCATCTCACCCTCAATAGGTGATACAACACAAATGGGAGATGCTAACTGTGCTAACTCCAATCCCAAACTAGATGCAAATGCAGAAGATATAAAAAAGTGGGATGCACCCGTATCAATTAACACATTAGCAACCGAGTTGCAAAACAGAAAGGTACCTCTCACTACTGATGGAGCAAGTACAAGATCCGGCGCTGTAACAGCATACACGCGTCCCGTAGGCCTCTAATCCACCTGCTCACCTCTCAAAGCATAAGACTGCTGCACAGACTAAGCCGAAGAGGCTCCCTAATTGGCCCTCGAGGCTTGAACTAACTGCGCTGGCTGGTGACTCTATGTCTGTCTCGAACAGACACACCAGATATGCCACCCAACTGTAGGCAAAACCTCTTCAAGTGCCCCACCTGCCCACATTGATAACAAGTGAGTGGCTAGCCTCTGCCCTGACTCTGGCCCTGAGAACGAGCCGAAGATGATGCTGCTCCCTGCCCTCCTTCCTTCTGTGGGCAAGCTGGAGACTTGTGGCCCAACTGACCACATTTGTAACAGGTGATGTCTCTCTGACCACCTCTCCCAGAACCCGAACTCGATACTGGAAAGGTAGATTTCGAATGCACACCCTGGGGCTGTTGAGGGTTAGAACCCATCTGCCTTTTACCATCCCCATGGCCCTCCTGACTCCTCCTGGAGCCTCTCATTCTCTTCTCCTCTGCATGCATAATGGTCTCAAGATGGGCTGCAGCCTCCACAAGGTGCCCATACTACCTAATCATGGACCCAGCAACTCGAAACATGAGCCCGACCCTCTACTTCTTTTCGAACTCCAGACAACGGCATTCCTCAGTCGCCACCAACTCTGGTGCAAACCTAGACAGGCTAGTAAATGTGGCCTCGAACTTTGCCACAGGTGTATTCAACTGCTTACGCTGACAAAACTAATCCCTCAACTTCTCCCTAACAGTGGGAGGCAAAAACTTCTCCTAGAAGGCGTCAAGAAAAGCCTCCCAAGTTCCCCCAATACGCCCTCGAACAAACTTCCACCACTGACCCGCGTCTCCCTTCATTTGAAAGGATGCCAAGGTCACTCGCAAGCCCCCGTCTTCGATGCCAAGCATCTCATACGTCTTCGTCATCTATTTTATCCACTCGTCAGCCTTCAGTGACTCTTTAGGATCTCCCAAAAACTCATTCGGATTCGACCGGAAGAACTCCCTCTTCAGAAATGACGTCCCAGCTTCAGCTACTTGGACCTGGACTTGATTCTCAACTCGGAGAATGTCCATAGACTCCCTCAATGCTCCGGCCATTTCACGGGCTAAGGCACCCATGGCCTGCTAACCTACTGGCTCAGCCACGTTGGCCTGACCAACACCCTCTTCCTACGCCAGAATCTCATCCGGTATAGGCATCTCTTGCCTTCTAGGCCTACCACACCTACCACCACGACCTCGTCCTGACATCCTAATAAAGGAGATTAGCATATTCACAAATGTGCCGAAGTTATTTCACTCGCGTCCTAATACAATGGACAACTGTAATTCATTCCACATAAGCACATAACCACATAAACACATACAAATTTTATTTTCGGATAATGACCGTCCCATGGCGTTGCTAGAGTTCCAGTTAGAAATGGCAGTGATCAAGTGCCTTTCCAACAGGACCCCCAGAACCCATGGACTCGATCAACATCCTAGAAACTAAATCTCATACCCATATAGTCACATAAGCATGTTATCATATAAGCACATAGCATGATACATAAGTCTCTAATAAGCGAGACAAACCCATTGTGGTACTAACCACTTCCCACGTACCCAAAGTATTCAAACTCGGTATGCTCTGACACCAAGTTGTCACGCCCTCAAAATTTCAACATAACTCATTCAATCGTGTGATCCATAATCATAAAGGGAACATTATATTTCATTCATCAGAGTGTTTTATACAAAGTGTAGTACATGTTACTCAACAAAATAGATGTCGTACGGGCTTACAATCTTCCAAGTGAACACTTGGTTACAACAAAAAAAGATTTCTAACTCTTTACTTATAAAGCCCTCGGCTTGAATTTACATTTAATATCAAACAAAATAATAAAAGTGAGTCTTTAACTCCAACACCTCCCAAGCTAAGACCTTGGAGGCGGCATGTCACATGTACCTGAAAATGGTGTCCCAAGTAGGGTGAGCCAAAGCCCAGTAGAGATATGCTAAACAAAATATGAGAATTTACTAAAACATTATCATCTGATAAATGTCTAACACATAAGGCCAACTTATACACTTTCCATGGTCAATCAACATTTACATCCACGTTTCAGCCCATTTCCTTATTTTTTTATCCAAACTAATTTTAAAGGGAGACCACAACTCATAATATAAATACTTTAATCATAAACATCATGCATGCACTTCCAATCACTTGCCATTTTACGGAACTACGTCTGAGGGAACCAGTACCCATAATTAAATAAGATTTCGGGACTTTCACCCACGACACTCTGATCAACTTAGTTATCAATGGAGTCCATCCCCTATCTCCTCCCACACAATGGACTACATCCCCTATCTCCTCCCACACAATGGAGTACATATACAATGTATTAAACATGTTAGCATATACAATGACCAAACAATTCACATATTCAACATTTTAATCCAACCGTCATATTCAATGACATAATTCAATTGATTAGTTTCAATTTACCTAATCATCATGTAGTGTCTACAACAATCAAGACTATTCTTCACCGATAGCCCAAAATAGTTATTTCTAAATAGATATATAAATTTATCAACTGATAATTTATCAACAGTTCCATAGGTGGGTGATTATTCAATCCAACCACACCATTTAAACGCAATTCTTCCCAATTTCATAATTTCCACCATGAATTCACTATTTATACAAAATAGTTATTTAATTCCAAACTAGGGCATTTTTCCCCAAATTCCAAACATTGACCCAAAGGTCCAAATTTCACCATTTCAACAATTATACGCCAATAACCCCATTTTTAAGACCCACATACACATATGGAGTTTAAAATTAAAAACCACTCTTTCATAAATTAACACCCAAACCCTAACTTCACCCAAACTTCCCAAATCTAACCATTTATACAAAATGACCAACATTTAGGTTAAGGCTCATAGAAATGAGTAGTTTATCCCTACCTCAAACGAAGAAGCTCAAAGGAAGAGAAGAGAAACCCAAAGATGCTCCAAATCCACTCTTTTTCAGATCAATAGATAGCCCAAGCCAAGCTCTAACTTTTATGCAAAGGGACTAGAATAAAGAACCTCTAGAACAAGGTGTATTTATATAGAGAGAGTGTAGAGAGAGACAGCCAGATTTAGGGTTTAGAGAGAAATGGGAATGAAAAAGTGATGTAGAATCATGCTGTTGTGACTAATATATACAGGTCTCGCTCGAGCGAAGGAGTGGTCGCTCGAGTGACCAGACACAAAAGGACCTCAAACGAACGCAAGAAGCGTCGCTCGAGCGAACATTGAGAAGCTTCAGGTCTACAACCCAGACGCACGCTCGAGCGAAGAAACTCAAAACACAGATCTCGCTCGAGCACAAGAAAGCTCGCTCGAGCAAAAAATACCAACCTTCAGGTCCTAAAGAGACGCAGACGCATGCTCGAGCGCAAGATCCCTCGCTCGAACGCAAAAAGCCTCGTTCGAGCAAAGAAGCAAAATTCTGGGCAGCAACCATTTGTTTCAACTCACAATCAACCTATTCCAAACTCGCCCAACACATCCCAAAACTCAATTACAAGAAATTAAAGGATGGAAACAAGATATAGACAACAACAAACAACAACGGAACCCAAGTTCAGAACACAACAAATGACGGGGAAAAATCAGGATCGCTATATTAATTGAGCACCTCCACTCACCCGATCAAAAGATCGGCCTTTACTAAACCATGATATGAATTTTATTTTCTTTATATGTTCATGTTCTGATTATTTAATAAATCCTAAAATTTTCTATGTGAAACATACAAGTATAGACTATGTCACCCACTTTGGAACAACTTGATTTCATGCAATTTTGAAAGAGTTTTGAAAATGTACAACCCAAATAAATTGAGTTTACAAACATGAAAATCAACATCATTCCAAATTAAGTGACACAACCTCCATCCACTGGCATTCATAGAGTTATATGATATAAGCAAATAACCTCATGGTAGAATGCTAAACATAGTAAGAAAAACACACACAAACGGGATGCTAAAGCATAAAAACTTACATATTTGATATCCCGCGAACAAGCTGCAAAACAAATTTGGTAAAACATGCGTGATCCTATATACAAAATCCTAATGCAATACATACAAAAGAATGCTTCTAAAGATCCAGCTTCTAAAACATGACATGTAAAACATTGCAAAACATGCAATAGCATATAAAATCATATAATAATCAATTAAAGCACAAAGATGCAAATTTAGCCGATCTAGGTATGAATCATGTATATAAAAGCATGGATAGCATGTAAGATATATACATATGCACAGTTATGGAAAGCGATTAAAGAATGGGATAGATAAGAAGTGGGGATGGAAAATTATTACAACACTTTAAATATTACAAATCCAAGGGAGATGAATAAATATTACAACACAGTATAAAAATCCTCACAAATACTCAAAATAAAATAAACATAAGAAAACAGCAGCTTCATGCGCCTCAAAGACCATCTGAGGTTGATCTTCTCAACGTCAGCAAGCTGCCCAGTTTTGTCTAGAGGTTGCGAGCACGGTCTTGAAGGTCGCGGGCACGATGGTGTACTTTTAGGTGGCTACCCGACTAACTAACGGGCCGGGTAGCCTGATAGGAACGGCCAAACTATGTTTTCTTAGATTTCCATAACAAAAACAGAACTGACAACAATATATATGGGAGTCTCAACTCACCACTTTCAATTACATTACAACAATATATAATATAACAAGAAATCAAAGCAAAAGAGTAAAGAAATCAAAACAAAAGAGCAAAATAAATAAGAAATGTAAGAAAATGAAAAGTTTGTGAAATTCACCTCCCAAGAAAAGGATGAACTCCTTAGTTCACAAACTCCCTCTTGATCACCCTCAAGTGTAGGAAGTGTGTTCTCAAATCCTCAATTCGAAATTATGGAGTTTATGGAGTTTATGGTATGCAAAGTGGCTAACTCTCTAATTTTTCTCACTTTCAATCACTAAACACTCTTCCTTATGATCAAGGCAATTGATCTTTGGCTATATCAGAATTTTTGGAGTGGTTTTGGTGTATGGAAATGAGGAATTTCAGTAGCTATGGAAGCTTGGAAGTGTTTTGGCTCAAGATTGCAATGTAGACAATTTTTCCTCTTTTGCTCTCTTTTCTCTCTAACTCTCTCGAATGATTTTTCTTCTCTCTCCTTCCATCCTATCCTCTTCATCTTCCATATATGATCTGAATGTATAAGCCATGTAGGAATAAACAAGTCAAGGAATGGGGGACAAGGTGGAAGACAAAGGTGATGGGCATGACAAGGATGACAGTGATGATCGACACTTTGTTGTTTTTGATTCATCCTTTATGACAAGGCCAAAACCTCTTTTGATAATGAAGGGTGAGTGGAGATAATGGAGGATGAGTGGGTGCACTTGAATGGATCAGAAAATTGGTAAATGTGGTGTCCCAACCGAACCAAAATCAAGAAAAACGGGGTTGCTGCTATTTTGGGCCAAGTCAACAAAATCTGCTATTAAGCCCAACTTCAAACGGGCATATCTCCCTTATCTGGACTTGATTTTAGGTGATTCTTGGGTCTAAATTGAAGCACCATGTAGACACCCTATTTTTGACCGCCGCAAGACCTAGACGCTTGGTTCAATGCACTCAATGATGAAAGTTAAATTATGAATTCGCAGCGATTCGGAATCAATCAGGCTTCTGAAATAACCTCACATCTTCAACATTTGCCTTGTTTGAACCCATAAGTTTCATTTTTGGACCTTTTCCTACCCTGAGCTGAGTTTGAACCAAAAAAACAGGGGAGGCCATCAAGGCCCGGCCGTGCATCAGTGATGGCCGGCCGTGGCTGTGAATGGCTGGCCAGCCTTTAATGGCGACAAACACTGTTCTGGGTGGCAGGCCTCCAGCTGTCCATTTTTGAAGATATTTATCACCTTTTGAGCTCGAATTCTATAAAACCAAGGCTCTAGGATTGTTTTGAGGGTTGAACAAAATTCTAGAAGTGATATATACACCTTAAAAGCTCTTGTCTCCTCCTTCTTCCATTGCAAGTCATCTTTGAGCTAATCTAGCTTGCTTATACCACCTATATACACCATATACAACCTTGTCTTACCACCCTAAAGCCTTGGTTGATCTTAGAGAAGTGTAATTCAAGCTTGAGAATGCATTGAAACTAAGTTTGGAACATCAACAACAAATTTACTTCTTGAAAGGTATAAACTTGCCTTCTTCTCTTGCCTTCATTTCTATAATTTACTTCATACTTCTTGTTGTTTTGGATTGTTTGAAGCTTGTTTGAAGTGTTTGGAGTTGGGTTTGAAGAGTTACCAAAAGGGTATAGAGAGTTTGCTCTTTCTATACATTTATTCATAACTCAAACCATCTCTTTTTCACTCTTTTCCTTTGGTTTTTTACACTGATTTTCAGAGGTTTGAAAAGGCTATAAACGATTTTTTGAAGCTTCAAAAGTGGAGGGGTTAGCCACCCCTCCTTATCTTTGCTTACTAGCCTTAATTCTTATCTTTATTGTCTAGCTTTTCAACCCCTTTTCATGCATGTTTTACCTCTGATTTTCATGTATTTAGGGTTTTTTTTAGGTTATCTAGGCTTTTTCAATTAGTTCATGCCTTGTTAATACACTTGTGGTCTCATAAGTTAACATACTTGTTACTTATGCTTTCTTTGTTCATTTTCCATGTTTGGAGTCTAAGTTTACTAATCAATCAATCATTCCATATATTTCATTCTTGAGAATGGTTTCAACCAATTGAGGTTGTTCAATACATGTAAAGGAGACCTACCCTTAATGGCTTAATCTCTTCGGAGATTCATCGTTAACGGTGTAGTCTCCTTCTCATGTCTTAGAAGGACCTCTTGTTTGACATCGCTTCTTGTTTAGAGAACTTTAACATCACATTTGGACAAATGGACTAATGAATGGCAATGACTAAAATAATTGTCTTAAAACTTGGTTTAACACACTTAAAGAAAATGGCTTAATAGTTTGAACTTGGCCGGAAGTTATGCCAAGTTTCTTGTGTCAAGGGTCATCAAGCATCAATTCATGGTGTTTTTGATGTCCTTGAAGCGTCTCAACTTCCTTTTTTGAGTTCATTCTATGACAAAAGGGAGGGGTGGTCCATTTGTATTGCATTTATTGATTTTTTGTCTAAAATGATATCCGAGATCATCAAGTGATCATGTCGCTTATTGATGGTTTTGGAGTCAACCCCAACCTTCTCTTGAGGCTTTCCTATGACAGAGAAGGAAGGAAGGAAGGACAAACAGAGCTTGAAAATGCTCTATCTGCACTGATTTCACCTCAGAGCACAGAAACAGAATTTTACACCAAATCAATGCACGGCCGGCCCTCTGTAGGCCTGGCCGGCCATCAGTAATGCATGGTCGGGCCCTTGGTGTGTGGCCAGCAATGCAATTTTTCAAAAACAGAGGCAGTGGCTGAACGTGAAACAGAGAAGGCTTGGGCAGAGAGACCGCCTTTCAGAGAGGGCGCGAATTAGGTTCTTAGCTACTACAGTTCGGACTCCTGTCACGGTTCTGAATCTAATCTCACAAAGTGCAATGTAAGACTGATAAATCACCAAAGAGTCCAAAACCGGCAAATCATTTTTGAAAATCGATTTTTATCAAAAAGTGCCAAATATGGACTGCTTTGCCAGATTACAGAGTCGCCACCTAAATATTTTATTTTTGGGAAATTTAGGAAACCCTGACTCGTGCCAAAGGCCACGTGTCCGTCATCACCAAAGTTGTCTCAGCTCGGGAACTTGGGTATGAGAGGGGAAGGTCCTGAAATGAGCACCCCCGCTCGCCCAATCAAAGATCGGCCTCTACTAAGCATGATATGTTGTTTTAAAAACACATGTGTTCTTATTCCGATTATTATCTAACTTACTATGCGATACGCACGGCATACAAGTATAGACTAAATCACTCAATTTGGAACAAAACATCTCATGTTTGTCTTTTGAAAATGGCTCGGAATTGCTACCCTCAAGTAGGCTAAAGCGCAGATTTGCCACCCTCAAGTGGGCTTAAAACATGATGATTTGCCACAACCAAGTGGGCTTAAAACTCACATTTGATGAATTGTCCCAATTCAAGTAATAAAGTCTTCATCCACAAGCATTCATGCCATTAAGCATTTAAGCACATAGCCTCATGGCAAGCATGCTATCATGGCAACACTCACATTCATGCAAGGATGCTAAAGCGTAAACACTTACAGTGTACTCCAAGCCAAAACAAGAAACTAGTTAGAAATATGCATGATCCTAACTATGTTAAGTGTCTAATGCAACGCATGCAATAATGCAACTAAATAGGCTCGGCTATCTAAGATGGCATATGAATGTGACAATTTTGATATCATGCTTTGAAACACGTATTCAAATAGGTGTATTGAAATACGATGCAATTTGAATGATACGCCGAGCCCCGTGCATGCAAAACAAATGAATGATGCAAACATGCAAGCATAAGGTATGCTAATTGAAACGTGCCCTAATCTAACCATTGAAAGCGGGTAAATAAAAGGGAGAAAGACGTGGGGTCGGAAAACATTTACACACACACGCACACTTATTACAACATTTCCCCTCACGAAGGAGGGTCCGAATAATAAGAGAAGCTACACTAAGCTAAGCTAATTATTACAAACCAACTAATTAACTATTCTAGCTAATTAAGTATTACAAACCGAATTGAATAACTAACTAATCTAAGCTAATTAGAATATGACAAAATAAACTAAGTTAAATTAATTACAGCATATGTAATTAACTACATCTAGCTAACAAAGCGATAAATGGCCTCGCGGGCGAGGGAGATATGCATGCTCTGTTGCGTCCTCCCGAAAATCCACCGCATTGCCTCAAGATGCCTCTATTTGCACACTTTTGAAGCTGCTGAGGGCTGATCTGCCATGATTGGTGGTAATCAGCCAGTACTGGTGGCCGGTCGGCTGGCTTAGGTGGCCGGTCGGCTAGGGCATATGGCCGGTCGGCTAGGGCATATGGCCGGTCGGCCACTGCTTCCCTGAAATTCCTCCTTTTGCTGCAACAGAGAGCAAACAGAGGCATGACAGTGTATTTGCAAGGAAATGTGTGTACTACCGCACTCCTTATCATATCTCAAGCTCAAAGGAATACGACACTTGGCTCTCAAACCACCAACCAAGCATTTTTAATGCATGATGGCCAAAGAACCGAGCTTGTACAAAACTCAACGAATGCACACATAAGACTCGAATGGCCTCCACCTATCATGCACAATCAAGGGCATCGGCGACCAAGAAATGTGACACGTTTCATCACTTTGAGTATGAAATGTCCCATATTTCTTGTGTTTGCATTAACGTCTGATCCAAACACATGCAATGCAACACACATGTTATTCTTGCACAAGTTTTGCTTGTCACTTTTGTTTACACATTTTACATTACCGATTAGTCCTTTAACCGATTAAGTCCAATATGAGAGTCCTCTAATGGGAAAGATGGCCTCAGCCACAAGCACCTTGATGAAAGAAGCCTCATGCTTTTGGTTAGTAGAAACCCTCAAGAGAAGGCTAAAACCATTAGGCATGAGAGCCTCAATTCCATGCTCAAACCAACAAGGGGCTTAAGTCTACTTTCAAAGCGAATGAAAGAGTGAAGCATGGAGGAAGATGGCATGTATTTCAGCACTGAAATGGCATGCAAAATGACTTAAAATCATGCAAAAAACCATGTAATGCATGCTAAAAGGCCAAAAACATTAAACTAGTGAAAGAATTAACCCTACAACCATACAAAGCAATGCTCAAATGACCTTAACCACTCAAAATAGACCTAAGACAGGTCAAAATAGTGGCCTAAACATGTTTGAACTAAAGCATAGAAGGCTAGGAAAGCATGCTCACATATTGGCTCGCAAACAAGGCATGAAGACTCAACTCTCAAACACAATGAAAGAGTGATATATGTGAAAGTGAGACAATGATTTATGCTCTAAAATTACATGCCAAATGGTGCCATATCATCCAAACATCACAAATAAAGCTTGTTAGGGTCTTCAAAACACAAGACTTGCAAGGCCAACTACACTATAGCTATACAAAGCATGAGCCACATGACCAAGACCACTCAAATCAGACCTAAAGCATACTAAATTAGAGCCAAAAACATGCTGGAGTAGAGCATACACATGCTAGATTAATAGGCTAAACCATCAAGTACACTAGGCTAAGTGAGCAAATTTACACTACAAGTGCAAGATGCAAGAAATGATTGACCAAACCAGCCATAAATAGAGTTTAAACATATTAAAATAGAGCCTAAAACATGCTCAAACTAAGCTAAGACAAGTCACAAAAACATGCTACTTTACAAGGCTAACTAGGCATAGCATGGAGAGACAAGGAGGAGAGGCTATCCCCTCCTATTTGGGACTTCAAAACAAGTTTTCTACCACTGAAATTCCTCTGGAATTTAGTGGTTAAAGGGCCAAAAAAAGGATGTTTGAAATGCTTTAAAATATGGCAAGAAACTTAGCAACTAAGCAATAAAAGGAGGATGAATCACCCCTAACCTCAAAGAGGCCTCAAACCATCATTTTAAACACTTAAAAACAAAGGTTTTTGAAGTTGACAACTTAGCCAAAATCAGCATGCAAAGGTGCCCAAGATTGTGTACAAAAATAAGTTTAAAAGAGGGAGATGCTCACCCTTGAAGCACAACAACAAATGGCACAACTTCTGAGCTAAAATCAACTTTAAGAGCTCCAAACAAGCCTCAAGAAACTCCAGCTCCAAGGTAGAGATGCTTGGTTAAGGGGTTGTATGCAAATATGTGAAGAAAAGAGACTTTCAAGCACAATATAGCACTATATATAGAGAGAGAGAGAGAGAATTCTAGAGAGAGAGTGAATTTTCAGCTTTGAAAATTTGTAACCCCAAAAATGGGGGAGACACCTCCCGTTATATAGAAAAACAAGCCAAAAGCTTGGCTTCACCCATCCATACACGTGTATGGAAGATACACCCAGTGGCCAACAGCTGGAACAGCTGGCCTACAAAATATCTAAAAAAGCAGAAAAAAAGGCCTCAGCCAGCACTTATGGCCAACTGGCCATTAATGGGGTCGACCGGCCATCAGTGGGGCCGATCGGCCACCATTGATGGCCGATGAGAATTAGTCCTGGCCGACAGGCATTAGGCTTGGCCGATGGGTGTCAGGGATGACCAACAGACCACCCTTTTCCCTCAGAAGCAGAGACACAAGCTTTGAGTGCATAACCGAGCACAAAATGGACAAGTTGAGAGGTCCGAAGTCGAGGTACTCCACCAAGAACTTCAGGTACTCAAAACGAACATGAATATAGATGATCATCGAGTGTTCAAACGATGACGTCCAAGTCTTAAGGGAGGTCAAAAATGGGGTTTCTACAGCATGCAACCTCTATCTATCTTCCTTGGTGTCACTTATCAAATGTGTTTGATCATTTAATTGTTTCATTAGCATAAATTGTTTCATTAGCATAATGAATTGAGTTATAATATTTAATTAGCCCAATTAGTTATAGGTAATTATTCGGTGCTGTAATATTTAATTAGCTTAGATAATTAGTTAATTAGTTTTAGCTATTTACTCAAAATGTTGTAATAATTAGCTTAATTAACTTAGCTTAGCTCGGTTAGCTAGCTTATTCATTCGGACTCTCCTTTGTGAGAGCAAAATGTAATAATGTGTATGTCTTCCAACCCCACGTCTTTCTCCCTTTTATTTAACTGCTTTTGATGGTTAGATGAAGGACATGTTTCAATTAGCATACCTTATGCTTGCATCCATTCATTCGTATTGCATGCACCGAGGCTCGGCGCATCATTCGAACTGCATTGTTATTTCAATACTTCTTTGAATACGTGTTTAAACCGCATGTTATTGAAATCGATCCATATGCCATATTAGTAGCCGAGCCTATTAATTGCATATTGCATGTGTTGCATTAGGCATCTTGTATAGTTAGGAATCTTGCATATTTTTCCTAACTCTTATGTTTTCTTAGCTTGGAGTATTAGGTGAGTTTTTAATGCTTTAGCATACTTGCATGCGTGTGAGTAATTGCCATGACTAGCATGCTTACCATGAGGCTATATGCTTAATTGATAAATTGCTTGAATGCCTGTAGATAAAGGCTTGTTGTTTGAATTGAAACGATTCAACGAATGTATGTTAAAGCCCACTTTGTTGAGTGGCAACTCAGTTTTAAGCCCATTATGTTTGGTGGCAAATTCGCAAAACTTTAAGCCCACTTGAGAGTGGCAAATTCAAACCCCTTTTCGCAAACAAACACGAAATTGAATTGTTCCAATTCTTGCAATTTTAGTCTATACTTGCTTGTGCGCATCACATAGTAAAGTTAGCCTAATAACCGGAACAAGAACACATAATGTCGATAAAAATCATATCATGATTAGTAGAGGCCGATCTTTGATCGGGCGAGCTGGGGTGCTCAATTCATGACCTTCCCCTCTCGTACCTAAGTTCCCGAGCCGAGGCAACTTTGGTGATGACGGACACGTGGCCTTTGGCACGAGTCATGGGTTTCCTAAATTTTTCCAAAATAAAATATTTAGGTGGCGACTTTGTATCTGGCAAAGCAATCCAATTTTGGTATTTTTATTCAAAATAATTTTTCCAAAAGATTTGCCGGATTTGGACTCTTTGTTGTTTATCAGTTTCACGTTGCACTTGTGAAATTAGATTCAGAACCGCGCGAGTCTGAACTGTAGGGCTTTCTTTCGAGCTTCCGAAAGGGGGTGCGAAAAAGTCAAGCTGCAGTTTCTGCTGACTCCACTAGGGATTTAGAGAATTTGACTCAAACTCATGATATGATATTTTATCTACATTTATGTGTTTCTTTGCATTTGCATTTGCATTGGTGCGCCTAAGTCACTGTGTTTGCCATCTGCTATTCCTGAACGGTTTGCCAGAGGCTTGCTTAGAAAACCTTGCCAAAAGGCTGGCCGGTTGCGAGCTTTGCCACGATGGGAACACAACGCTTGGATCTAGACTACCGCTATACCATTTGATCTTTGTTTTACTTCTCGGTGTTAGGTGTGAGAGGTATATTAGGTAATCTTGATGAGGTACACTTTTGGACCAATCGGCCTAGCGGCATATCGAAATCCATATAGACTATTCCAAACTAGGACATGTTGCTTACCCGAATGTAGGATTGTGTGAAACACTTTGCTTGAATAGTGAAACCCTAGTTCCTAACGAAACTAGGACAGGGTAACCCTACCCCATCATAGGGGTGTTTTGGCTCTCACTTACTTGATATGTGCTTTTAGAGTGAAACTCTACAGAAATGTATGTATCAGTTGCAAGTTTGGGTATCAGATTTGGGGGTAGAAATCAGTTTTGAGTACAGTGTTGCAGCTTTTGATTACAGCTGTGTGTTGTTAGCATCTGAACTGAGGTGCTGCGCAATTTTTTATTTTTGTTTTCCTTTTGCTTTATTTCTTTTTGCAAGGTTGTTAATCACAATTGCTTCGGACGATCCTGTTACCCCCCAAGCACTCTGGACCAGTGTGAGAAGACTTTACAGATCTAGGGATCTTGTTAGGGGACAACCAGTGTTTGCTTCGCACCCACCGGTTATAAGGCGGAGGAGGGTTAGGCACAATTCACCAGTTCAACAATCACTCGCATCCAGTCGAGATCAAACCTCTACATCTACACCAGCAAGATACCACTTGCTTAGTCAGATGGCCTAGTATCCTTCAGGAATGGAAGACTTGATTCATAATCTCTAGTAAACTATTGAGGCCATGCAGCTAGATGTAGCCCGCCAAGCTGAAGTCATAAACAGGCTGCAGCAACAGCAACCACAGTCGGCAGTAACTTCCGCATCCCATGCACCTCCAATGGGTATTCCGGCACCCGAAGTCACTATCAATGTCCAATAGAATTTGGGCAACCCGGTAGACCCCATCTCGCCGCAAACCTCCAAGGCACCAGTGTACCAAATTGAGGTGCCATTTGAATTCGAGGTTGACCCCGCTACACTGAAGGTCAACAAGCTAGAAAAGCTTTTCAAACGGGCAAAGGGTGTGAACTCAATCCCTAACATCGAGGATAGATACACAGACTCTACAATAACTCTGTCGGACAGATTCGGGATGCCACACAAAGACCGATTTGATGGCTTTGGGGATCCTATAGTCCATTTGCGGTTATTCTCAGACATCTTACGGCCAATGGGCCTCACCAGACTTCAAAAGCTGTTGCTTTTAAGCCGAACCTTGTCAGTTATAGCGACTATCTGGTATGCAAAACCGGAGGACTCTGTGAAACGAAACTGGGAGGAAATGGTTGAGGCCTTCATCGCACAGTACTCCTACAATACCCAGATCGAGGTAACAACCCGTGATCTTGAAGCAACCTGTCAGGAGCCAAATGAGGGGTTCTTGGACTTTGTAACTAGATGGAGGGCCAAGGCCTCGATGATGACTACCAGGTCATCTGAGAAGGATCAAATCAGAATTGTGGTTTGCAATCTGCAAGGGAAGTTATTGCAGAAGATGATTGTCTTACCATTGTTCATGTTCACTGAGTATCACAAGATAGGAGTTCAGACTGAGGATACGATGAAACAGGGGTTGATAACCGATGAGAAGGAACAACCTAAGAGGCCTTTCACACGCAGTTCCAATGCAACCACGAGTGGAAGCACAACTGCACGGCCATCTGATGTGAATACCATCACCACTACAGTCAAAACTACCAACCCTTTCGCCAGTACGAATCCACAAACCTCGACTTCAAACAATCAAGCTCGAACCCAAAGGGTCTTTACCCCACTCTATATGCCTTTATCCAAAGCCTTAGGGGTCCTGATCAAAAAGAGGCATCTTAAGCCGTTAGAACAACGCCCATTACCCAATCCTCTCCCGCTTAAACACAACCCGGCCAAATAGTATGCTTTTCATCAACAGCATGGTCATAACACCGACCAATGCTATAGGCTGTGTCATGAGATTCAAGATCTCATCGACAATAAGGTCATAACACCTCTCCAAAAACCCAACGTCACTACCAACCCTCTTCCACCACATAATCAAGTCCCTCCACCCCAGCATATAAACCTCATCCACACACTGGCCATCCCATACAACCCCATCAGCATATACATCACCCCAACCTATTTACCAAAGCCTGAAGTGTTTATTCCAAAAAGCACAGACCTGTGCATGAAGGACATGTCCACACCTCAGCCTGAACTTGTGGTGGTAATGGTAGCAGAAGGAGGGAGGTTAGCCGTAAAGGAGAGTGTTAGCCCATTGCCGTAGAGCTTTATAGACTTATCTGAAATGGTGTATGACCTGTGCTGCTATATTATGCCAATTAGTCAAGCTAAGCCGAAAATGGTGTTGCCGGCTGGGATGGAAGTCAGTGTAGTTTGAGAGGATGGCCCAAGTCAGGGATTAGATGATCTGGTCGACCTAGAGGAAGACATAGACAATTTGCAGTTCTTTGATGACCAAGATCAGGGGGACGTGCATATTAATTGGTTTGATCTAAACAGGTCGACAGACAATTTCGGGTGGCTTAGTGATGAACCTAACCAGGAGCAAGAAACTGAATCAAAACCTGAAGAAAAGGAATCAAGGTTAGCTGCAATGGCCAAAATGGCCGAAGACAAGGAGAAATTGTCGGAGTGCGCCGGTATTAAGAATTTGGCTCAAGAATTGGACGCCGTGAGTACCGCAGATACTAAACAGGAAACTGCATTGAAACGGTTGGTACAAGAAAGGGAACAAGGTAAAGAGGAAGCTGGAAAATCCCAACGCCCTGCGGGGGACACTTCTGATGATGGATTGATTAGAACGAAACCGGACAATTGCTTGTTGGTTGTCGGCGGAATATGGTGGGAAGATGATGATTTGCATCTTGCCCACACTGACGAGGATTGGGGTGAAAACCTGCCAGACAATACCTGGTATTCTGAAGAGGTGGACCACATGACTAGAAGTGGGTGGTACTTCAAGCCCCCACACTTGGACCAACCCGAGGCATCCGAAAAGGACAAAGAAGTCGAGAAGCAGAAGGAAAAATGGTTGGAAGAAGAGGCTGTGTTGAAATAGTTGAAGAAGATTCAAGCTAATATATCTATCTGGGGTCTACTTATGGCTTCGCAAGTGCACAGACAGGCTGTATTGTCGGCGATGGATAAAGCTAAGTTGTCCATCGATACTACCCCGACAACTGGTAGGATTAGTCTTCCCGGGAGGCACTGAGCCAACTTTAACCTTCTCAGACAAGGAATTACCATCGGAAGGCTCTGCACACAACAAGCCTTTATACATATTAGTGGAGTGCTGAAAAAAGTAGGTACCAGTGGTGTTAGTTGATACTGGGTTAGCAATCAATGTTTGTCCATCTCGTACGACATATGCCATCGGCATAAAACCAGCGGATTTTGTGCCTATGACCCAGGTGATTCAGGCGCATGACAACACCAGTAGAGAGGTGATAGGCACAGTACAGATTAGAGTTCAAGTGGGCTCGGCTCAACAGGATATTGAGTTTCACGTCCTTGATGTGCCAGCCACTTTCAATCTATTGCTCAGAAGGCCATGGCTACACCAAGTAAAAGTTGTCTCCTCCACTCTTTACCAAATGCTGAAATACCCTTATGGGAAGGGGGTGGCTATTGTGTTCAGAAATTTATCTATTCATCCTCCGCCAGAGGTAACTATGCTTGTGCTGGAAATTGTTCATGGCGAAGAGGATGTTTTCCTTTCGGGATTTACCCTGGCCGAGGCCCAAGCGGTACAAACCATTTTGGCATCGGATGAGGGCTTATATATCAGTGCTCAATCAATCTACTTCATGAACAAGCTCCAACACGTGCCAGGAATGGGTCTGGGAAGAAGTGGCCTGAAGGGCGTTACTACATTGGTTGATGTACCACATAACCTGCATGCCTTTGGCCTTGGTTATACGTCGACCAAAGAGGATTGGGTTAGGAAAGGAAAAGAGATGGCCGGCAGAGCCAAAGCTAAGCAGACCGGCAAGCGCTATGAACTTGTGCATAGTCCAATCCGAGGAACTTTGAATAGTTATTTTGTTCAAGACGGTGAAGACTTCTCATTTTGTGGTTTCCCTGAACCTTGATTCAACTCTAAGAAGCAGCGGGTTCCTGGTTTTGAGATTTTCTTTGACTTGCAGCTGCAAGACAGTGATACGGAGGAAATGGCTGAACCTGAACCGATTGCTGAAGCTACGAAAAGCACAGAAAATGATTCCAACAGTAGCGAGCTTGAAATAGGAGCAGCACTGACATGTCTCCTTTCGAATCCTCCGATCGACTCAGAGAGCTTGGGGGATAACCTGACTGTTTCCATGATCGGGGACCAACCAGATGTGAACCCTTCTAGCAGCATCCTGGATGCATCTGACGCATTGTCCCTCATTTGGCAGCTGGAGGAGGGCTACCTGTCTAGAAGTTCTAAGTCGGGTAGTGAACTAGAATCTGATTCCATAGGGTCTATGGAGTCGGAATCAGATTCCTATTCTTCAGAGTCTGGGTCCGGTATTCCTAGGATTGATAACCCGGATGCCGAGGTTTTGTCCAGGTCATCCTTTTCTTTTTTCTTTGAGTCGGTTGTAACTAAAGAACAGGATGAGCCAGACCTTTTGAATAAGAATGCCACTGCAGATTCCGAGTATTTCTCTGTGCCTCTTGTTTATTGCATTGCTCATGATTTTCAAAATTTTGATGAAAACGATGAGGAAGGAATTCCTCTTGTTTTGAAATTTTTGATTAATCCAGAAGAGGAGTGGTTTGCAAAAGCCCTCGTCGATGAAATCATAGCTTTTAATGTGGGTACTGAGAAGGATCCATGTCTGGTCCAAATCGGGTCCATGTTGTCTTCAGAGGAGCGCGAGCGCTTAGTCGCTTTATTAAAAGATTTTAAAGATGTTTTCACATGGTCCTACAGAGACATACCAGGAATCAATCGTGAGATTGTACAACATCAGATCCCTCTCGACCCTGAGGCCCGATCCATCAAATAGAAATTGCAGAGAATATGCCCAGATTGGGCTTTGAAGATTAAGGAGGAGGTCACCAAGCAGATAGACGCAGGGTTCTTGTTAGTATCTGAGTATTCAACTTGGTTGGCCAACATTGTTCCAGTGCCGAAGAAAGATAGCAGAATTCGAGTGTGTGTGGACTTCAGTGATCTGAGTAGAGCCAGTCTGAAGGACGACTTTCCTCTACCGCACATCGATGAATTGGTGGACTTCACCATAGGTCATGCATTGTTCTCCTTCATGGATGAATTTTTCGAGTATAACCAGATTCTGATGGCACCAGTGGACAGAGAGAAAACTGCCTTTACTACGCCATGGGGAACCTACTGCAATAGGGTGATGCCGTTTGGGTTGAAGAACACGGGGGCTACCTATCAAAGGGCTGCAACCACAATTCTGCATGATATGATCCATAAAGAGGTCAAGGTGTACGTGGACGACATGATTGTTAAGTCCAAGGAAATAGAGGGCCACTACACTGCCTTGAAGAAATTATTTCAACGGATTAGAGAATACAGACTGAGGCTGAATCCACAGAAATGTACTTTCGGCATAACAGCAGGTAAAATGCTGGGTTTCTTGATCACACAGAGGGGCATCGAGGTAGATCCTTTCAAAATCAAGGCCATTCTAGAAATGCCACCACCAAGGACTGAAAAGGAGGTACGCGCCTTTTTGGGTAAAGTGTAATTCATAAGACGATTTATTTCAAAATTAACCTTAACTTGTGAACCACTTTTTGGTCTCCTGAAGAAAGGAAAAAAGTTCCGATGGGATGATCGATGTCAATTCGCTTTTGAGCAAATCAAGCAGTACCTTCAGAATCCTCATGTGTTGTCGTCGCCGGAGCTAGGGAAGCCCTTGATTCTTTATCTGTCAATAATGGACACAACGATAGGATATATGCTTGCACAGGAATCTGAGGATAGGGTGGAGAAATCCATATACTACTTGAGCAAGAAAATGCTAGACTATGAGACCCGTTACACCTCGCTAAAAAAAGCTTGCTTAGCCTTGGTATGGGCTACCGGGAAGTTGAGGCACTACTTGTTAGCTCAATCCGTAATTCTGGTTTCGAGATTAGATCCCATTATATATCTCTTTGAGAAACCAGTGCTTACGGGTAGGCTAGTTCGTTGGTTGCTTCTCCTTTCCAAATTTGATCTGAAGTATGTTACTCACAAGTCGGTCAAGGGGAGAGCAGTAGCAGAGTTCCTACCAGATCACCCAGTGGACAAGGATGAAGCGGTGGAATACCTGTTCCCTGATGAAACTATTTTGTAAGTTGAAGAAGAGATTTGGACAATGTACTTTGATGGAGCATCTAACTAATATGGTTATGGGATAGGGGTGTTGCTGATAGCACTTGATAATTCCCATATACCCTTAGCCTTCAAACTCTGGTTCAAAGTATCCAATAACAAAGCAGAATACAAGGCGTGTATCGCTGGTTTGGAAGTCGCCCTGGAACTAGGGCAAAAAGGTTGGACGTAATCGAGGACTCGAACCTAGTTGTGTCTCAAGCAAATGGAGATTGGAAAGTCAAAGTAAAAAAGATGAAGATCTATCACCAGACCTTGGATGTTCTGATTCCTAGGTTTGAGAAGCTGACTTTCACGCATCTACTGAGAGAGAACAAGAAGTTCGCTGACGTCTTATTAACTGTATCATCTATGGTAGACATCCCGCTTGGAGTCCAGATGCGTCCGATCATCATTGAGCAGAGGTATACGCTGCCCTACGAGACTATCACTACAATAGATGAAATACAAGATCAAAACCCTTAGTTCTATAATATCTGGAACTTCTTGGAAAATGAGGTTTATCCACCAGAGGCAAATGCCAAAGACAAGAGGACAACACGGTGGATGGCTGTTCAATTTATCATTCGCGGAGGTAAACTGTACAAGAGAGGTGATCTAGGAATGCACAAGTTGTGTGTCGACACAGAGGAATCAAAATGCCTAATGGAGGCCATCCATGGGGGAGAGTACGAAGCGCACATGAACAGAGTAATGTTAGCCCGGAAGATTCTCAGGCAAGGTTACTACTGGTCTACTATGGAGGAGGATTGTATCGATTTTGTTCGGCAATGCCACAAATGCCAAATTCATGCTAATTGCATGAACATTCCGCCGTCGAAGCTGTACAACATGACTTCACTATGGCCTTTCTCAGTCTGGGGAATCGACGTCATCAACGCAGTCACACCAAAAGGGTCAAATAGGCATGAATACATTTTGGTGGCAATTGATTACTTCACGAAATGGGTGGAAGCTCAGTCTTATGTAATGTTGAAAGCAGTACACGTGGCTAAGTTCATCCGAAACAATATCATTTGCCATTATGGAGTCCCAAATGAGATCTTTTCAGATAATGGTTCCCATTTCAAGAAAGAAGTGATAGACTTGTTGAAGAAATACAACGTGGCTTTTCATAAGTCATTCACTTACCAGCAGCAAACCAACGGAGCTATTGAGGCCTCCAACAAGAACATCAAGCATATTCTACAGAAGATGGTTGAGACCTACAGGGATTGACCAGAAAAATTACCATTTGCACTCTGGGGTTATTGGACTTCAATCCAGACGTTTACGGGGGCAACTCCTTATTTTCTTGTCTATGGGATGGAAGTTGTACTGCCGATCGAATTAGAAGTTTCGTCACTGCAGGTTATGGCTGAGTGTTAGATAGCAGAGGTGGACTAGCAACAAAGCAAGTTCGAAGAACTAATGCTATTTGATGAGAGAAGGCTGAAAGCATTGTACCATGTTCAGGGTTATCAACGCAGGATGCCAGGGCTTTTAACAAGAAGGTTAAGTCCAGGAATCTTAAAGAAGGGGATTTGGTGCTGAAAGACAACCGAGCTCCCATCCATGACCCTGGGGGCAAGTTCAGGCCCAATTAGATTGGTCCTTACATCATCAAAACTATCTGGTCAGGTGGAACCGTTATTCTCATGGACCTAGATGGCCTAGAATTTTCCCAACCGATTAACATGGACAAGTTAAAGAAATACTATCCCTGAGAGGCTCGCTAGACCAAAAACCCGGAAGGGCGACCTAGGCAAAAGTTAGAGCACAAAAAATTTGGAAATAAAGAAAAAAAAAATTGAGCTCGCAACGTTAAAATCCCTAAAAGGCGGCCTTGGCAAAAGTTAGAGCGCAAAAGGAGAGCGTTAATACTCGAATGAACCCGAACCGAACTACCTAAGGCCTGATTCCCATCTTTAGGATACATAGGCAACTTCATCTTGAAGTTCGGTCGTAAACACCTCCAACTCAACTGTCTTGTCCATGTGTCTGATCAAGTCATCTTTACCTGTTCTTTATCTGAGAGTTCGGTTGTGATCTTTATTCTGAGAACTGGTTACAGTGCTGAACAATGTTATTCAGTCAAGGGGCAATTTGTGATCTTCGGATTCGGGGTTGTACATCTCGAGGATGGATTCCGTGCGTGTCAAGGTGTGATCCTTATCGAAAATAGTTTTGAAAAGTTTTGATAAAAGTTGATTTTTGTTCAAATTTTACCTTTTGCAACTTAGACTGTTTTTGGACCAAAACGAAAATTTTCAGTGCTCACAACTTTAATTTCATTAATTTCAATACAAAGTTCTCTAACTCTCGATACAAATCAAAGTTTCTTTTATTACATTCATAAAACTTGAAAAGTAAAGATCAAAGCAATAAACTAGGGGCATAGATGAGTCAGGTATTCCTGCGTCCCCCGCTCGCGCTTGTGGAAGCTTCTGATGCCAAAATAAGCCCGGTTTGTGCCTCATCCTCGAGCCAAGCCAAGCACTCGCCAGAAAGGGCGCAGCTGAAACTAGGGGCAGGGGCCAGAAGCTCTCTTGTCCTCCAAGCAATGAGGTACCTAGCCAAGTGTGAACCTCGGATGGGGAATGAAACCGGGTACTCTACCTCCTCTTCTGGGCAAGTCTGATCATGTCCAAACTGACGTCTGAACCGAAAAGGGAAGTAAAATACACAGTGTGTCAGGCCGATCAGTTGAATGCCTAGTTGCCGAGTCATGCTGTAGCTTATTTCAGTCAGATTAAGCCAGGGGCAACGCCAAGCAATGTTAGTAGCAGACCTGTTGCACATCCAGTGGCACCACCATCCTTCATTCGGGAAATCCACTAGCTGTTGGTGAAAAAAGTATGTCCGAACTGAGTATGCAGGGCAAGAGTCTACTACCTTTAGCTTGTCCATTAGCCACACCTGGGGAGGGATGAAAGAATAGAGAGATGTATGTTGAGAAAAAAGTGAGAAAAGGGCTTTGAGAGAAAAATAGAGCATGAATGTCGAGTGATGTGAGAAACACATATAAGAAAGGGTGCGAAGCATGACCTGAAGAAGTAGTGGACTCCGTGTGAATTTGCTTGTCTCTTGCCGATAGAAGGCGTCTAAGCCCATCAAAGTCTCGGCCAACACCAAGCCAATACAACTCTTTCCCTCTTTCAGGCCTTGTGCCACCTCAATTAGCCAAATGCTAGACCCGCCAAAACTAGGGGCAACAAGGAAATGTGCTAGCATACACAAACAAAGGGCGTGTTGTCAAAAACCCCACCAAAGAAAATTACCTCGGTCACTAACTTCAGAAAATTGATAAATTAGACTGGGAATATCCAGCTCTCCATTTGAACCAGAGATCGAACTTCATGTAGAGTAAGCCCTCACATCCGTCCCAAAGCTTGGATGTGGCCAAAACGGGATTGAGGTATGATTTTCTCGTTGCACCAGGATTCCATTAAGGCCTGAAATTCTTCAATTGTCGGGCATATTTCTTGTCCTCCGAAGCTAAAGATATGTGTGATTGGGTTCCAGCATCTAGTCGTGGCATGTAGGAATAGAAAGCAAAGCGGAGTGCGGCTCAAAGGAAAAAGGGCATTGAGGCCAAAGCCATGGAAATTCACTTTTTCCGAGCCATCCAAAGCAGCTATCCAGTCCCAAAGCCTATTGATAAATAATATCTCCATTTTGGGAGCAAAATATCAAGGACTTGTGAATTTGCCAAAAAAGCAGCATGGGAGCATTATTTGTAGAGTTTGAGAAAGAACTGAGCATGACACTTGGACAACACTGACCAACATCACACTGATGGCCGACCGTGCATCAGTGAAACCCGGCCGGGTCTTGGTGATGGCCCAGTGCAGATCTGTTGCAGCGAAACCTGGCCTTTATTTAAATGAACTTCAATTGTACTTTTGAGTTTTATTTTGTTTCCACCAAGTGTTTGTTAGCTTTTTCAAGTTGTTTTCATTTCATTTTTCCATTATCGAGTTGTATTTTATAGTTTGATTGGTTGTAAGTCATTATCTGGTTCATGAATCCATTCAGAGTAAGGCATTTACTGTTCTGAAGATAACAAAAGCAAAGGTAATGCAGTTTATCATATTGTGCAAAGAGATCATTCAACAACGAGTTCATTCAACAAAACTTGTTTTTCATAATTGGTGGGCCCAACCCCAATCATCATTTTACAAACCAAAACAAAAGAAAGTTTTTGAAAAACAAAAGGACTATCCGAAGCTAGTTTTATAACTACATAACAAAATGAAAACAAAAGCAAACTAAAGCAAAATCATCATCAACATCAATAGCCCATCCTCGTCCTCTTCCTCCTTAGCTATGGAGGAGATGCATCGCTATCATCACTAGGGCTATTCGACTGCAAGTCCAACTCCTCTCCCTCATCTTCAGGGGTCGTGGACCCATCAAAAGACTCCTTGGAAGGCGAGCGCTGCCTCACTCGACCTCTCCCTTGATCAGCAACTCCTCGACCTCTCACTGGACCCCGTCTCTGCCTACTGGCTGCGGAAGGTCCTACAGGCACTGTTGGCGCTGGCTCAAGCTAAAAAAGATATCAGATAGAATGATTAGGAATGTACAGTATGGCAATGACAGTAGGCTACACATAGAATGTACCTCAATCCTGTGGTGACTAAGGCAATCTGCTTCCTCTGTACCATGATGAGTAGACGGTCGATCGTCTGAAGAAGCTTGTCACCGTATGCTCGAGGGATCTGCAAAAGAACAGAAACTGAGAAAAGTTGATAGAAGTAATTTAACAGTGAACAGTAATGGCTGAGAATAAGTTAAAGTGCAGCATGGACTAGCATAAAAGAAAAAGTACCTCCTCAATGCCAAGGGCAAACACAAGTCTGCGGTCCCTTTCCTCGATGGGCTCAAGTAGGATCTGCTCAATCACTCAATCTAGACGTATGTACATAATCTCAGTGGGAAACATAGGCAATCCAGGAATGGGAGCAACGGCAGGGGCACCTCCAATGGGCGCACCACTAGCCCCGGCAGTAGGAGCAGCAACAACCTCTGGTACAGCTCGAGCCATGCCCTAAGTAAGAGGTGCCATCACCCAAGTACATAAGAAAGTCTTGAAGTCACCGGGCTTATGGTGACGATCGCCGTCCTCACCTATCATCAAGAGGTCGAGCTCAAGACCATCATGTAAATCATCTACTACCCTTATCCTGACAGGAGGAGGATGTGGAATATTAGGGTCAACAACGCCCTGAGTCTGGCAGCCAAGTATTATGCCCGACCAAAAGGGCCCTCGAACAAGATCCTCATCATGGAAGCATGTCAGGCAGCAATGTAGGTCGCCCTCGATACTTGGGGAATGCCAGCCCAAGGGTGCCAATCAACCTGAGAAAATCAGTGTAGTGTCAGAAGGTAGTGCGATGTCAGAATGGTAGTGTAGTGTCAGAATCAATGCAGTGTCAGATATCAATGCGATGTCAGAATGGCAGTACGGTATCAGATTGGCAATGTAGTGTCGAAATCAGTGCAGTGTCAATTATCAGTGCAGTGTCAGTTATCAGTACGATGTCAGAATGGCAGTACGGTGTTAGAATTAGTGCAGTGTCGGAAGTCAGTGCAGTATGGGAATGGTAATATGGTACAGTACAACAGTACAACAGTATAAGAGTGATCATATAATGTGGGAAACAGTGCAATACCTGATCTGTCGTGATAGTGTCAAAGAAACGGCAGAAATATGGGAAGGTGCGATCTACAAGACGACGTCACTCGAACCGCGAGTTGTAGTACCGAGAGCGGGGTATAGACAACTCGATCGGCCTCACTGGAACTGAAGCCAACGAAGTGAAATATGTGTAGACCCAAAGCTGCAAATCAAAGGCAGACAGATGACATGAGAAAACGGATTAAATAAGCAAGGAATACAACGGTGAACATAATGTAAAGCATATCAAAAAGGTAAGCGTAGGGTGTATCTCCAAAACCCTCCAGTAGCCGCCAAATGAACCCGCCTTGTGGCGGGAAATAGAGCTTATATAGCAGTTTAAGGTGGCCAGACCTGCGCCACCCCAGTCTTAATTCGACATCCGAGGAAGGTGTACCAATGCTCATAGAATGTATAATCCCACGGTATTTTCCCAGTTCGCGAACAGGGTAGTACTGAGGAGATATATGAGGAAGCCATGAGTGTACTGGGCAACATTGTCTGCAGTAGTTGGCTATGTGCCAGAGAAGTGCTCCAAGAACCAGCTGTAGCACACCATCCCATGATTGGTAGTGTTCGGGATCGCCCCGAGAAGCTGGAGCTGTGCATCTCTCCACTGAGTCATATCTGGATCGAAAAGGACTGGGCCACTAGCCCCAACCCGTAAACCGGTCAACATCAAGAAGTCATACGGGGTCAGTGTCATCTCCCCGGTAAAAGAGAAATGAAATGAGCTGGCAGTGTCCTACTATCTCTCCACTAGGGCCCCGTAAAGCCAAGACTCGGCCCTTATCTATATGAGCCCGGAGCAAAAGTGCCCAAAGCCAGCAGCATCTACCAAAGTGTGGACCTCTATGGGAAACCACTCATACCAACATCGGGGGCCGAAGATAAAGCCATAGCCGCCTATCTTCCTGGCGATCACCTATCAATTGGAAGTTTTACCAGTACATGTGCAGCAGGGATACGTGATTTGTTCATTGAGTTCAATATTCCAACATGTGTGCAAAGTAAATTGCAAAGTAAATGGAAGAAAAGTTGTGTATCGTGGAAACGTCGACAGAGATATGCTCCGTGGGCTCTCGCAGTGGAGTATCCTCATCCAACTCCGGAATGAAGCCCTCGAATCTCAAGATGCCACCAGGAGGTGGCACATGTGTATGCGGCTGGTATGTGGCCGCATCAAAAGGTCTCTCAGCAAAGGGAAGCAATGCAATGGCTTCCTCCGCCTCCATGTCTGCACCAAGGGCAACACCAACACCGATGGCAGGGTCTGAGATGCAAACCTCATCACTAGCCATAGAGAGAAAGTGGAAAAGTGAAGAAAAAGTGAAGGGGTGAGTGAAAATAGGTGAAATCCAAAATCCCGAACCCTAAGAGAGAGAAAATGGAGAAATTGTGGAAAATCAAAGGAGAACAAGAAAAGTTTGGGCAAAATGTGAGAAAATGAGGAAAAAACAAAGAGAAAACCGAAACCTCAACCAAAACAATTTTCAATCAGTTTAAAAGGAAGAGGAAAACAAGTTGTTTAGGAAATTTTTGTGAGGGTTGTTGGGTAAAACTCAAGAAAAGAGAAAATCTAGAGAGAAGGAAAGTTTAGAGAGGAAAATAGGGGATTTTCAACCTAGGTGGTGATCAAAATGGGAGTCTTTTGTGTTTTAAAGAGCCACGGGTGTGGCTTTTTACCGAACTATCCTTCATCACTGTCGAAAGCCGGTTGGCCGGCGCTTTAGAGGCCTGACCGTGTATCGCCGACGCCCGGCCGGCCTTCAATGATTTCTTTTTATTTTATTCTCTTTTCTGTTTTGTGTTGATTTGTGTGTTGCTGATTGATTTTATTTTATTTTATTTTATCATTATTTTAATTTCTGAGTTTTAGTCGCAGGTTTTAATTTTGAGTTTTAAATTTCAGTTTTGATTTTTGAGTTTTTGATTGTGAGTTTTTTAATTGGAATAAGGAGTTGTATGTTAACAAAAATAAGTGTTAAAAAAGGAAGAAAGAAAAAATAACAACAGAAACACAAAGAAATAGTGGAAAAGAAAAGAGTAAAGTTGTTTTTATTATTATTGTGTGAGCACATTTATTTGTTTAAAATTTGTTTATTTAACTGTATTTGTTCAAATATGTTTGGACTGAATCATAGTTTATTTCATTATTATGTTCTATCATAGCCAGACGATATTGTATGTTCAGTTCATCAGAGGAGTTCCAGGTGAAATCATTTGTGCCCTTCGAATCGCATCTTTCCACTATTCCTCCTCTCACGTGAGACACATTAGAACCCCTTCGGTTAAAAACATTCGGGTGTGTCCCAGTGTTCACACCACCCCTTTCGGTTAAAACATTCAGGTGCGTCCTGGTGTTCACACCACCCCTTTCGGTTAAAAACATTCGGGTGCGTCCCGGTGTTCACACCAACCCTTTCGGTTAAAAACATTCGGGTGCGCCCCGGTGTTCACACCACCTTTCCACCTCTCGCGTTCAATGCATTAGGATTGTTCCCTTCGGTTAAAAAACATTCAAGTGTGTCCCGGTGTTCACGCCATCCTTTTTCTCCTTCCGCGTGCAACACGTTAGAATCTAGATTGAGACCTTGGATGTGCCCGATGGTTATGTCACTCTTTACCTTTCCTGAGCATCATGCAGTTGAGCTTTAATTTTTTTACATCCTTTCTGCATGAAATGTAGATTGAGATCATGTTTCTCGTGCGTGGCGCATAGTTTTCTTTCCGTGTTTAGACTTGTTGTACCTTGTTTCAGTTTAACTGTGGCATTTTCTTTGCATTGCATTTACATTTAAAATGTTTCATTGTACAGCCTCATTGCATGATCATAAGTTATGTTCCTGCATCATGCATATCGTTTGCATCTTGCCCTAGAACTACACTGGTTTGATTCATTGCAAAGGGATACGTAGGTAGCCTACGATCACAACCATTTTAGTTTATGTCTTGCTTTCTTGTCCAAGTCTTATGGCCTTGTCAAAATGGGTCATCTCTGGGCTTTGACATTCACTCACGTCATTTTATGAATTCGAGCTCTGTCAAAGAGGGGCAACTGTAGACACCCCATTTTTGACAGCCCGCAAGACTTAGACGCTTGGTTCAATGCACTCAATGATGAAAGTTGAATTATGAATTCGCAGCGATTCAAAATCAATCAAGCTTCTGAAATAACCTCACATCTTCAACATTTGCCTTGTTTGAACCCATAAGTTTCATTTTTGGACCTAAACCCTGAGTTGAGTTTGAACAAAAAAAATAGGGGAGGCCATCAAGGCCCGACCATGCATCAGTGATGGCCGGTCGTGGCTATGAATAGCCGGCCGGCCTTCAATGGCGACAAACACTGTTCTGGGCAGCAGGTCACCAGCTGTCCATTTTTGAAGATATTTATCACCTTTTGAGCTCGAATTCTATAAAACTGAGGCTCTGGGATTGTTTTGAGGGTTGAACAAAATTCTAGAAGTGATATATACACCTTGAGAGCTCTTGTCTCCTCCTTCTTCCATTGCAAGTCATCTTTGAGCTAACCTAGCTTGCTTATACCACCTATATACACCATGTACAACCTTGTCTTACCACCCTAAAGCCTTGGTTGATCTTAGAAAACTGTAATTCAAGCTTGAGAATGCATTGAAACTAAGTTTGGAACATCAACAACAAATTTACTTCTTGAAACGTATAAGCTTGCCTTCTTTTCTCTTGCCTTCATTTCTATCATTTACTTCATACTTCTTGTTGTTTTGGATTATTTGGAGCTTGTTTGAAGTGTTTGGAGTTGGGTTTGAAGAGTTACCAAAAGGGTATAGAGAGCTTGTGTAGACACCCCATTTTTTACCGTCCTTAAGACTTGGACGTCACCTTTTGAACACTCAGTGATCATCCATGTTCGTGTTCGTTTTGAGTTCTCAGAGGTTCCGGCCGCGTGCCTTGCCTCAAAGATCTCTCAACTTGACTGTTTTGTGCTTGGTTGTGGACCAAACACTTGTTTTTCTGCTTTGGAGGAAAGAGGGTGGCTTGTTTGCCACTTCCTCAACCCACCGGCCATGGACTGAAGTCACCGGCCGTAAGTTCTTGCCACCGGCCAAGGGTTTTGGCCGACCGGCACTGTGTTTGGTCAACCAACCATCTGTGTTGGTCAACCGGCCCTTTTTCTGGCCGAGACCTTTTCTTTGCCTTTTTCAGGCCTTATGCATGCCAGTTGTGCCAGCTGGTAAGCACAAATCCTACCCTCCATACACGTGTATGGAGGGATTTCATCCTTACACTTAGCTTCCCTTGGAAGCTTAGAATGGCATTGCCTATAAGAGGAGGGCCTCTCCTCCCTTTCCAGGGGTTGAACAACCTGTGATATAATATATATATATCACTTCCTCTCTATATCTCCCTCTCTCTTCATATTTGTGTGTGTAATAGTGTTCTAAAGGGTGTTTTGGTTCATATTTTTGCACTAAGGCACCTAGTGTTACACTATACTTTGGTTACTGAGGTGTTGAGGGGTTGATTTCAGAGTTTTTGAGTTGGTTTTGATCAGAAAGAGGTGCTGGAGTTGTCGTTCTTGAAGTGTTCTTCAAGGATAAGAACTTACCCTTTTATTCCCTATTTTTGCTTAAGGTTTTAGACCTATTTGCATATTGTTTTGAGCTTAGTGTATAACTGATAAAATTTCTGTATTTTCATGCTTGTTATAGTTGCTTAAGGTCATTTTGGTGTTAGGGGTTGTCTACCCCCTCTTAAGCCTTGTTTGACCCCTTTTGTGCCTTCCTTTTTAGACTTTGGAACCCTTCGTGTATTGACCTTCTCACCACTGAAATCCAGAGGATTTTCAGTAGTGGAGAAGTGGTTTTGAGGTCTTGTATAGGGGAGGGACACCCCTCTACCCTTATGACTCATTTGCTAACATTTAGGGCTCATAAAGGTAGCATGTTTGCATAGCTTTATTTGGCTCCATTTCAGAGGGTATTTGGTGTTATTTTATCATGTTAGACCTCTGTTTCATGTTGGTTTGATGGCCTATTGTATGCATCATGCACTTGCTTTGTAATCCCCTCTATTGTCATAACATGTACCATGCATTTAGACCATCATGCTTGCATGTTTTAGCTTGACTTCATGAAGCTTTTAGCCATGTTGTGACATGTTTAAGTTCTGTTTGGTGTTGATTCAGTCATGTTTTCCATGTTTTGTATAGCCACCATGTATCCTAGCTTGTTAGCTTTGAGTGTGTGAGCCATGAGCATGCTTTATTTGGGTTATTTCAGTGATTTGGAATCACTTATCATACTATTTCAGTCCATGCTCCATGCTTGTATGCTTGCATTTACCATCCTTTCAATGCTTTGAAGGGTTGTTCTTTTGTGACTTAAAATAGGTCATTGTGCATGCCTCTTTGTTTAAGTCCTTGGGCTGCCATATCAGTGGGTTTTGGGGCTCCTTTTGGCATATTGTAGCTCTATTTTTCTTTGAATAATCCATGCCATGTGTGGTTGAGGTAGTTGTAGTGGAGTGCTCTCTTTGTGGCCTTGAATCCCCTTTGTTTTGTGCCCTTTTCTTAGCATGTTTTTGGCCTTGTTCCATGCATGTTTTAGCCTTATTTTGGTCTGCCCTGGGACTATTTTTAAGTCATCTTGGCTCTTTGGGGCTTGGTTGATATGGCCATGGTTTGAACCCCTTTGTTAGTCTTGAGTTTTGGGCTTTGTTGCATGCCTTACTTGCATGGCTTGGTTGATTTGGCATCATCCTTTACACATTTTCAGAGCTTGTCATGCTTGTGATTTGTCCATATTTGTCTTTTCTTAATGTGCTTGAGAGTCGACTCTTTTCATGCCTAAGTGTTGGACCTTCACATGTGCACGTTTGGGTGTGTTTTGTCTATCATTTCTTGGCACTTTGGCCACTGTTTTGGACACGGCTGAGGCCTATCCATCCTTAGAGTAAGTCCATGGATCATGCATTTATGTATTGTTGTAGGCTTACCACATTGCATGCTAGCACATCCTTGTGGTTGGTATCATTGTTGCATGCTTATGAGTTTGTGTATTCCCATATCTAGGTTGCATTGTAGTATTGCATACTTGTTGCATTACCATGATGTTTGCATGTTAGGTTGCATCACATTGTATTTGACATACTCATGTTACATTGCCTTACATCCCCATGTTGCATTGCATTGGTTACATGCTTTGCATTTAATATGGCATACATACATTGCATTATGTTTGGTTTGGGGTGTCAAACCACATATGAGGAATGAGGGACGTTCGTACTTGAAGTGACGAAACATACCTCAATCCTCAGTCACCGACACTCTTGATTCAACATGATAGAGTGTGTAGTATTCATTTGTTTTGTTGCATTCATTCATATTGATTTGCACACTTGACATCTTTGGCCATCATGCATCGAAATGCGTGATTGGTGGCCCGAGGGTCAAGAGCCATACTCCCTTGAGTTCATAGCATGATAGAAGAGTGGTCGTGCACACATTGTCTTGTAAATTCCTTGCCATACACTGTCTGTCCTCTGCTGTAGTAAAATCAGTGTTCTGCAGGAATGAATGGCCGGTCGGCCACTTTCAGTGCCGGCCGGCTACCAAAATCTAAACGATGGTCCCACTTTTGGTCGATGACCATATTTCCATGGCCGATGGTATTTTCTCTTTGCCGGTGACATTCCACAATGCTTAGGGAGTGTTTCAGAAGCATCACAAGCATTTTCACAGTTCTCAGAAATGCAGAACAGTACAAACAGAGGCAATAGAGGCATGGCAACGGGTTTCCGAGCGAGGCGAATTGAACATGCATCATCCAAACATCTCGAGGCGGAGCTGCGGTGGCCTCTTTAATTTCATACTTAGTTTGTCTCATAATTTATTTGTTTAAATTAGTGAAGGGTTTTATAATATTTAATTAGCTCGGATAGTTGATTATTTATTCGATTTGTATTATTCTTTCGGACCCTCTGCAAGAGGGCGAACTTTATAATAAGTGTGCGTATGTGTGATGCATGTCTTCCAACCCCACGTCTTTCTCCCTTTTATTTACCAGCTTATGATGGTTAGTTTTAGGGCATGTTTCATTTAGCATCTATATGTTCGCATGTTTGCATTCATTCATCTGTATTGCATGCACCGAGCTCGGCGCATCATGCTAACTGCATTGTACTTCAATTCCAAGTTGAATACATGTATCGATTGTTGCATCTCATATGCCATCTTAGAGTAGCCGAGCCTATTTAGTTGCATTTTTGCATGTGTTGCATTAGGCATTCTTAGCATAATCAGGATTCATACATGATTTCTAATTAGCTTCTTTCTTTGGCTCGGAGTACTCGGTAAGTGTTTATGCTTTAGCATCCTTGCATGTGTGTGAGTGACTGCCATGATAACATGCTTGCCATGAGGCTAACTGCTTATGTGATATAACTGCCTGAATGCCTGTGGGTGAAGGTTGGGTTACTTGAGTTGGAACGATTCATTGATTGCGAATTTTAATCCCACTTGAGAGTGGCAAATCATCATGTTTTCCTAAGCCCACTTGAGGGTGGCAAAATCCGCATTTTAGCCTACTTGCGAGTAGCAAACCACTTTCAAAAACAAATATGAGATGATTTGTTCCAACTTAGGCGATCCAGTCTATACTTGTATGCTGTGTGCATCACATAGTAATTTTAGGTTAATAACCAGAATAAGAGCGCATATGCTTTCAAAACAAAATATCATGTTTAGTAGTGGCCGATCTTTGGTCGGGCGAGCGGGGGTGCTCATAGCTGACCTTCGCCAATCATACCCAAGTTCCCAAGCCGAGGCAACTTTGGTGATGACGAACACGTGGCCTTAGGCACGAGTCAGGGTTTCCTAAATTCCCCCAAAATAAAATATTTAGGTGGCGACTCTATATCTGGCAAAGCAGTCCATGTTTGGCACTTCTTTCTAAAAATCAGTTTTTCAAAAATGATTTGTCGGATTTGAACTCTTTGGTGATTTATCGGTCTTGCATTGCACTTTGCGAGATTAGATTCAGAACCATGACATTTGAGTCCGAACTGTAGTGAGCCCAAATAAACAAAACGGGATTTTCTCCCAGGACGTTTGGGCGCGTCTACAACGTGCTCTTTCTATACCTTTATTGATAACTCAAACCATCTCCTTTTCACTCTTTTCCTTTGGTTTTTTACACTAAGTTTCAAAGGTTTGACAAGCCTAAAAACCATTTTTTGAAGCTTCAAAAGTGGAGGGGTTAGCCACCCCTCCTTATCTTTGCTTACTAGCCTTAATTCTCATCTTTATTGTCTAGCTTTTCAATCCTTTTCATGCATGTTTTACCTCTGATTTTCATGTATTTAGGGTTGTTTTGAGGTTATCTAGGCTTTTTCAATTAGTTCATGCCTTCTTTAATACACTTGTGGTCTCATAAGTTAGCATATTTGTTACTTATTATACTTTCTTTGTTCATTTTCTATGTTTGCAGTCTAAGTTTACTAATCAATCAATCATTCCATATATTTCATTCTTGAGAATGGTTTCAACCAATTGAGGTTGTTCAATACATGTAAAGGAGACCTACACTTAATGGCTTAATCTCTTCGGAGATTCATCGTCAACGGTGTAGTCTCCTTCTCATGACTTAGAAGGACCTCTTGTTTGACATCGCTTCTTGTTTAGAGGACTTTAACATCACATTTGGACAAATGGACTAATGAATGGCAATGACTAAAATAATTGGCTTAAAACTTGGTTTAACACACTTAAAGAAAATGGCTTAATAGTTTGAACTTGGCCGGAAGTTATGCCAAGTTTCTTGTGTCAAGGGTCATCAAGCATCAATTCATGGTGTTTTTGATGTCCTTGAAGCGTCTCAACTTCCTTTTTTGAGTTCATTCTATGACAAAAGGGAGGGGTGGTCCATTTGCATTACATTTATTGATTTTTGGTCCAAAATGATATCCGAGATCATCAAGTGATCATGTCGCTCATTGATGGTTTTGGAGTCAACCCCAACCTTCTCTTGAGGCTTTCCTATGACAGAGAAGGAAGGAAAGACAAATGGAGCTTGAAAATGCTCTATCTGCACTGATTTCACCTCAAAGCACAGAAACAGAATTTTACACCAAATTAATGCATGACCGGCCCTCTGTTGGCCTGGCCGGCCATCAGTAATGCACGGCCGAGCCCTTGGTGTGAGGCCAACCATGCAATTTTGCAGAAATAGAGACAGTGGATGAAGGTGAAACAAAGAAGTCTTGTGGTGGCCTCACATTTAAATTCCAAGTGTACAAAGAGATATGCCTAATTCTGTGAAGGCTGTTCATTTCCCTTGGGCTAGGTCCCAAAGTCTGCTCTCAAGCCCAACTTCAAATGGGCATATCTCCCGTATTTGGACTTGGTTTTAGGTGATTCTTGGGTCTAAATTGAAGCCCCAAAAGTCTCATTTCCAATGGTGGTGGCCTCATATCTAAATTGGAAATGTACAAAGAGATATGTCTAATTTAGTGAAGGTTGATCATTTCCTTCCTAACAATTTGATGCTTTTCCTTTTCCTAAACTAGTTTTCTTCCATCCCCTCTTGTTTCCTTCAAATCCAAACCTATCCAAACCTATAAAGAAGATGTTTTTTTAAAATATGTTCTTGAAAGAGTTCACCTCCCTTCCATTTATTTCCACTTTGTCCTTACTTGGTTTACTGAAAAGTGCAATATTTTAATTGAAATGGGAGCCTCGGAACATTGTAGAAACATTTGAAAAAATATTTTGAAAAGAAGGTTTTAAGATCTAAAATAGTATGGCCAAAAATGTGTGAAAGTTGGGATTAGAGCTCAAATTCCATTTTTCTTGTTGAGGACTGCTGGGGAACACATTCTGATTGTCATCATTGGGTAATCAAAAGAAAGCGTCCAAGTATTAGGGCCGGTCAAAATGGGGTGTCTACACCACTCGATTGTTTTAGTAGTTTCAAGCTATCCATGTGAGGAAACAGGGTAATATGTTGGCACATGGACTTGCTAGGATGGCTCGAGGTTTAAACCACCAGCGAGTGTGGATGGAGGAGGTCCCGCTGGCCTTGATTGATGTTACTTGCTAGTTTGCTTTTCTTTGTGTTTTGTTTTTTCTACCATCTAAAAAAAAAATTAGGCGTGGTCATGATATTTTCTTTATTTGTTGAAAGGATAAAAATAAATTACAAATACACTCTCTTGAGAAGAGTCACACTCTCTAGAGAAACTAGTAAGTTTTCCTTCATTTGCCCATATCTCTTTAATCCATTTTAAGAGACTATAGATTATAGATTGGCGACTTAGCATGTAGCACACGTAAACACCTAGTCCTTCTTACAAAATTATGCCATCATTCATTCATCATCCATAGTTGATGAAAAAAAAACTGTTAGGAGAGACTCCCAACCACCATTCAATCTGATAATTATTTCTTGGAGAACACGAATAAGATGACATACACATGAATAAAGTCACACGTTCATATCGGCAAGTCTCTCTCCTCCGTTATCTTCTTCCACAAGAAAAAAAAAATAGTCTCCAAGTAAAAGCACCATTCATCCCATTTTGCCTATAAATATTAAAGCTCCCTGTATTGTCACTCCTCACAGAATATTCATTCACCAAGCAACCTTCAAAGATTTAGACAAACACTTGAACAACAATGATGTCTGGGTGTGGTAAACATCATCCATTTGGTCACAGTGTTCACAACTTAGGACACCACAGCCCTGGTGGACATAATGAACATGACAACAGTGCAGCTTGTCATGGTAGAGGACATCATGGTCACGACTGGGGACATCTTATTTATCACCACCACGGTCATGGCTGGGGACATCATATTCATCAACATGTTCACGGTGAATATCATGGACATGGTGGTCGTGGTGGTTGTCACCATGGAAGATGTCACAGTCATGGTGGGAGACATCATGGTCACGGTGGTAGCAGTCCTGGCAAAAGGCACCATTGCAATGGCGGACATGGAGGTCACAGCAAGGGACATTATCATCGTGTGGTCATCGTTGAACATGTCAGTGCCCTAAAATTGCGACAACTAGTGGATAGATAGATTCTTCCAGTTGAGAATTTTAGCAGTCCTCTGAATTGAAGAAGTAGCAATGTGTTCATGTATTACTAGATTTGGAGAGAGAGGGAAAGAGAGAGAGAGAGAGACATAATTTCCTTTGGTGTCCTCTATGTATTGTGCTAGATATTGAACCAGCTTGAGTTGTTTTGTTAAAGGTGGACTGCAGTAATATGTATAATTTGAGTGTAAATTTTCATAGAGTAATGCTTATGCATATACAATTTTCAATCAATACTTGCACGAACCATTATTGGATTAAATCAACAAATATTCATAGTTTAACATACTTAAAACGAGCTACTCAGTGCACGAGCTTCCCGCTAAAACAGGGTCTATTAACAGGACATAAATTTAACATGCTTATATTACCTCAAAAGAAATTAGAACATCAAAAGACAACTCCAAACTCTTACTATACATGGTCGACAATCATAAATTACTCTGATCTCTCCTGGTTGGCAGCAATATCTTTAAGCATTTCCTTCAGCTTGCCAGTCTACACGATAGGCCAAACCATCAAAACAATGAATCCCAGGCTTAAGAAGAAAAGCAATTTTTGTGTGATAATACCTAGTGCATGTTAAGAATCATGTCCAATCCTCCAATGAACTTCCCCTTGATAAATATTTGTGGAAATGTAGGCTAATTGCTGCAAAGATAGACCATGAGACTAATTAAAACAAGTACAAGAAAACTACATGTTTTACCAACAATTTTGGACCAAATTGGTTGCTAGGTAATGATCAGTACATGGCTTAAACAGCAATGCCATTTGCAAATTTATGTTTCTTGATATTAATTTGTATCACTAAAACATGACAACTTAGTGCACTTCTCACAAATTATCCCAAAAGCACGTGTAACTGATAAACAGACAACTTGTTAGATATTTGACATAAACCGCATCTCAAAAAATTCAATTAAGATTTGGCCATGTCTATGAAGTAACACATTAAGCTATCTTTTGAAAAAGATCTTTCATATACCTAAATCTCAATAGGCAACATGGACTGAATATTAAAAGTTGAAATAGCAGGAAATTTGATCAATTAAAACTTGTCTGACGAAGTGTTCGTGGGCTTCTGAACATATGTTGCTGTGGGCATGTATTCTTAGCCACTACTGGATATGGATCATTTGATTAAGTAACTTCTAAACCCATTTGAAATGAATGCTATTCAAATATCGCCTACGGAAATTCTTTGAATTGCTACCACCATAGGTTAAACAAAAATGGATGTACTTTGATTCCAATATCATGCTTCTTCAAACAAGTGTTTTACTGCGATGTAATTTAAAAAAACAAAAACAAAAGCTAAAAAATACACTGTTTCCAGTAAGAAATTCCAGTAACATCAGCTACTTCTAGTTCTATAGCATGAGGACAATTGACAAAAACCAATCCATGTATTCACTGGTTCAGTGTCTTCGCATATCAAACACCACCCAAAAAAAAAAAAAAAAGTTTGAATTTACAAAACATGCAGTCGTACACCTTGAATGTAAACAAAACATGTAAACTAAAATCCCAACTTATTACAAACATTTCCCCTGGTGCCAACCCTAACATCCCAATTATAAACAATAATGTTGTGGGTTGTATTTGTTCAGGTGGTCTATAGATGGCCTTCAGGGAAGAACGCGGGTACTGCGATATCAAGGTAATCACCAGTGAGTGAGGAGGTGAGAGTTCAAGAAGCCTTAGAAGACAGAGAGGGAAGTGGAGAGGTCTTGCTGTATACCAGAGATGGAGAAGATGGTTGATAATAGAGGATGCTTCAACATCTACATAGAACCCTTTTATATGGGGTGGTCGAACCATAGAGACCAACTGACTCTTGAAGAGGTAGCTAACCCAAGAATGAGGTGTTCCATCCACTTCTACTACCTAAGATTGTACCTTGGGATTTGTATCATAAGAGCAACAATGGTAGGCATTGTGGGGGGCTTCAGTCATATATATGATAAAATTTCCAAAATATCAAATCTTGATTAGAGCACCTCTCTCTGAGACTGATCAAGGTGCAGACACCATCAGGGTAGGGGATGGAAAGGCATCAAAATAAATCCCTAACTCTAGCCTCTAACCCACATATCTAGAGTGATCCCCCAGACAAGGATTCCTAGGCCCAACATCTAACCTAGGTCATCATTGGATGATGGTATTAGAGATGTCTTGATCAGTAGGAGACAGCTTTACAGAGAAAGAGAAGACGAGACATAGTGGGGTCATGGCCATCAGCGTAGGGGGATGGAAAGGCACCAAAATGAATCCCTAACTCTAGCCTCTAACCCACATACCTAGAGTGATCCCCCAGACAAGGATTCCTAGGCCCAACACCCAACCTAGGTTGTCATTGGATGATGGTATTAGAGATGTCTTGATCAATAGGAGACAACCTTATGGAGAAAGAGAAGAGGAGACATAATGGGGCATGGTCTAGTGAAGGACCCCTCAGCCAAGCCAAATGAGATGCAGAACCATGATGCCCCTGAGCAGAGTTAGTCGAGCAGGGATGCCTCAGACCCTCGACACAATCGAGTGATGCTCTGGCCACACCTCGAGATACCCTATGTTGGCTTATCTTGTGGTGCTATGGCTAAAAGTTAAGGCATTAAGCATGTTAGCTAGCCAAGCTAACATACTTGATGGTTTGTGTAACCCCGCTTAGGATAGACTCATCACAACCCCAACTAATATAACAAACAGCCACATTGCCATGTAATAGACCTACAAAAAGACATGTAATGATAAAATATATGTAATGCATATATATGACATACAATATTGAAATGTTTTATTGTAGCCAAATTCATCTCAATTTCGAACATGTTTATGCATCATAGCGTTAGAGAATAGTGCTGTCACGACCCAAACCCGCCCCTATGGGTTTAGTGTGGTAACCGGCCAGTAATGCTTGGATTACCAAAGGCCTCTGAACAGGATAACATAAGATAGGGGCTGTGGAAGCAAATATACAAAATTAACATAGTCCATAGAGCTGTGCAGACATACATAGGACAAAAATTTTCAAAACAAACTTTTATATATGCAGATGTGACGTCAAAAATACATTAGTCTTACGTCACTCAATTACACAGATATGGTCAAAGGGTATTCAGCCCAAGTACAGATATACAAAACAAGCTCAACTAAAGCCTTGACAATAATCCTCTTAAAAGGAACCTCCTCAGAAAGCACAGTAATTGGCTGACAAAACAAAAACACAAGTGTAAACACCCCATTTTTGACCGTCCTCAAGACTTGGACGTCACCGTTTGAACACTCAGTGATCATCCTTGTTCGTGTTCGTCTTGAGTTCTCGGAGGCCTCAGCCACGTGCCTTGCCTCAAGACCTCTCGACTCGACTGTTTTGTGTCTTGTTTTGCACCAAACACTTGTGTTTTACTTTTGAGGGGCAGGGAATGGCTTGTTGGCCATCCCCACCCCTCACCGACCATGGCTTGAGACCACCGGCCATTGGTTTGTTGCCATCGGCCAAATGTTTGGCCGGTCGGCACTCTTTGTAGTCGGTCAACCATCTTTTTTTGGTCAAATAGCATTTTTGGCTGGCCGACCACTGTGCATCTTCTTTTGGCAAATATTTTGTGCCAGCTGTGATAGCTAGCACCCACTTTGCACCCCCTCCATACACGTGTATGGAGGGATTTCACTCTTGCTTAGCTTGTTTTGTAAGCTTTGCAAGAGTGATCCTCTACAAAGGGAGGCCTTCTCCTCCCTCCATTAAGGTTACAAAAAAAGGCCAGAGAGCTCTGAGATTAGGGTTTTACATAGTGTATCTATCTATCTCTATTTCACCCTCTCTTTTGCCTTGTGTGTTTTTGGTTCTTAGTTTTGCACTAGGACACCTAGTTCTACACCTTGCCTTGGTTGTTGAGGAGCTAAAGGGGTGTTCATGAAGTTCTTGTGCTAGTTTTAACCTAAGGAGGCTGCTAGAGCATCATTCTTGAAGAAGGTCTTCAAGGGTAAGAACCTTGCCCTTTAATACCCCATTTTTGTATAGTCTTTTTGCCTACCTTGCATCTGTTTTTAGACTTTGTATATAACTAATAAAAGTCTTGATTTTACTTTCTTTAAATAGTTGTTTAAGGTTTCTTTGAGCTTTGGGGTTGTTTGACCCCTCTTAGGCCTTGTTTGGCCCTATTTTTGTGCTATTTTGGTAAGCTCCGGGACCACCTTGATGGTGTTTTAAGGTCCTAGGAAGGAGAGGGCCATCCCATCCTTGTTGCCTTCAATATGTACCATTTAAGCCTCATGTGTGAGCACCTTGTTTAAGATCATGTTGGCCATATCTTAGCTGTTATTTGTGCTTATCTTACCATGATATAGCATTGTTTTAAGTTGGTTTAGACACACCATGCTTGCCTTGCATATTTGTCTTGTAATGCCATGTTTTAGCCTTAACATGCTTTGTGCTTTGAGCCTTGTTCTAGCTTGATTTTGGCCAAGCTTTGTGAAGCTTTTGTGCATGTCTTGGTGTGCTTGAGGTCTGTTTTTGGTGGCTTTGGTCGTCCATGGCATGCTTTGCATAGCCACTTTGCATTTTAGCTTGATTGGCTTTAAGTGTATAAACCATGAGCATGCATTACTTGCATTATTTCAGTGGTTTGGAACCACTTACCATGCCATTTCAGGCCACTTAGCATGCTTGTATGCTTGTATTTGATGCCCCTTTAATGCTTTAAAAGGTTGTTGTTTTGTGCTCCATGTTTGGACCCTAATGTATGCTTCCATGTATAGGTCATTTAGATGCCATCTAAGTGATTTTTGGGGCTTACCTTAGCTTGATTTGGGACTGTTTTGATTCACTTTGATCATTTTCTTCATGTGTCACATGATCATGGTTTAAGTCCTTGGGCTAATTCCAAGCTTTGTGCATGCTTTGCTTGTTTTGATTAGTTGGTTTGGCACCTCTCTTTCATGCAATTTCAGAGCTTATAATGCTTGCCATATGCCCATGTTTATCTTCTTTTAAGTGTGCTTAAAAGTTGTCTCTTTGATGCCTAAGTGTTGGTTTATTTGCTTGCATGCATGCTTGTATGTGCATTTGGCCCCATTTCCATAGCATTTGGCCACTGTTTTGGGCCTAGTATAGAGCTGCCCACCTTGGTATAAGACCCTTCTAGCATATTGTTGCATGCTTGCCTTATGTGTTGTTGCATATTTGGCCTTGTTCCACGCTTGTTACATTGCATTTTGCATGTTTGATACATTGCACATTTGCATGCTTAGGTAGTAATGCAGTTGGCATGCATTGTACTTAACATGTTGTCCATGTTGCATCTTGCATGCATGCATGGTTAAGATTACACTTTGCACGTTTGCTAGCTTGCATACTTGCCCTCATGTTCATGTTGCATATTTAGCCTCCATGCCTAGGTTGCATTTCATTAAGCATGCATGCCCTGCCTCTTGAATTGAGTATGATAGAGGTTGGGCCTCATTTGTTTGTTTGGTTTGCATTACATTTGAAATTAAAATGTACAACTTGGTTTCTTGGGCCATCACGCATTGAAATGCGCGATTGGTGGTCCGAGAATCGAGGACCATCCTCCTTTGAGTCATGAACATGATAAGGAGGGTGTTAGTGTACACATTTGCTTGAAATGCATTGCCATGCCTTGTTTTGCCCTCTGCTGCTGTCAAAACAGGTTCTGCAGGAAGATATGGCCGGTTGACTACATGGAGTGCCGACCGACCAACAATGTCTGGCCGATAGCTTCATAGATGGTCGATGACCACTTATCCGCGACCGGTGACTATTTCCCTTGGCTGGTGGCATCCCTCAGTATTCAGAGAGTGTTCCTTGGGATTTGTGCAAGTCTCAGAGGAGAGAAACAGTGAAAGCAAAGGCAACTTGTGCATGGTGGTGGACTTCCGAGCAGAGCCGAGCATGCCTGCATTGGACCCTCTTCCCGAGGCTATTTTTACTGCTTAATTAGCTTAGTTAATTTTCTTAACTAGTTAATTGGTCTGTAATTAATTAATTAGCTTGTAGATTAATTGATTTGTATTATTCTTTTGGTCCCTCCGAGCGAGAGCGAATTTGTAATAAGTATGGGTGCGTGTGTGCATGTCTTCCAACCCCCATTTCTTCCTCCTTTTTACTTACCTGCTTTGACGGTTAGTATTAGGGCATATTTAATTTAGCATACCTTATGCTATGCATGCGTGCATCATTCATCAGTATTGCATGCACCGGGCTCGGCGCATCATGCTAACTGCATAGTATTTTAAATCAAACTTGAATACGTGTTACTTGTTGCATCCCGCATGCCATCCTAGGATTAGCCAAGCCTATGCTAGTGACATTTTGCATGCGTTGCATTAGCCATTTTCACATGGACTTGGATCATGCATTGATCACTAACATGTTCTTGTTTTGGCTCGGAGTACACTGTAAGTGTTTTGTGCTTTAGCATCTCGCATGAGTGTGAATGTTAACATGACAGCATGCTTACCATGTGGCTATATGCTTATGTGCTATAAACTGCCTGAATGCCTGTGGGTGAAGGTTGGATTGTTTGAGTTGGAACAACGCATTGAAATCCGTGTTTTAGCCTACTCGCGAGTAGCAAATTTCAAACCATTTGCCAAACAAACGGATATGCGATGCTTTGTTCCAAATTAGGCGATCTAGTCTATACTTTTGTGTTGTGCGCATCACATCGTAAGACTAGCTAATTAATCGGAATAAGAACACATAACATTTTCAAAACTAGATATCATGGTTAGTAGAGGCCGATCTTCTGATCGGGCGAGAGGGGGGTGCTCATAGCTGACCTTCCCCAATCGTACCCAAGTTCTCGAGCCGAGGCAACTTTGGTGATGACGGACACGTGGCCTTAGGCAAACAAGTTAGGGTTTCCTAAATTCTCCATTAAAAAATATTTAGGTGGCAACTCTGTATCTGGCAAAGTAGTCCATGTTTGGCACTTCTTTCAAAAAAAATCTGTTTTTCAAAACAATTTGCCGGATTTGGGCTCTTTGGTGATTTATCAATCTCACATCGCACGTTGTGAGATCAGATTAAGAACCGTGACAATTTGAGTCCGAACTGTAGTGAGCCCAATATAAACAGAATGGGGGATTCCCTCCGGGACGTTCAGGAACGTCTACAACAAGCCGTCAACTCCAGGCCTGGTCGCGTGCCTACTCACCTACATACATAATATAAATAGTGAGCTAGAGCCTAGTGAATAATAATAGAGTAAAGAGGTTTAATGAATGTTGTCCATAACAGTTACAAAAAAACAGAATTCAATAGTTGTCAGAATGAATTCGTAATTATGTTCAGAAATCATAGTACATAACAGATACAGTTTTAGAGTCGTATTCATAATTAGAACTTGCAGTTAATCATACGTGGCACATTCATTAGCACTAGCAGAAGCAGTTAACCCACAAAGGGATAGCCATAAAGGTATACAGTTGACCCATGAAGGGACGACCATAAAGGCATACAGTTGACTCACATGCACAGAGACGGTACAGTTGGCTCATGAGACGTACAGTTGGCCCATAAATCGGACGTATACATAAGGATCAATAACAGTTGGCTCATGAGACGTACAGCTGACCCATAATTGGGACATAACAGAATAGATAACAGATGTCATTTGAAGCTAATGATGCCACGAATACATTTCAGAAATATTGGACAACCATTCATTCATGCAGAAAATAATATTTCAGAAAATAAATCATCTTATATCATTCAAAAAATACTTATGATTGAACATAGCTTTACAAAGTTATTACTCACAGATAACAGAGGCTCCAAGGTAAACAGACAAGATACGCAATTTAGATGTCTTGCGGCGCGTGACCTACATAACATAACAGATACATACATTGAAACACACGCTCAAAGTGTACATAACCTATTTCAAATTTCTTAGTGTGCCTCTAGCCTTTATCCTCATTATGGTGTCTTAATCTTGGCCTAGAAATGCTTAGGGTGGAATGAGGATGCAAAAATGTACTTGAAAACATTATTCAAAACTTGCTGAAAACAGGGTCCACGCTTAAGCGTGGCTTTCCTCGCTCGAGCGGACATGTAAAATGTGAGGGTCCGCTCGAGCGTAACTTTCTTCGCTCGAGCGGTCTGCAAACTTTTGACAAAAGTACTGGTTTCTTGTTTTTCACGCTCGACAGACGTTCGATCTCCGCTTGAGCATGAGACTTAGACCTTTGCTCGAGTGTGACTTTTGTCGCACGAGTGTGACTTTTGTCGCTCGAGCGATCTGCAAAACATATGAACTTCTGGGAACATGCATTTCACGCTCGAGTGGGCTTCAGGTCGCTCGAGCGGAAGTGCACGCACTCAGAGTGGTCGCTCGAACATGAACTCCTACGCTTGAGCGTAGGTGCAAATTCTGAAATTTCCAGATTTGATCTCCAAGTTCAAAACTCAATCTTTAAGCATCAAAACTTGATTGTTCTGAGCCAAAACTTAAGGAACACTTAGAAACTCATAATACATCATGAATTAAGGATCTTTTCAAGAAATCAAGACCAAATAGCTTGCCAATTGTGCAAAAATTCAACCTAAAATTTATGTATGATCCATGACCATGACATGCACGAATTCCTTTGAACTTAAGCTTCTCAAAACATGATCAAATGCTACAAAACAACATGAAACTTGATCATATCCCAAAATAAAGGTGAATTCAAGACATGCATGAGGGAATTCTTGGGAATTAAACTCAAAATGTGAGAAAATATGCATGCATGTATGGTATGACTTAGTTTCCTTTAATTCTAGCTCAATTCCTACTTGAATTCACTTAATTCACTTGTTTTCATACATTAATCAACTACATTACAAGATCAAAGGCTAATTCTCTTACTTAAAGTTTGAATTGCACAAGTGAGGGAGCTTCAATTCCCAAATTCTTTGCAAATCTCCAATACTTCTTGGCAATTCTCTACTATCCCAATTTTTTATCTCAATTGCCTTCTCTCTCTCACTCTCTCACGTTTTTCTTGTATGAGGGAGCTCAAATATGTTGAATGAAGAAAGAAGAAAGAATAAAGGCATATAAGAAGCCTTATATAAACTCACTTGAATATGATTACATAAGTGGGCACCAAATTAATCTAATTTATTCGTTCCAAATTGAATTTCAGTTGAACCTACCATAAAATTCTAAAAATTGTAATTAACACATAAATCAAGTCAATTTCTGATTCGGATGCAGATGAGGCTTTCAATTCACAAACCGAAACGAAAACACGAACAGATCTTTCTACGTTAAACAGATATAATCACAAACAATGCAGCACACATGTAATTAATTCAGAATTTGAACTCAAGAACTTATTAGGCATATTAAGCATGAATTAACGTTAATCATGGGTCAGGGTTGTTACAAGCGGTCACTTTAGAAATAGGAGCTCACCTCTAAAACCTACTTTCCAGTAAGTAATAATTGACCATCTTGCACCTTTGATTGCAGAGTTTTAACTAAATCCAGTGAACCTTCTCACAGTTTTAGTCCCACTACATTATGCAAATCCCCAATATAAATCCTATGTATATATACATATGCGTAATAAAGTAGTTTAAATTCAAATAAAGATAATATAAGATGAAAATGTAGAGAAGAAATTGCTTACAGACCATCATATTTACCAGGGACCAAGTCAGAATTGGATAAATGGAAAACCTCCTAAGTACTCACCCTTCCCTAGTACAAAAGATGAAACATTTGCTTTTTTTAGCCATTCCCAGTAACATAGTCAACTTGTATTTGCTTTGTTTGGTCACTCAGAAAATACAATAGAATCAAAACAATTATATTTTTTTAATATTTTTTTCATTGTGAATAGATTAGTTCTCATATCACTGGAAACCAACTAGAAATCTCATATATTTTGGAATGGTAAAATAAACAATGCATTGAAAATATTTACCTTGAGCAAAATGCGTCCACTCAAATGTACAAGCTCCATTGTAAATGTCTCAAATAATGAAACATGTTCCAAATAAAATTACCCCCCAAAACCCTATATTAGATACATGCATATTATAAAGATGTACATACAAAGAGGATTATGCAATGGAAATACCTCTGAGAGAAGAACTTGAAGAGAAGGAGGCGAGGGAGGGAGGGAGAGAGGGAGGGAGGGAGTTTTCAGAAAAATCAAGAAACCCTAACCCTAATTGGGTTTTATCATTCAATGAAGAAGAAGAAGAAGAAGAAGAAGAAGAAGAAGAAGAAGAAGAAGAAGAAGAAGAAGAACAAAAGAACAAAAGAAAGGAACCAAGTCCTCATACCTGAATGTTTTGCTGCCATGAAATCGAAGTCTTCAGCTGTGGAGTTTGGTTGCAGAGCTCCTAAACCTCTGGGGTTGTTTTGTTGTTGAGCCTGTTAGGCTCATTGTGTTTTTGGTAAGAACATCTCTATTACTGAATTAGTTTATAAAGTTTTTAATTAAATTATAGTTAGAAAGTTAGGTTTCTATTCTAACTAATCACATTTTCAAATATATTTTCTAACAAAATCTTTTTTTATTTATTTATTCTAAGATAGAATTAAAAAAAATAGTGAAAAGTGAAATTAGTAAAAAAATGAAAGAAAGTAAAGAAAATAAAAGAAAAATATATCTTATGGCTAAGTTTGGTACCATACTCTTCATTTTTTATTAATTAAAATATAAAAAACATGATCTTTTGTTTTATGTAATTTTTTTTTTATTTATTATGGAGAAGTGGTTTGGAAATATTCTTCTGATCCTGGGGGACGCTCGTGATCCTTAGCTAGCCACCTGAAAAAGAATTAACACTCCGGTAGAAGGTGTCGGAATTAACACTCCGACGGATAAGTCAGTGTATACTTTCTTGATTACTTGTATCTTAAGTTAAACATGCTAGTTCTCACATGCCTTTCTCTAACTGAAGATCCTGTATTTATAATATTCTCTTTGGGCCTTAGGGCCTGGCCCATCCCTGATCCTTTGCATGTACTTCTACTCGGCCTTTGTTCTATTGGTTGGAATGCCAGCTATTTTGTTCGGCTCTTCAATTGACTAGGATCAATGCCGAATAGAGGCTATGTTCTGGACCGGACTGGTCCAAGGAAATTTGGCTCCCACAATTGCCCTCCAAACACTCCACTGGCATCAATTAGTCGGCGTGTTTGGCTTCTAGCCTGGGAAGTCAAAAATTCGGCGGTTGACCCTCTTCCCAATGCATGTCAGAACGCGTACACGCTTTTTGGTCATTGTAACGATTTCCCACCCCTTCATACACTGCCTCCATTTAATGTGATTTGAAATTGCCTCTTCGAATGTATGTTCTTAATACTCAAAGATATCTGGCTCGCCTTCTAGTGCAACTCTTTTACTTCGCGGCTTCTGCAACTCCTTGTTTCTCGTCTTTCCCTTCGTCTCCTGTAAGTTTTTTGCTCCTTCATTTTTGATCCCGCTTCCTCGTCTGCTTTTAGTTTTCCATAATCCTTGGGCTGGCCAAAAAATGGCAAAACATCTGAAGGAGCTCCTTTCAGCGGACCGAATCTCTGGCTTTCGACGCCATTTTTCCATCCCCGATGACGTCCATCTGTCACTTTTGGCAGACAGCACCACTGATATGGAGAGGGATGATGAGAGCACAATCGTCTTTCCTCTCCTATCAATTGCTGAGGGCGGAGTCCGCTTTTCCCTTCACCCATTTTTGAGGGCCGTTCTTCGATACTGGAGTCTAATCCCTTCTCAGCCCAACGTGAATTTCTTTTGCATTATAATGGGAATTGTAGAGCTAAATCGGTGTCTTAGGATAAATTTAGGTATACCTGCCATTCAACACTGTTATGTCTTAGCCAAATCCACTGGCCGGCTAGGACACTACTTTCTTAGAGCCAAGGATACTGATCATCACTTAGTGACCATGCTTTCCAGCTCTGGCAAGCGTGTCGATGACGTGATGGTCGTTGTCCACGACAATTGGGAATTCGGCGAATGTGAAGATTGCCTAGACCCTGTGCCAAGGTGAAAAGGCGAACCAGGTCGCCGATTAGATCACTTTTGTTTCTGTTATTTCCATGTTTGTATTCAGCACTATGCACATCTAATCGTTTTGTTTATGCAGGCAGCGACTTGAAGAGAGTGTTAGTTTCAGAGGACGACGTTGTGCTCGTAGCAATTAAAACCGCGCTACAGTTCATCGGCCGTCCAAACCTTCAAAAACAAGGGAGGGCGGCTCATATTCTCCTACGGTACGAGCCGACTTACACGACATTGTCGACAGCATACAACATTCCGATCCCGTAAGGCGACAACCATCTTACAACCCTCATCTTCCCCAGCTTCAAAAACTTGAGACAGATTGGTTTAGAAACATCCAATTCGGAACACGTAAAAGAATAAGCGGCAAAACCAATCGCCGAGGACCCGGAACGGTTGGCAGTGGAAGTTGACGAACTTATTAACTCGGCCTTTGAGGAAGCCGGATTGAACTCGTCTGACCCTCCATCTACATCAGGCCGAAGGGACGCCATCGAAGATATTTTTACAAATTTGGGAGACCTTCTCGGCAATTATTCTGAGGGTATGGCTAGGGAAAATCTCACGCAGATGGCACGAAAGAGAAACGCTGAACGCATGGCTGCTCGACAGAAAGCCGAGGCCATTCGTTCTGGACTTGTCCCGACTGAATCTGTCGAACCTATTGTTGTAGCAAAAATGGCTCACGTTGACATGGTCGAGACGGAAAAGGCGGTCGATCGGCCGAATCCAGAAGAACGGCCGATTTCAGATCGGGGAGAGAAATGTGCCGCCGAGGATGAGGCCGGCTCTGAGGAGAACCCTGTCGAAAAACGGCCACGCTTAGAGGAATTGGATGTGGTTATTCCCTTCGTTGTTCAACCAAAGATAAAAAGACACGCCGATCTCCTCCGAAGCGTCGGCCTTGAAGGATCCCACTGTGGCATTGAGCTTGGCTGCCTCGGTCTCATTGCCGGTTGATAAGGCAACCTTTCAGGCGGAGCCGGATTTGGTAGCAATAGCATTAGTTGCCCAGTCGGCCCTCCTGGTTTGTAACTTCATTCTCTTTGTTTTGGTTTTGTTTGCAAGCGGTATTTCTTGGTATGTGACGATCCCAACTTGTTTTGCAGACGGTCGGAAGGATCGCCGAATTAGGCCGCCGCCAGCATGATGCCATTGAAAGGATTGGCCGTTTGTAGTCGGAAGTGGAGGGTCAGTGAAGTAGGGCCGAGTTTGAGGCGATGAGAGCGACAATGGAAAGTGCGCGGGCCAAAGCTGAGAAGGAGAGGGCGCGGACTGCTGACCAGCTTAGAGCGGAAGCCGATGAGAGGGCCAACGTGAACAAGGAATCGCTCAAGTTAGCCAAGGAGGCGCTTGCCAAGTTGGAGGCTGAGTTGGCAGAGTCAGAGGCGGCGAAGGAAAAAGCCGACTCTGAGGTTTCAGAGGCATTCGAGGCTAGGAAGAGCGCCGCTCTGGAAAACTATGTAGAAGAGGTCCCCAAATTTGAGAATCAGGGATTCAAACATGGCTGGCTCAAAGCCCTTGCTGCCGCTGGAGTGATATTGGACATGTCGATTCCATACGAGCAAGTGGACGTTGAGCCACTTGAGTCTGATCCCGATGACTTATTTGGGGATCACTTTAGTTTTGTTAGGTATTTTCAATGTATTTTTTTTTTTTGTAATCATGTTTTGTTTTCTTAGTAGACAACTGTTTGCTTGGGGTAATCTTCATGTTTAAAATGATGACTATGCTGTCATCAATTTATGAATGAATATTTCCCTTACCTTGATTGTGGTTATCAATGAAGATTACTGTTTTGTTTTTGGTATTTTGTGTAAAACTATTGCTGTCTGTCGCGCGGTAGACAAACGTTCGTGTAGACTTGCCGAATATCATTAGTTCGTGGAATGGTTGCGGCACAAATCGGTCGGCATCAGGCTTATGTATTTTGCCGATTAGATTAATAAATCTACCCTTGCCGCAGCCAATGTATGAACTCCGAAAGCCGAATATAACGAGTTAATAAATTTGCCCTTGCCCCAGCCAATGAATTTCGTAAGCCGAATAGAACGAGTTCATGGAGTGGCTGCGGCACAAATCGGTCGGCATTAGGCTTAGATATTTTGCCGATTAGATTAATAAATCTGCCCTTGCCGCAGCCAATGTATGAACTCCGAAAGCTGAATATAACGAGTTAATAAATTTGCCCTTGCCCCAGCCAATGTATGAACTCCGAAAGCCGAATAGAACGAGTTCATGGAGTGGCTGCGGCACAAATTGGTCGGCATTAGGCTTAGGTATTTTGCCGATCAGATTAATAAATCTGCCATTACCCCAGCCAATGTATGAACTCCGAAAGCCGAATAGAACTTCTAGATCGGAATAAATCAATAATGCTGACTATTGGTGGTTGCTGGAGTGTGCGCATTGATGATGTCGCCTCGGGAGTGGGGTGCACTCTTGAGTGATTAAAAAGGGGTTGAGAAATTCCATTTGGGTTTCATAAAGCGACTCAATTCTTCTCGTCTTTCATGGCCGCAAAAGTGTGAATGTCAACCAGACTTTTCTTTAATAGTAAGGGACAAGGGAGGACTTTGGCGGAGCTGGACTCATCAATGAATCGAGGCGGCGAGCCTCCCCGTACGGGAGGTAGGGCATCTGTAGAGCATGAGAGGCGCCACTCTCCGCGTCAACGAAGCAGGTCACCAAGGAAGGAGAAGCGCCAACGGAAGAGCTCTCCTCGTTCGCGAAGTGAGGCCAGCGAACCACCGCACCTATTGAGCTTTTTTGTTTTCATTGGGAACAGACCGATAACAGAGGCGGAATCCATCATCCAGGACCCGAACGTGGCGGTCGAATTCGCACAACAGATTTTTCCGCCGGAAGTGCAGTAGTCGATGGTTGGTCGACCTGACTTCGAGGTGTTTCGAGAGGGCGTTCATGGGGCGGTGAAAGGGTTGTACATCGCCTATGAAATCGGCATGCGCCTTCCTACTGCGCGACGAGAAATAGAGAAGAAAGATGAACGCATTCGAAGCTTGGAAGCTCGTGTGGAAGCAACTGAGCGCGAGCTAAGGAAGGTCAAGGCCGCTCAGACACAACCAGCCGGACAGGCTAACCCAGTCGTGGAAGAGAGGGTGACCCAGCGGCTTATCAATACTGCACTTGCTGATCGTGATACGGAGACCATGTTTGCGATAGAGTCCGCAAAGGGGAGGGCTTATGAAAAAGGCTTCCATGAAGGCCGGAAAGTAGGGATAGAGAAAACCCAGGAAAAGATCGCCGAGAAAGTTTGCCGATGTGAAAATCGTGGATTTAAGCACGGTTGGATCAAGGCATTTCAAGCCGCGGAAGCTCTCCAAGCTTCGGGCGTTGATTTGGCACTGCCACTATACCAACGTAATCATTTTCCCTTTTCTGCCTTTGAAGTTGAGCAGAGTGAGGATGAGGGAGAAGCCGGATAAAAATACTCATTGTAATGCTCAAACGCAGATTGCGTTCAAAACTATGTAATCATTGGCTGATTGAATAAAATGTTTCATTTTAAATGTTTGTGTTTCGTTGTAATTTTTATTCAGCACACACGTGTTTGCATGTTTTGTGTTTCATTGTATAAATGTTTGAATAAATGTATTTTAAATGATTGAATAAGCATTGACCGGCCCGAGTTAACTAAGCATTTCAATTCGAATGTTTATATGCTTTAATGTGTAAATGGTTTATGCTGGCTCGACTTAAGAGAGCATTCTACATTAAATATTTATTCGGCACACACGTGTTACGCACGGCCCTGGCTCCGAATTTGGAGACTTAAACATGGCCAATCGTGATGTCCACGAAGGGCGCTCCGAATCCGGAGGCTTGTTCGGCCCAAAGGTGTCATGTGCCGATGAGGCTCCGAATCCGGAGACTTTTTCGGCCCAAAGGCGTCATGCGCCGATAAGGCTCCGAATCCGGAGACTATTTGGCCAATCGTGATATCCACGAAGGGCGCTTTGAACCCGGAGGCTTTTTTGGCCCAAAGGCGTCATGCGCCGATGAGGCTCCGAATTCGGAAACTATTTGGCCAATCGAGATATCCACGAAGGGTGCTCCGAATCCGGAGACTTTTTCGGCCCAAAGACGTCATGCGCCGATGAGGCTCCGAATTCGGAGACTTTATTTGGCCAATCGTGATATCCACGAAAGGCGCTCCGAATCCGGAGACTTTTTTGGCCCAAAGGCGTCATGCGCCGATGAGGCTCCGAATCCGGAGACTTTAGCCAATCGTGATATCCACGAAGGGTGCTCTGAATCCGAAGGCTTTTTCGGCCCAAAGGCATCATGCGCCGTTGAGGCTCTGAATCCGGAGACTTTATTTGGCCAATCGTGATATCCACGAAGGGCGCTCCGAATCCAGAGGCTTTTTCGGCCCAAAGGCGTCATGCACCGATGAGGCTCCAAATCCGGAGCCTTTATTTGGCCAATCGTGATATCCACGAAGGGCGCTTCGAATCCGAAGGCTTTTTCGGCCCAAAGGCGTCATGCGCCGATGAGGCTCCGAATCCGGAGACTTTATTTGGCCAATCGTGATATCCACGAAGGGCGCTCCGAATCCGAAGGCTTTTCGGCCCAAAGGCATCATGCGCCGATGAGGCTCCGAATACGGAGACTTTATTTGGCCAATCGTGATATCCACGAAGGGCGCTCCAAATCCGGAGGTTTTTTCGGCCCAAAGGCATCATGCACCGAGGAGGCTCCGAATCCGGAAACTTTATTTGGCCAATCGTGATATCCACCAAGGGCACTCCGAATCCGGAGGCTTTTTCGGCCCAAAGGCGTCATGCACCGATGAGGCTCCGAATCCGGAGACTATTTGGCCAATCGTGATATCCATGAAGGGCGCTCCGATTCCAGAGGCTTTTATCGAAACACTTTTTCAACTGGATTTCGCAGTATGTAAACGGGAATCTTTGCATTACAGAAGTGGACTGTGTACATGGTGAATCATTAAAAACTAGTATCATTCCCCACAGGTCGGGTTTAATGATAGAATTTGCGCAAGTGCGTTGAGTTCCAAGGCCGTGGCAGACTCCTTCCAGACATGTCTTTGAGCCGATATGCCCCTACTCCCGCGATCGAATTGACCTGATAGGGGCCGTCCCAGTTAGGACCCAATTTTCTGTCTGCCGGTTTCCTGGCAGCTGGGAGTACTTTCTTCAGAACCAACTCTCCTAGTGTGTAGCGACGCAGCTGAATACGTTGATTATACGACTTAGCGAGATGCTGCTGATACCGCGCCATGGATGCAAGGGCATGGTCTCTTCGTTCTTCAATCAGAATCAAATCCAAGGCCAGCATCGTGTCGTTTTGGCCCATATCAAAAACTTTCGATTTCAAGGTTGGGAGGCCGATCTCCAAGGGTATGATTGCCTGGGTTCCAAAGCATAGAGCAAACGGCATTTCCCCAGTAGATCGCCTCGGTGTAGTTCAATGAGCCCACAACACACTCGGCATTTCTTCGACCCATTTGCCTTTAGCTTTCTCCAGGCTTTTCTTGATGTCGTCTAAGATGGATTTGTTAGAGGCTTCAGCTTGACCATTGTTTTGAGGATAAGCCGGCGTGGAAAAGTAAGGCCGGATACCATACTTGCTGCACAGCTCCCGGTAGATGCCACAATCAAACTGTGTGTCGTTGTCTGAAAGGAGTGCTCTTGGAATGGCGAATCGTGTTATGATATTTCTCCAAATGAAACACTTCACGTTGGTATCTCGGATGTGCGTTAGTGCCTCCGCTTCTACCCATTTTGTAAAATAATCTGTCGTGACAATCAAAAATCGCTTGTTACCCAGGGCACGAGGCAGTGGTCCGACGATGTCAAGTCCCCACTAAGCGAACAGCCAAGGACTGGTTATGGAGCTTAACTCTTCAGCAGGCAGGTGGGTCAAAGGAGAAAATTTCTGGCACTGTTCACACTTTTTCACGTAACATTCAGCATCAGCTCTCATTGTCAACCAGTAATACCCCTGTGTCACTGCTCGATGAGCCAAAGAGTGCCCGCCAGAATGGGCGCCACAACTGCCTTCATGTATTTCAGTCAGAAGCTCTTCGACTTTGTCCGGATGCACGCATTCCAAGTATGGACCAGCAAGGGATTTTTTGTAAAGCTTTCCTTGCGGATCCAAGTAGTATCGCAGGGCTTTGTTTCATAGCTTGTGCGCTTCTTTCTTGTCCTCCGGGAGCTGTTCGGAATATAGGAATGCAACAATGGGATCCATCCAACTCGGTCCAAATTCTATAACATTGATCTGGACTTCCTCCGAAGGACCGATGCTCTGCTCTGGGATGAAACCTACTTCGATGGTCCGTTTAATCTCTGAGTTAATGGCAGAGGCTAGGCAAGCCAGGGCATCTGCATGTGTGTTCTGATCACGTGTTATCTGATTCAATTCATGATGGCCAAATTTTGCCAGCAAGGAGTTAGCCGTTTTCATGTAAGCCGCCATACGGTCATTTCTTGCCGCGTACTCCCCCTTTAACTGATTGATCACCAATTTTGAATCGCAAAATACAAGCAAACACCGAGCACCCAAAAGATGTGCATTGCGCAAACCGGTTAGAAGGGCTTCGTATTCGGCTTCGTTATTTGACGCTTCGAAGCCGAGCTTGACGGCCTGCTCAATTATGGCGCCATCGGTAGCCATGATTACTACTCCGGCTCCACTGCCCCGCTGGTTAGATGATCCATCACAATACAACTGCCAAATGTCCCCAACATAAATTCTCCAGTTCGGCTTAGGTCAGATTTCATCAGACTTGAAGTCGGCAAGAACCCCAGTGAATTCGGCCACAAAGTCGACAAGCACCTGTCCCTTGATTGAGGTTCTAGGTAGAAACTAAATATCGTACTGGCTGAGTTCAAGAGCCCACTTTGAAACGCGTCCTGATGCTTCTGCACTTCGTAGTACTGATCAGAGGGGGTAATCTGTTAGCACCCCGATGCTATGCCCTTGGAAGTAATGCATCAATTTTCTTGCTGCCATGACAAGGGCCAGAATAAGTTTTTTCAATGGGAGGTAGCGTGTTTCAGCGTCAACCATTGCCTTGCTCACATAATACACTGGCCGCTGCTCTCCCAATTCTTCCCTTATCAGTTCCACTCTTCCCTTATCAGTACTACCAGATACAAAATTAGCGGATCACCGGCCAAAGGCGTTATCAAGAGTGGAATTGATCGGAGGTAGGTCTTGAGGCCGTTGAAAGCAGCTTCGCACTCGGCGGACCATTCAAAAGCCTTGCCCTGCCATAGTGTATGAAAGAACTGTCGGCAGCGGTCCATGGAACGACTGATGAATCTGTTGAGTACGACGGCCATCCGCATTAACTTCTGAACTTCCTTGACCGATCGAGGGGAGCCGAGTTCTAGGATTGCTATGATTTGCCTTGGGTTGGCTTCGATTTCTCGGTGGTTGACAATGTAACCCAAGAATTTTCCAGAGCCGATCCCAAACGCACATTTGGAAGCGTTCAGCGTCATTCTATATTTACGTAGAATGCCGAATGTCTCTTCCAGGTCGGCTATATGATTCTGCTCTTCCTTGGACTTGACCACCATATCGTTAATGTATACTTCCATAGTGTGGCCAAGTTACTCCTTGAACATGGCAGTGACCAGTCTTTGGTAAGTTGCCCCTGCATTTTTCAGCCCAAAAGGTATAACCTTGTAGCAGTAGGTTCCTCTTGGGGTGAGGAATGCAGTTTTGTCTTGGTCCTCCGGATGCATGGCGATTTGATGGTAGCCTCTGTAAGCATCGAGGAAGCTCATACGCTGATGGCGTGCCGTTGCATCTACAAGTTGGTCAATTATGGGTAGAGGAAAACAATCCTTGGGGTAGGGTTTGTTTAGGTCCGTGAAATTGACGCATACTCGCCAAGTCCCATTTTTCTTCTTCACAACCACTGTATTAGAGAGCCTTGTAGGGTAGGTCACTTCCCTGATTGCCCCAGCGTCAAGCAACCTATCAACCTCCTCGACAATGGCGGCAGTGTGCTCTGCGGCTGACCGCCGACTTTTCTGAATGATCGGCTTGCATTTGGGGTCAACATTCAAATGGTGCTGGGAAACGGACGGATCTATTCTCGGCATCTCGTATGGAGTCCACGAAAAGACATCAAAGTTGCTGAGCAGGAAAGAAATTAGCTGCTGTCTGTCGGCTTGATTCAGGGAGGTGCCGACCGTGAAGAACTTGTTTGGGCTTCCGTCGATTTCAACTTGATCTAGGCCTTCCGTGGCCTTTTCACTTGGGAGCCGCCTAACATCGTCGAGGCTCTCCCGATGCGGTACCTCAATGGAATTCACTTGCAACTCTTTTGGCGTCTTTCCAACAAGGTGATAGCATGCTTGCGCCGACCTCTGTGAGCCACGGATTTGCTCAATGTCACATTCTGTCGGGAAGCATAGCAGCTGATGATAGGTGCTCGGCACGGCCTGCATAGTAAGCAACCAAGTTCACCCCATGATGAGATTGTACGACGATGGTAGCTTAACGACCAAGAATTCCACATCCACTGTTTGGGAGCCCGCTCGAACGGGTAGTGTGATTTTTCCCAACGGGTATTCTGGATTGGCGTTGAAGCCGAACAATAGATAAGGGGTCGGAGAGAGATCCGATTCGGAGAAGCCGAGTTTGGTGAATGTCTTGTAGTACATAACTTCCGATATGCTCCCTGGATCAATGAGTATGCACTCAACTGTGAATCGGTTTACCCGTAATTCAATTACCAGGGGATCGATGTGGGGAAGTGTCACTCCAGCCAAATCTGAATCATCGAAAGCAATGCTCGTAGCTTCATGGAGCCGTTTAGCCGAAGTGAGTTGATTTTGAGGGTCGGGCTTCGACTGCATCGTATGCACCGCGGATGACGTTGGCAGGCTGTATATCATGTGGATCACGCCGAGTGAAGGGAAATCCTGTCTTAAGGTTATTTCTTTGGTTGAGTTGCCTTTTCAGACATACTGTTGTAGCCGACCATCTTGTACCAACTCCTCTAAGTGATCCTTCAATGCATAACAACTCCAAGTATCATGGCCATGGTCCTTGTGACACTCACACCGTCTATTCCGTCTTCTCGTGTCAGGAGGTCCCACCATTTTGGACAGCCATTTGAGGAACGGAAGGTGTTGGACTTTGGACATTACCGTGCTGATTGGCTCTATCAACTCTGTATATTTCTTGTTTGCGCGCCTCATGAGCCTGCTATCAACTTGCAGTTGTTCATTTACTCGGCTGGAGCATTGGTCGCTCGATTGGTGAGAATCCTGTCTCTTGTCCCGTTTAGCCCGATGTCGTGGTTCAGGGCTCTGAGGTGGTACAGAGTTTATTGGCTGAGCAATTGCAGAAGGAGCCATCTTGTTGGCCGTGTTTTCGGCTTTAACCCGCAAGGCGTCATCTTCCACTTTGCAGTATTCCTCAACTTTCTTCATCAACAACCAGACTGTTTTGGAAGGCCGTCTGGTCAAAGAGTTGCGGAGGGCACTGTCGGGATGTAAGCCCATCTTGAAGGCGGTAATGGCCATGGAGTCATTGCAAGCATCATCTACCAGATTAAAGCACTCCTAATACCGCGCCGAATACGCACGAAGGGTTTCGCCGGGTTGAATCTGCATTGCCCAGAGGGAATCGGCTTGCTTTGGCTGGACCTCATTAGTAATAAATCTTGCCCTGAAGGATTTTTGGAGTTGGTGGAAGTTTTTGATAAAAGCATGCTCCAGTTTATAATACCACCTGACAGCCAGTGGTCCTAAACTGCTCGAAAATATTCTGCACATGAGAGCCTCGTCGTCTGCATGCAATGTCATAGCCTGCTTGTAGTGACGGATGTGATCGGTGGGGTCTCATTTTCTATCATAGAGAGTGAACGACGGAGCTTTAAACTTTTTGGGCAGAACTGCCCTTACGATCCGTCGCGCAAAGGGATCATGCTGGTCTTCTTCATCTGAACTATTTCTTCTTCGCTTGTGCCTTATACGTGGACTCTCTTAAAAGGAACTGGAAGTTTTGGGTCGTCCCTTCTTCTTGGGCTCCGGGGATAATGAGTCAGAGTCGCTATCAGTGTCTTGTTGTCAGGCTCGAAGTCGTCGACCACCTGCCCTCGGAGGTCATTCCAAATCTTGGCCTACAGCTTCTTTGGACTTCGCCACTTCCAAGGCCAAATCCTGATGGAGACGTTCGTTCTCAGCGATCATGTTCTCTAATCTCTGTTCGTTTTTCTTTGCTTGTTCCATGATTGCTTGCATTGCCTCATGCTCTGAGGTAGAGGGTGAGGCAAAGTTCAAAGCGTGTCTTGCGGGGATAGTCTCTGGTCCAAGCATGTTTGTTGGAGTGAGGTCGTCTCTCTGCGTGGTTTCATCAGTGACTATCGGAGGGTCTTCCGTTACGCCCACCATGGATGTATTTAAGTATTCCCACAGACGGCACCAATTGTGGAGAAGTGGTTTGGAAATACTCTTCTGATCCTGGGGGACGCTCGTGATCCTCAGCTAGCCACCTGAAAAAGAATTAACACTCCGGTCGGGGATGCCGGAATTAGCACTTCGACGGATAAGTCAGTGTATACTCTCTTGATTGCTTGTATCTTAAGTTAAACATGCTAGTTCTCACATACCATTCTCTGACTGAAGATCCTGTATTTATAATATTCTCTTTGGGGCTTAGGGCCTAGCCCATCCCTGATCCTTTGCATGTACTCCTACTCGGCCTTTGTTCTATTGGTTGGAATGCCAGCTATTTTATTCGGCTCTTCAATTGACTAGGATCAATGCCGAATAGAGGCTATGTTCTGGACCGGACTGGTCCAAGGAAATTCGGCTCCCACATTTATATTTCCAATTCTACTCTTTATTTTATTTATATATACAGACAAACTGTTTACAGAGTCTCACAAGGCTGTTCAAATGTAGATAACCTTAAATTTTTTAGTTAAAATAGCTATTATAATAGTTAGTCCATTAAAGTGATTAAAATATGGTAATACTAATTATAATAGCTAATAAGTCTCGTTTAAATAGTCTATTGAAGATATAGAGATATATCTTATGAAAGTAGCCTAGAGGGAGGTAATAAATCTTGAATTTATTTAGTATGAAGTTATAAAAAATAATAATAATAATAATTTTCTTACAACCTATTATGACACTGACATGGTAACTAAGTTTCTAATTTCTTGCAAAAATATAAAAATAATACAAAAAAAAATGTTATAAAAGTAGTTATAAATTACCAATAGGTCCTAATAGTTGGATTTAATTCCCATTAAGTTCTATTGAAAGTTAGTTCTAGTAAAATTGTCGTTAAAAATAATATTTTGTGACATTTTTTGCCTATGTTTCTAAAAATTGACAATTAGTGACTTTTTTATCACAATTTTTATAAATTGTCACTAAAACTTGCAATTAGTGATATTTTTCTATGATGAATATTTTAAACTGTCGCTGAAAGTTAAAAATTAGTGACTTTTTGTGATGATTTTTTTAAATTGTTGCTAAAATTTATAATTAGTGACGTTTTTGTGACAAAATCTTTAAATTGTCGCTGAAAATGAACAATTAGTGACATTTTTAATAATATTTGATAAAAAAAACATTGTTAATTTATCACAGGACATGTTAGATAATAAATCTACCTATTAAAATCTACACGTAAGTCCCTTTTTAGATTTTTTCTTAGAATTGAAACGTGCCTTAGGTCATGTCTAACACTTCACCAAATCCATCATCAAATTCAAATTTAGTAAAAAAGTATCTTTTTTTGTGTTCCAATGGTTTCACCAAACCTGTATCAAATTGAGAAAATAGCAAATGTTTCATCAAACTGAGGATCTGGGGCACCTTTCACCATTTTACTGTACATGACCATTGAGGATGAGACCACCAGACGACCAGCTAGACGTTTGGCCGAATGTCTCCCTGGTCATCTTCTTTCATGAATAATTTCCACAAAAATAGGTGACACAGAGTTAGACAAATGGTTTGTGCAACCATGACTTTTTGTTAACTTTGAGCCTAAATTGTGATAGGCCCTGGACACTAATTGAGGTGTGTCCAGGTGGAAACACATTATTTGCCGAGTGGTGATTCACTTCGTATATTTGGTTGTTCAAACCATTTTCTAAGTTAATGCAAAATTGACTCCAAAAGAGGCTTCGGCAACACGGTAGTTGCTCTGTTTTCTTCATCATCATTTAGCTTTCTGCATTAGAAATATAAAGCAGAGTATGTATGTATGTGTATGTGTATGTGTATGACCTTGTGAAACAAACAAAGATGTATGTGTATATAGTGATCCAAACAAAGAAAATAGAAAATAGAATATAAAGCAATCCAAGGACCTTGTGAAACACAGAGTATTGTAGACACCCCATTTTTGACTACCCTTAAGACTTGGGCGCCACTGATTGCTTACTTGATGGTGCAAGCTATCTTGTGCAAAGGTTCGATTTCTTCAGCAAAAGGAGCTCCAAATCCCAACCTCACACCCCATTTTTGGACCAAAAAAATTTTGACCTAAATGATTTTAGACCTTAAAACCCTCTCTTTCAAATATTTTTGAAAAAAGTTCCTACGATGTTCCGAAGCTCGCATTTCATTAAATGTTGCGTTTTTCGATAAATCGAGCAGGGACAAAGTGGAAATGAATGAAAGAGAGGTGAAATCTTTGAAAATATCTTTAAAACATCTTGTTTAGAGGTTTTGAGTTGAAGAAAATTGGAGGAGAGGGAAGAAACCAAGTTGGGGAAGAAAATGGACATGAACCGTTGAGAGAGAGTCAAGCAGCCCTCGCTAAATCAGGCCTATCCTTTTGTACACATGGATTTCAACTATAAGGCCACCACCATTGGAAATTGGACTTCCGGGGCTTCATTTTTCACTCAAGAATCTCCAAAAGCCGAGTCTGGATGAGGGAGATATGGCTGGTTGAAGTTAGGCATCAATCCGATTGAGCTGGAAATGAGCAGTCTTCACTAAAATGAGCATATCTTTTTGCACACTTGGAATTTTTATGTGAGTCTACACCATTGGAAAGAATACTTCCGAGGCTACAATTTAGACTCAAGAATGACCTGCAAAGGAGACCAGATGAAAGAGATATGCCTAATTAAAGTTGGGGCTAGAAACCAGTTTTTGCTTTCCAGCCACTAGTGAAGCTTGTCGGCCATGTGTCGGCCACAAATGGACTTTGTCAGCCATGTGTCATCCAAAAGTGGTTCTTTTCGTCCACCATGAGTGGCCTTTGGCCACCAATAGTGCCCAGTTGGCCACAGGTGTCCAAAACTCAAATAGTTTGCAGATATTTCTCCTCCAGCTGTTCTACACTGCTCCAGCTGTCCCATTTTCAGATATTTTCAACCAAGGCTCTCTTTTTCTATATATAGAGGTCATATCTCTCATATTGCAAGGTTGGAAAGTTTGTGAGCCTCTCTCTAAAATCTCTCTCTCTCTGTAATTCTCTCTCTAGATTTCTCTCTCTCTTGCCCTTTTGTGCATACAAGTAGAGATACACTTCTCCTTTGCCTAGACATCCTTGATCAAAGTTGCTTATCTTTGGGCTGAGATTCCTTGGACCTTCTTTGAGCTTTAGAAGGTGATTTTAGCTTGATTTGGTGCCTCATTTGTGCCTAAAGTGTGCTTGGCTTCAACAGGTATAACATTTACCCTTTAAGCTTGTTTTTCATACTTGTTTTTTCCATCTTTTTGTACTATTTTTGGGGTGGTTTTAAACAAAAAAACCTCTATTTTTATGACCTAAAAATGGTGGTTTGAGGCTATTTTGTGTTAAGGGGTAGTCCACCCTTCTTGTTGCTTAATTGTTTAGACCTTTGCACCATTTTTCATCACCTTCAAATCAAACTTTTTGGGCCTTTTAACCACTGAAATTTAGAGGATTTTTAGTGATGAAGACCTCATTTTGAAGTCCAAAATTGGAGGGGGTAGCCTCCCCTCCTTGTGTCCTGCTTGCACGCCTAGTTAGCCACACATGTTAGCCCATTTTTCTAGCATTTTGTAGCTTAATCTCAGCATGTTTTTGCCACTGTTTTGACCTATTATGGCTCTATTTTGGACTGGTTAATTCATTTGAGGTTTGTTTTGCATAGTTGTAATGTAAAGGGCTTCACTAGTTTGGTGTTTTTGGCTTTTAAACATCATTTTCTTGAGTTGATTGCCTGTTTTAGTATTATTTTGCATGTAGTTTCAGCACTGAAATCTCTGCAACCTCCCTCTATTCTTCACTTTTTCATTTACTTTAGACCCCTTGTTGGCTTAAGTATGAAATTGAGACAATCATGCTTAATGGTTTAATCCCCTTGGGGATTCATTATCAACGGCGTGAGGTCTCTTTCATACTCATGGCACTTGTGGTTTATGCCCACTTTCTATTAGAGGACACTCACTTTTGGACTAATCAATTAAAGAATCGATTGGTAATCTAAAATAGGTAAACAAAAAATGAACAAGTAAAAGAGGCAAGATTAAGCATCTTCGTGTTGCATTGCATGTGTTTGGATCGGACGTTAATTTAAACACGAGAAAAATGGGACGTTTCATACTCAAAGTGATGAAACGTGCCACTTTTCTTGGTCACCATCACCCTTGATCATGCATGATAGGGTGGTGGTTTTGTTGAGTCTTGTTTTGCACTCATTAAGTTTGTACAAGCTTGGTTTCTTAGCCATCATGCATGGAAAATGCTTGGTTGATGGTTTAAGGGCCAAGAGTTGCACTCCTTTGAGCTTGTGTAATGATAAGGAGGGTAACAGTACACACGCTCCTCAAGAATACATTGTTTTGCCTCTATTTACTCTCTGTTGCAGTAAAAAAAAAAAAGTTGAGGGAAGGGATGGCCGACCGGCCACCAGCAGTAGCCGATCGGCCACCACTGGTAGCCGACTGGCCATCAATGGAAATTTTGCACATGTGTGTTTCTGAGGTGGAGCAGAGGCAATTTGGAAGTTGGCAGCACTGTTGGTGTTCAAGCATGTGTAAATAGAGGCATCCAATGGCAAGGTAGTGGATTTTCGGGAGGAAACCAACCAAGCATGCATGTGTCCCTCACCCTCGAGGTCATTTAATTGCTTTAATTAGCTTAGAATAGTTAGTTAATTCATTTCAAGTGTTGTAATAATTAGCTTAATTAGCGTAGCTAGTTAGCTTATTCATTCAAACCCTTCTTCGTGAGGGCTTAATGTTATAATAAGTGTGCGTGTGTGTGTATGTCTTCCAACCCCACGTCTTTCTCCCTTTTATTTAATCGCTTTCGATGGTTAGATTAGGGACATGTTTTACTTCGCATTTCGCATGCTTGCATCCATTCATTTGTCTTGCATGCACCGAAGCTCAGCGCATCATTCAAACTGCATTGTCAATTTCAATACTTCTTTGAATACGTGTTTCAAAGCATATTATCAAAGTGTTGCAAATACCATGATTAGTAGTCGAGCCTATTTAGTCGCATCATTGTATGTGTTGCATTAGGCATCTTGTATAGTTAGAATCATGCATCTTTCTAACTAGTTTTTCTTTTGGCTTAGAGTACTAGGTAAGTTTTTTTGCTTTAGCATACTTGCATAAGTGTGATTGCCATGTTGCCATTTTTTGCATACTTGCCATGAGGCTATGTTCTTAAATGCTAAACTGCATGAATGCCTGTGGATAAAGGCTTGTTGTTTGAATTGGAACAGTTCAACGAATGTGTGTTTTAAGCCCACTTTGTTGTGGCAAAATCATGTTTTAAGCCCACTTGAGGTGGCAAATTCAAACTATTTTCGAAAACAAACATAAGTTGAATTTTTCCAAGTCTTGCAAACTAGTCTATACTTGCCTGTGTGCGCAACATAGTAAAGCTAGTTTAATAACCTGAATAAGAACACATAATGTTTATAAAACATCATATCATGATTAGTAGACGTCGATCTTTGATCGGGTGAGCGGGAGTGCTCATTACAGGACCTTCCCCTCTCGTACCCAAGTTCCCGAGCCGAGGCAACTTTGGTGATGACGGACACGTGGCCTTTGGCACGAGTCAGGGTTTTCTAAATTTCTCAAAAATAAAATATTTGGGTGGCGACTCTGTAATCTAGCAAAGCAGTCCAATTTTGGCATTATTTGATTGAAAATCGATTTTCCAAAACAATTTGCCGGATTTGGACTCTTTGGTGATTATCAGTTTCACATTGCACTTGTGAGACTAGATTCAGAATCACAGGTAGAGTTTGAACTGTGAGGCCTTCTTTTCAAACCCTTTCCGAAAGGCGGGGGCACGGAAAAATGCGAGTCCACAAGTATGTATGTATGTCTATATAGTTGGAGAGAGAGCAAGAGAGAAGGTGGGTTTGTGTTGGTAAGAAAGAAAATGAAGTGTGTTACTTCCATTGAACACTAGAGCAAACCTTTACCATGTTTCAATTGTAATGGGTGCCAATTGTGTGTATTTCCAATAAAAAAAATTAATATGAATTTTGGCTTCACTACAAAAGCCATCCTCCTTTCTCTACGCATGCATGGAACAAGTTGTGCAAAGATTGCTTAAATGATGAAGATAATAAAAAAAATAATGTAATTTGAATCACAACCTAGTAGCATCAATTTTTTACCATTTTGATTGATTTGCCTTCAAATGTTTCGTATATTCTTACTCTTGCTCCCCTACACATATACAATAAAATAACAAAAAACCGGTGAGTGAATCAATGTGCATAATAAGCACACAAAGATGCAGGACTTGTCAGCTAAATTGAACATACAAACAAACCGAATGTGAAATTAGCTACTAAATGTAACCCACAGTTGGCATACTTGGCAAGGCAACAGAATCTTCTCACATTCCCTCTAAGTTCATTTACTTGTTATTTCTTCGAATGCCGATTAAAAGGCCTGGCCTTAAGAATAACTGAAGAATCGAGATTATTTCATTTTTACCCCTATACTTTATCACGATTTTCAATGACCTCCCTAGACTACTCTTATTTTCACGCTTACCATTATACTATTTAAGTTACTATCAATTTTGCCCCTGCCGTAAGATTTGAAACAGAAAAAGCTAAAAGAATTATATTTTGGCCCCAAATTTCAAAAGAAAGATGCAAACTCACCCTTTCCTACCAGCAAACCACCAGCAACAACCACCACTTCAAGCCCTTTTATCTCCTTCGTCATAACTCCATTTCGCCTCATTTTTACGTCGTTGAATTCAACTCACTGTCTTGTTTTTGTATCACATCTCACACGTCTCGTTCTTCCTCTTTTTGTGTGCTATTGGAGCTCCAAAAGTTGATAAAAAAAATATGATTTTTCTTCTCGTTTTTTATTTTTCTTCAAGCCATCTTTCGGACTTCATATCTTTCTCAATTCTTGACGATTCTACTTCATTCTTTCGCCATTCTCTTCACCTCATTTCCTACTTTGCCTTACACTACCTCGCTTTCTCATTTCATCGTGTAATGGGCGATTTTGGTATGCCGAAAGTTGTCCGAAAACTAATTTCAAAAATTTCAAAACATTCATCGTTTGTTTCTTTCTTCTCCATCTTCGTCATTCTTCTTCTCTTCTTCACTTATAACATGATGTGGAACATAGTTCTGGGTGGTAATGGACCTGGTGATAGCGGTGGTGGTGGTCCGACGACGGCAATGGGTTTGGTGTTATAAGGTGGCGGTGTTGGTAATGCTCATGGTGGTGGTAATGGAACTTGGTTGTGAAAACGGTGGGTTTGGTGTTGTAAGGTGGTGGTGATGGTAATGATCGTGGTGCCGGTAATGGAGTTCAGTGGCGGTGAAGTTGGTGGTTTGGGTGCTGACGTTGGTGAAGTTGATGAACATGATGAAATTGATAAAGAGATATATATCATCTTTCTATATACATACATATCAATAATCTATCTCCAAATATAGCAGAAAACAAGTTGATCGCTTGATCACTTTCAAACCCATTTTCATTTTGTCTTGATTTCTTCACCATTCTTTTTTACTAGTTACCATAACATAATTTACTAATTTGAGTATGATTTTGTTACTGATGATTAAAAATTTATGAGGGCTACTAAGTTTCATGGTAAAAATTGGGACTTATTTGAATCTGAAGTTAGGGTTTACAATTTGAAGTAGAATTCATGGTGAAGAATTCAAGATTTCCCTTATTATCTAAGGGATAGCTTTTGGCATGGCGTGTGTGTTGGTGGTGCTTTACATTAGGTTGTGAGTCAAAACTACGAGTCAAAACTATTATGTTGGGGCTAGATTGATTGTTATTAAAAAATGGCAACCTGGACTAAAACTAATAAAGTGTGAATTTTCAAGTGTGTCATTGTGGGTGAAGTTGTACAATGTTCCTTTGGAACTTTGGAGTGAAGAGGGTTTGGGTTACATAGCTAGCATCTTGGGAACTCCTCTTTATTTGGATGAGCCAACTTTCAAGAGAAGCAGACTTACATTTGCGAGAATTTGTATTGAAGTGCCAGCAAATAAAGAGATCCCTAAGTCTTTCAAAATAAATCTTGGTTATGGTGACCCATATGAGATTCAAGTTGAGGTACCATGGAAGCCCCAAAGGTGTGATGGTTGTAAGACTTTTGGCCATACCACTAATTTGTGCCCTCAAAAGCCAAAGTCTTTGAACCCTCCATCCTTCAAACATGAGTGGAGAGTCAAGGACACTAAAACACAAATTCCGACTAAATGGGAAGTGGTGAAGAAAAAGGGGAGAGATGGTGGGCAAGGTTCAACGCCACTGATCAACAAAGAGAGAGAGACACGGTCTTCTGTCCCCTCAACATTTAATGCCTTTGATGTCCTTGAATCGTGTGATATGGACGAGTTAGGAAATGGAGATTCAAGTCAAGAGTTGAGAAATAGAGGGAGTCCATCTCCAAGTGATCCTAGTTATGGGGAGACTTCAAAAGAGGATAACAGAAGAAAACTTAAAGCGAAACTTCATGACTTGAAGAATGCTAGAAGGAAATTCTGAATCCTTGTTTTGTTAGGAATGTTGTGCTTGTTTTCTATAAGCTCAGTTTGTCTTTTGATGGAGTAGTTTATTTTGTTTGTTTTTGTGCTTCCATCAAAAGCTGTGTATTGAACTTCATTGTATATCTTTCTTTTTTGGTTATAATATGACTTACTTATCCAAAAAAAAAAAAAAACTACGAGTCAAATAGTGTTAATTTTTTTGTGGCTGCATTTGATCTTACTAATGAGGAGTATCGATTAGTACCACAACCGGAGTTTCTGATGAGGTTTTTTATATTTGTGTAAGGGAGTTGGATGGGTGTCTATCACTATTCTACAATTATGACCAAGTCCGAGTTGATATGTGGGTAATGACCAATCACTACCCGAACCACCAACTTCACCGCCACCAAACTACATTACCACCACCACCACCACCATCACCAGTTCCATTACCACCTAGAACCATGTTCCACATCATGTTATAAGTGAAGAAGAAAAACAAGAATGAGGAAGATGGAGGAGAAAGAAACAAAAGATGAATGTTTTAAAAATTTTAAAATTAGTTTTCGGACAACTTTCGGTATACCAAAATCGCCCATTACACGATGAAGTGAGAAAGCGAGGTAGTGTAGGGCGAAGTAGGAAATGAGGTGACGAGAATAGCGAAAGAATGAAGTAGAACCGTCAAGAATCGAAAAAGATATGAAGTCCGAAAGATGGCTCGAAAAAAGTTGAAAACTAGAAGAAAAAATTTATTTTTTTATCAACTTTTGGAGCTCTGATAGCATGCAAAAAAAGGAATAACGAGACGTGTGAGATGTGATATAAGAACTAGACCGTGAGTTGAATCCAACGACGTAAAAATGAAGCAAAATTGAGTTATGACGAAAGAGATAGAAGGGCTTGAAGTGGTGGTTATTGTGGTGGTTTGCTGGTAGGAAAGGGTGAGTCTGCATCTTTCTTTTGAAATTTGAGGCCAAAATGTAATTTTTTTAACTTTTTCCGTTTCAAATCTGACAGCAGGGGCAAAATTGATAGTAACTTAAATAGTATAGGGGTACGCGTGAAAATAAGAGTAGTCTGGGGGGTCATTGAAAATTGTGACAAAGTATAGGGGTAAAAATGAAATAATCTCGAAAGAATCTACTAGAAGTTAATCGATGTGTGCATATTAAAGGGGGGAGGGAATTTCATGCCAAAAAGATTGAATTGAAAACTTATTTGGCAACAAAAAAAAGGCTACTAGTATAGAATTGATAAAACATTGTCCTTTATATGTAACACAAATCATTCATCATACACTCTAACCAAATGAGATGCCTCTCTCCATCTCTCTATGTGTGCGTATGCGTAAGCGTGGCTGTTTTGCTAACAAGGTATCTAGGCTTTTTAAAGCAACCAACTATTTAGTTGTACAAAAAAATTGTATGCTTTTAATTTGCTCAAAAACAATAGAAGGTGGCACCACATATCCTTTCCACCAAGAACGATTCCTAGCTATTAACCAAGGGATCCCACTTATAGGGTTCACATCTTCTCTAATAAATTGCACTAAAAGCTGTATATTTTTATTGAAACCTTTAAACATCATGGATCACTAACATGCTTGTCTGAAAGCCTAATAAACCAGATGAACCATTCTACAAAACTAGTACAAATAACATTTTCCTCAACAAACAATTCAACTGTTGTTTTTTTATTTTTTGCATTGACTGGTCGACCGGGCTGGTCGTCAGACCGGTCAACCGGTGGTTTGATGAAAAGTCAAATTCTTCCGTTGGTGCAGGCGATATCAAATAGAGGAATTCATCATATTTTTACTCAGATTTGATATAAAATAGTGGTACATAGGAAAAATAATTATAAATTAGTGAAAATTTATTAGGTAAATTACACTTACCTCCGTTGAGGTTTCTAATAATTATAGACCTTTTTTGAGGTTTTGAAAATTACACTGAGTTCCTTTACTTTAGTAGACAATATACAAATACTCCCGTTCTGTTGATTTTTACTTAGACACCGTTAATTTTTGTAATGAAATGCCCAAAATACCCTTTATTTACTCTTTTTCTTATCTCTTTTCCTCCACCAACCATTAATTTTTCCCCCTCCCAATTCGCAGCTATCCTAGCAACTGCTTCTTACTTGTGGCTCAATTTCTAAAGTGAAATTAATATGTTACTTTTTTGTAATGTATTTTTTTGATAATGTTACGCCTTTTTATATCGAAATGTTGCTCAATAATTTGAAATATGATATAATTTAATTTTCTGATAGTGTGATGATAATTTATTATTAGAGATTGTTTGTTATAATAATTGTTATATGGTTATATACTTTTATGATAGTATTATTTTTTTATCAAAATGTTACTCAATCATAATAAATTGCATCATATTCTAAATTATTGAGTAATATTTCGATAAAAAAAAGGCATAACATTATCAAAAAAAATATAATTGTATCATCAATTTTTTTTAAAACACAATAATTTCACTTTAAGTAATGATTAGTGATGGAAAATAGATAAGAAAAGAGCAAATAGAGGGCATTTTTGACATTTCATTGCAAAAGTTAACTGTGTCTAGGGAAAAGTTAGTAGAAGGGAGATATTTGTATATTGTCAGATAAAGTAAGAGAAGTCAATATAATTTCCAAAACTTCATGAAAGGTCTCTGAAATTGTCAGAAACCTCAGGAGAGGTAAGTGTAATTCCATTGTGAGCCATCATATTCCATGGAGAAAGTCACCTTGCCGCAGTCCAACCTCCACATACATTATGATTTTTTTTTTTTTTACTACATCAAGAGTTTCTGTGCAAATCCAAACCCATCACATGGATGTTCTAAAAGAATCTACCCATAAATCGTCTGCTAGTACTTAGTTATTAAGAAATTAGGGAGTTCATAAGTACACAGCAGTAGAGGCCCAATCTAACAAGAATACAAAAATCTTGTTGTGTTTGGTTAAGCTTTCCAAACTCAATTCCACCCCTTGATTTGAGCCATGTGTTTGGTTACAATTTTCAAAAATTGATTCCACACCCATCTGTGAAAACACGTCTACCCGGTCATCCTCCCGAACGTCCAACCGGTTGACCGGAATAGCGTTCATGCTTTTTTTTTTTTTTTTTTGCACTTGTTATTTTAATATTTTAAATAAAAAATATTTTCTGAATTTTTTTTAAAATTTTTTATGAGTTTTGAATAGAATTTTAGGTTCTGTGTTTGGTTATGAGTTGTAAATTTGTTAATCAAATATCATAAGCCACATCAAACATTTCAAACTCAATTCAAAACTCTTTTCAATACTCATAACCAAACAATTTTTTCACACTCGAATCATAATTTCAAAACTCACAAACTCAAAATAGAACTCTATTTTCAAATCATATTTAGAAAACTCTATCAAATGCTACCTGAATTTTTTTTTTTTTTTTCACACGCATGTGTAGCTTTTCTTAAAACTTTTGTGGTGTTTCGTGGAAACGATAGTAAAAATATTTGAAAGACAACTTTAATTGTTGCTATCAGTAGTCGGGTCTTCCATATGAGCTGGGAAAGAAAAAGTAAGAGTGAAAGAAAGAGCAAGGTTTGACCTGTGGACTGTCCGAATGTAAGAAAATGACATAAGGAATGTGTGGTGATGGTGAGTAGCTGAGTAAATGATATATATAAATAAATAATAATAATAATAATAATAATAATAATAATAATAATAATAATAATAATAATTGGTGAAAAAAATTAATTTAAAGTGAGTATAAGGTACTATATTCAATAAAAAAAATTATTTAATGATAAGAATATTTGTTTGTCAACTGTCCATTAACGCTTAAAAAAAATTGATATATTTTTTTCAAACGTAACACTCCAATGTAACACATTCAAACCCATCAAGAGTTTCTGTGCAAATCCAAACCCATCACATGGATGTTCTAAAAGAATCTGCCCATAAATCGTCTGCTAATACTTAGTTAGTAAGAAATTAAGGAGTTCATAAGTACACGGTAGTAGAGGCCTAATCTAACGAGAATACAAAAATCTTGTTGTGTTTGATTAAGCTTTCCAAACTCAATTCCACCCATTGATTTGAGCCATACGTTTGGTTATAGTTTTCAAAAATTGATTCCACACCCATCTGTGAAAACACGTCTACCCCGGTCATCTTCCCGGACATCCGGCTGGTTGATCGGAATAGTGTTCGTGTTTTTTTTTTTTTTGCACCTGTTATTTTAATATTTTAAATAAAAAATATTTTTTGAATTTTTTTAAAAATTTTTATGAGTTTTGAATAGAATTTTGGGTTATGTGTTTGATTATGAGTTGTAAATTTTTTAATCAAATATCATATGTCACATCAAACATTTCAAACTCAATTCAAAACTCTTTTCAAAACTCATAATCAAACATGATGATGTCGGAATTCCTGCGAAGGATGGGTCGGACTGATCTACACTTCTAATGGAGTTGCTGGTCTTGAAGCCCACAGAAGGTGCCTGCAAAAAGGTCCAACGGGGAGGTAATCCCTCTGCGGACCCTTCGACGATTGAATTAGAATTAGATAGATTATCTGTGTAGAGAGAGAAGAAAGGAACGAAGAACTTAACCTTTACGCATTTCAGAAGCTGCCTTATATCCTTTGCTCATCATTTCCTTGTCCATTCAAGACTGTCGTGTTGGCCGAAAGTCTACATTCTAGCTTGCATTGTTCATGGTGAGTTTGTATATTCTGACGTGAAGGGGTTGTCGTATTTAATGCTGTAAAACCCTCATTAATAGATGATGTGTGGGTGCAATAACTTTGCAGGATCTTTGTCTGCCTACGTGGCTAGGCTTCTATTTGGCAAGTGCTTGAATGTTTGTTAGCCCGGGCCTAGTGTTGATTTGTTAAAGTCGTTAGGCTTTGATCACTAGGATATAAGTTGGGCCCTGATCTATGGATTGGGCCTTCTTAGATGCCTATCGCGCCTTCTTAGGTGCCCATTGGTATCAATAGTCCCCCATTCCCGAGTGCAGCTTTAGTCCAACGAAGGGAATAAAAGTGTGGGAGGGAGTCCCCCAAGGCTTGGTATTCCGTCAGGTTGGCCGACCGCAAGGTGGGCCGAGTATGAGGGAAGACCGGCGGGCTGGCAGACTGTGAGGTGGTAGGGAAAACGTCAGGTTGGCCGACCGCGAGGTGAACCGAGTGTGAGGGAAGACCGTCGAGCTGGCCGACCGCGAGGTGGGCCGAGCGTGAGGGAAGACTGGCGGGCGGGTGTGGACTCGACTTTCTTCGCACCCCCCTCTCGGAGGGCATCGAATTGCTCACCTACAGTTCGGACTCCTATCACGGTTCTGAATCTAATCTCACAAAGTGCAATGTGAGACTGATAAACACCAAAGAGTCTAATCCGGCAAATCATTTTGGAAAATTGATTTTAGATCAAATAATGCCAAAACTGGACTGCTTTGCCAGATTACAGAGTCGCCACCTAAATATTTTGTTTTTGGGAAATTTAGGAAACCCTGACTCGTGCCAAAGGCCACGTGTCCGTTATCACCAAAGTTGACTCGGCTCAGGAACTTGGGTACGAGAGGGGAAGGTCCTAAAATGAGCACCCCCGCTCGCCCGATCAAAGATCGGCCTCTACTAAATATGATATGTTGTTTTATAAACACGTGTGCTCTTATCCAGATTATTAGCTAACATTACTATGTGACGTGCACACCATACAAGTACAGACTAAGTCGTAAGACTTAGAACAAAACAATTCATGTTTGTTTTCGAAAATGGTTTGAAAATGCCACCCTCAAGTGGGCTAAAGCGCGGATTTTGCCATCTCACAAGGTGGGCTTAAAACATGATTTTGCCACTTCGCAAAGTGGGCCTAAAACATTTATTCAATGAATTGTCCCAATTCAAGCAATGAAGACTTCATCCACAGGCATTCATGCAGTTAATCAAATAAGCACATAGCCCCATGGCAAGCATGCTAAACATGGCAACACTCACACTCATGCAAGAATGCTAAAGCGTAACACTTACAGTGTACTCCGAGCCAAAATAAAAAACTAGTTAGAAACATGCATGATCCTAACTATGTACAATGCCTAATGCAACACATGCAATAATGCAAATAAATAGGCTCGGCTATCTAAGATGGCATATGAATGCAACAATTTGATAACATGCTTTGAAACACGTATTCAAATAAGTGTTGAAATACTATGCAGTTTGAATGATGAGCCGAGCCCGGGGCATGCAAGATAAATGAATGATGCACGCATGCATGCAAGCATAAGGTATGCTAATCGAAATATGATCCCTAATCTAACCATCGAAAGCGGTTAAATAAAAAGGAGAAAGACGTGGGGTTGGAAGACATGCACACACACATGCACACTTATTACAACATTGCGCCCTCTCGAAGGAGGGTCCGAATGAAAGAGAGCTAACTAGCTATGCTAATTAAGCTAAGCTATTACAACACAATTAATTAACTATTCTAGCTAATTATTACAACACAATTGAATAACTAGCTATGCTAAGCTAATTAAATACAACATAACAAATTGATTAGCTAAGCACATTAACTAACT